>NW_019384276.1:93541-211294 GCF_000648655.2 Copidosoma floridanum | reverse complement strand
ATTGTGTTTCTTACTTTTGTAAAATATTTATTTCAAATAAGAAAGTATTCTCAAAAAAAAAGATTATCTAGTTTCAAGAAAGTTTATTTACTTGGTACTATTTTTCGTTAATATTCTCTTGGTTTTAAGATATTTTTTTTTCAGTTTACTAAGCTTTTAACTTTAGAACGTAAAAAATGACAAAAGCGTCAATTATTAAAATTTTATTTGTATTTCTACACTTCTTACAAAATAATGCTTAGATAATTTTTTTTAACTAGTGAGTATTATGATTTATTAAAATTTTAGTAAAATTACTCATGTACAATACTTTGTACATGCAAAAATATGCACATACATTTTACACATAAGCTTTAACCCTGTCCGTAGAATAATTCTACAAATTTAAAGTAGTACACTGTCGGTACTTCAATTATGGTCCAGTCATCGATGAAAATTGACTAACTATTACAGTTACTTAAAAATTATTCAATTGTAGTTTCGTGGTTATCAAAAAAAAAGTTAGACATTGTCGTGTTTATAGGTTTCGCGGATTAGACTAAAACTATCGTTTGGATCTATAAAAACAAAAAGTTTATAAAATAGTTTGAGCATTGGAATATATGGATAGTGTTTTTTCTGTTGGTATGTATACGTGTTGTATGAATAAAATATCAATACTGCCAAACGGAGAGTAAAAAAAAAATGTGCGTGTGTGTGTNAAAATTATTCAATTGTAGTTTCGTGGTTATCAAAAAAAAAGTTAGACATTGTCGTGTTTATAGGTTTCGCGGATTAGACTAAAACTATCGTTTGGATCTATAAAAACAAAAAGTTTATAAAATAGTTTGAGCATTGGAATATATGGATAGTGTTTTTTCTTATGATTAAATAAACCTTTTTTTCAATTAAAATTTTTTTCTTGTATGTTTAAATTTATTCTGCACAAACATAATTTTTTTTTTTTTTTTTTTCCTTTGGTACACACTGTAAGCAACTTAATATCATGAGGATAAGTTATGAATTTTTTCACAATTTTTATTCCGGTGTTTGCAGTGTAAGTATAACTTACACAATTATTTTTAAACAACGTACTTGCATGACTAGCGAGGTACCGACAGTACTACCCCAAATAGTAAAAATCTTAGAATTACCTCAGTTATAAGGGTTTCGGCGATGGAACAATATGCGTAGAGTATCAGTAGTACCAAAATAATGTACGAAACAAGTGAAATCAAGATGGCCCTTTCTCCGTTAGCCAAACACTGAAATAACCAATCAAGGAAATTGATTGCGGAAAAATGAGATTTAGTAGATATTAATTTCACCGTGTGAAACGTACAGCCAATATTTGGTATCCAAGAATACAGATGAGAATCGTTCCACCCATGAGTTGACTGAGCAACATTGCACTGAATGCTTTTTCAATAATTCTACCCATACTTGAAAATTAAATTGTAGTGATTGATCAGTAAGCTTATTAAATGTTATACCTATACTAGCATTCCTTGGATACATATACAAAAATAACACGAGCTAAAAACATACAATTATTTTATTTATATAATTTACCGAAGTAATCTCGCTTGGGATCGGACAACATCGTGCAATTGTTTAGTGCACTTTGAAGGATCGGTATCGATATTTGTGATGCGCGTCGCAAGCACAGCTATCTGCCCAGAAACGTGGTATACCAGTGCGACCATGAGGCAATCTGAGGCGCTTTGGCTCATCCAGCTTATATACAAGAATGGCAACTGGGACAAATACGTCCAAAAGTACGTAGATGCATCGTTCAGTTCGTAGAAAGTGTGGAAGCGATAGGGGAGAAGAAATATAAAAGTTGTGTTTTCATTTTTCTGCGACCCAAAATACTCTACAACTATATTTCCGATTTACAATTTTTTCCTTTTATTTTAATATTATTATTGTGATGCATTGATCATTTACTGATAATTTAATAACAGAAAACTTACTTTCCCCAAACTGTTCCAAAAGCGGTTTCGCGTAGTAAGACGTTGCTGTAATTCCAGTGTTAATGACCAATAGTTTCATGTACAATTTGGACTTCTTGTGATAAGCGATAAGTACTTTCCTTTCTTCGTCGTTATATTTGTTCTCTTCGATATCTCTTGTAGCTTTGCTAATCAACTGACCAAATTCGCGTATGTACAGGCGCATCGTTATCATTCTCACGAGAAGTTCGGTAAAAGCTACGTTTTCCGTAAGATTCAAGATCACGTGCTCCAAGTCATCGATGAATAACAACAAATCTATGTACTCGAGAACCATTTCGTAGCAAAAGTAGCCGAAAGTTACCGAGAAAAGAAAATCACTCGGTTTCGCAGGCCAAAGTCCGAGCGTTGACATAAACAGTTTGTTCCATTGAAAAGCTCTTGTGCTATCATCGAGTTTTACTCTTTTTCTCTCTATTCCCTTATTCTTTTTGCCTCCATCCATACTTGGTCAACTTACGAAAGCAGATTTTTTTATTTACCTCAACGTTAGTACGTAGGTGTTTGCTGTCTGTACTCAGCAACAACTAAAAAAACTCGGCTTAAAGCCGACATCTCCTGAATATTTTAATATCGCGAGGGCTGTATTTTTTTCCTCTCTAATAGCAGCTCTTGTTCGAGTTCAACTTCGATACTAATTAATACTTGCACTTTTTCCGAGTTTTTGTGTCTCTGCTCTCGAAGAGAGGTAGATTTGTATAATTGTATGGTTTATAGGTCTGTCTTGTCAAACGTTGAATTAAATAAAATTAACGAATTTTACCTTCCAATGTTTTATTACTTGAACTCTCACTCTACGTCATAAAACAGATGGGTTTTTTTTTTTTTTTTTTTTTTTTTTTTTTTTCTTAACTTTACAATAAAAATGCTATGTATTCTGTAAGAAAGTTTTAAATGTGACTGTTTTATGAGGTAGGCCCGCTCTTATTAAAAATATACAGTGATGTAATAAATACTTGCTGATATCTCTCATAATTATGTAAAAATACAATTAATTTCACAAACGTAGCTCCTTTCTATAAGTTAAATAAAATAAGTAAATTTGTTGTGTTCAAGAGTTTATGAAAAAATTATGTCAATTAAAAATTAAGAGCATAATTGGTTATTCACAACAGGCATACGTCGGTAGAGGCAATGAACTTCAAGTAACTTTTGTGCCAATTAAAACTTGCTTCTGATAACAGATACGTAAATTGAAGTTTTGATACTGATATTTCTGCAATGCGATATTAAAAATTTTTTTCACACAGTGCATATTTGACAGTGCAATAATGTACTAACAATTGTTGTCCATTCACAAAAATGTAAACTTCACTGAGTTTAATGACCAGTGCATTGGTACATTATTTTTATTTTAGTAGCTATTACATTAAAAATCTATAATAAATACGTGTTGGTAGCCTCGAATTTAATCGATGTTTATATTTTATTACACAAGCCTTTGTACTGCACTTTTCGTTCAAAAATAGATAAGAATAATAACTATTAGAATCGTAGAAAAAAATTTCGTGGATAACGAGCGAAAAACTAAATAACAATAGACAACGTAATATTTGAGCTTTAAAATAAAATGCATACCTACAGTCGCTTAGAATTCAAGACAAAATATGTGGACACTATTTAATCCAACATACATATTAATTGTTGCGTCCAAAACCTATGAGAAGTCGCGATTTAATTGTGTACTTATACTATACGACAGTAAAATATACACTATCCACATGATAGTGAAAAACATTTTTTTTCATCTCACTGATTACAATTAATTAATTGTCTTTTTTATACACTACTTAATTTTGTGTGTTAATTAAAATCATTTTGAGTGAAAAGTTAAAAAAAGTTTTGTAGTTTTGACCCTTAATTTGTGTAATTCAGTAAATTACAAATAACTTCCAAATGTACAATTGATTATCAGGGCTCGTTAACATGTAAGGTAATCTACAAAAACATTTTGAGGAGGTAAGATCAAATATTTAAACGTATAATAAATACTTTTATGACCACTGATGCATCTTGCTATGCCTGCATTATTTACAAATTTAAAGCGTAGCTACTTTTCTTCTCGGGCTCTGTGTGGTATATTAAGCGAATCTACAGGATATTGGGGGGCCAGAATAAGATGTTTAATTTCAGTGGCCCCAATAACCCACAGTTTAACCAAACATTTTATAGATTTTTACAATCCCAAAATATCGTCCTTTTAGCGATGACTGCATTATTAAAGTGGATATAGTGGTTTCAAGATTTTAAATATGTCTAGGTCAAGAAATTCTCAATTTAAATCATAGACTCTTGTTTCCTCGGACTCTGTGTGGTACATAGTCTGTGGTCAAAGATCCACACTTTAATAAAACTAATAAAATAAAAATATTTATTCGTTTTAAATATAGCCAAGTCTTACAGTTTGAAAAAAAATGTTACTTAATATTCATGATCAAGGAATGTTGTTTATTCCGCCATACCTGCATTAAGTACTCGCAAAAGTATGGCGATTTTACGTTTTTGACGATTATTCCTGATAAAAAAAATATTGAATGATAGCTGCACTGTTTGAAATTTGTTAAATTTGTATTTATGAAGAAGTAGGTATATATGTATAAATGGCTGTGTTGAAGTGGTTGATTTATGAATGCGCATGTATAAAATAAATATTGTTAACTCGGGCTGTATTATTATTACGTCCCCTATGTAAACGCTGTAATAAAGTACGGACTGTATGAAGTAAATAGTATTTCTCAAATATGTATCAAGTGCCAATCCCTGGATGACAGACCTGGATCGCGAGCGAGGCGGAGCAATTTACCGCGGTGTGAATTATGCGCATCGTTGAATGTCATGTAACCACTAAGTAGCACACGCTACAAAAGAGAGATAGAATCCACGATTGGCACGTGTCTGACACAAGTGGAGGCACGTGCAGTTCTGGCTAGTAACATATTTCCACACTTTATTAATGTATTTCTTTCTTTTCTCTTGACCCAACTTTCCTCTTTGCAGCCGCTCCCTGCTCACATATTATATATGTATACCCTTACCTAACGTATTGGTGTAAGTATAGGTGCAAGCACATATTAAAAAAATATCGGTATGTTTATGTTGTAAGTAGGGGAATCGACACGATATTTTGCGGCCCGCTGCATTGTAGTGAAAATTACAGCAAGTGGGTGCCACGTACCTACACCTGAGGCAGGTATATACCATTAAATGAATCTCGGGTATACTTGACCGCTTTCATGGTTACCACAGTCATGTTCAGTGATGCAACAGGCATCTGTTGTTTTTTCGGCTACGAAATGCTTCTTCCTCTAAAATTTTTTCGATGCGGTGACTTTTGTTTCATGAACCTGAGAAAAAGCAGTATATAATGGTCTGCGGGAGCACGGGCGTAATGCGTACCTACGGAGAGCAGAGAGCGTCGGCAGGCTCGGGCTGATAGCAGCGCTCGTAATAAAATGCACGTACGGGTGATATTATGGTAGAGGCCCGATAAACCGCGCAGTGTGCCGTGGACTCCTTTTCTCGATAGAGCGCGACAGCGGACAAATACTTGGTAGGCCACCTTTTTTCCAACGCTTGACTACGGAACCGTTGTTTTGGCATCTCGATACTCTCGATTTGTTTCAAGCTGCAAAATCTCGATTGATCCGGCATTCCGTCCATCCTTTTTTTCCACCTTTTGGTGCGCGGTATTTTCGACAAGTAATGCCGAAAGCCAAGTAACTCATTGACGATATCATCGAGTGGTGGCCGGTAGCATGGGTGGAGGTGAAAAGAAGAGAGGAAAGAATCCCAGACAAGGCGCTAGTACGCTGTCAATCCTCACCTTTGCGTAAGGCCCAAACATTTAATTTGCACGAATGTCAATATTCACGTGGGTACAAAATATGATATATACTGCAAATAACTCATGCTCGTACGAAAACTATTTTCATCTCGCAAGTCGATATGGTTTTAATGACGTTGAGGTACTTTGAAAAAATATTCATACGTTATCTGCCAACAATGCATAATACATGTATAGGAATGCTACGAAGTAGGTACTGCTGTGTGATGCCGGCATGTTTGTAATCACCTTGGGTACAAGGAAGGAACGGCTATTTTTCCTCGGAAAAAAAAAAAAAGAAAAAAAAAAAAAAAAAATCTCAATCGCGTTTCCGATGTGTCAGGTGGCTCTACGAAATATTCCTCACCGGTTTTCGTCGGGAACTGGATCTGTCGGATCTCTATGATCCTCTGGGCGAGCACTCGAGCCACAATGTCGGGGAGCAGATGCACGGCGAGTGGAAGAGGGAACAGGAGAGATGTGAAAATTTGAATGGCCGGCAAGGTCCAAGCCTCGCGAGAGTCATTATAAAATGCTTCGGAAGAGAAATCTTCGTTGGCGGGCTTATCCAATTTCTATTGGAATTCATCGTAAGGTATATTGCAGTGATTGAAAAAGTGCGACGGGGTAGGGGAGGGGAGGGACATTGATACGAATGTAACCCCGTAGATTATCCAGGCCGTACATTCTATTGGAATTGTTGCGTCACTCGAGCAGCGGCGGAAAGAACAAGTCGGACTTGCCGGCCAACGAGTGCGCGGCTTACGGCTGGGCTGGGGCGCTGGTGGCCGGTATCTTCATCGACTGCGTCGTATCGCACGTGTGCGTCCAGAGCCTGATGCACACGGGGATGAAGATACGAGTCGCGTGCTCGTCCCTGATCTACAGGAAAGTGCTCCGAATGACTTTCACCGCCAACGAGTCGAGCGTCGGCCAGGTGTGGCGATGGATTCTCCTTTCCCTCGTATAAAATACGTATACCTCGCTTCAATTGGAATTTCTATGTTGTTCACTTGTACAGGTCTTGAATTTGCTGAGCAACGACGTCAGTAGGATCGATCACGCGGTGTACTATTTGCACTACATTTGGATGGGCCCTCTGCAAGCTCTCCTGGTATTCTATTTTCTCTGCAGGGAAGTTGGCTTTGCCGCGAGCAGCGGTATCTTGCTGCAGCTGCTCTTTATACCGCTTCTCGGTGAGTACGCGTATACAAATGTTACTAGAGACCCGACCGCATTATTTATTGCAATTTCGCACATAGGTACATCTATAAAAATATATATGTATAAGTACCTATGGGGAAAAATACAATAAATTCACCCATAACATGTATACATATATTACGAAGTTGTTTTTTTTTTTTTTTTTTTTTCTTTTTTCTTTTCTTCTTGCTTTTCAAATACAGGTATTAATGTTGCGTTGCGAGTACAAACATATTCAATAAATGTACACGCAAACATCAAAAGTGACGGGAGCTTTTGTTTAAAACTCGTTTGCATGAGCTCGTATACCCAACTACATATCATAGGGAGGTCTTCTTTGTCCATATTATTGAGGTCGCTATTGCACAAAGTCTTGAACTTGTCAGATTCGCACACTCAAGATCCGAGTCTGGTGATTTCGAGATGTTTCAACTATAGGTATAGGCACATACGAGGCCGCGAACGAATATCATTGTATGATTGAACATCACTGCACATGTGCTATTATTATTATCATCATCATTATTGTTATTATGGTGTACATTTGTATGTATACCGTATGAAAGCGGAGCTATATACTATGCCACACATAATTTACGTATATATATATGTGTATACCAACATGTTACATTATTAAAAATTTATTGCTCTGTGCTGTTTAAGTGAACAGCGTCAAAGCATTATGTTGTGTAATGAGAAAAATTGCAATGACGCGAGAATTTAGGACTTTTTGGAAGATTAACGAATCGCCTGACTAGCAAATACACGGCCCGAACTGACGAGCGCCTCGTACTGACCAATGAGATAATCAAGGGCATCAGGGCCATCAAGATGTACGCGTGGGAGAAGCCATTTTCGACACTCGTCGAACAAGTTAGAAAGTAAATATACAATCATAACTTTACTTATACACTTGGCGCTTAACTTTTACGTAACATGAATAATGTTGAAATGAAAAAAAAGTATAAATAAGTACCAACTTAACCAAACCAAAAGTAGGAAAAGAAATTCTCAAAAGTAGGGATTATACACGTAAAGTCCTAATTTTTAGATGCTCGTATCCTGTATACAATGTAGGTATACCCTATAAACAGAGAGAATTTACGGTTGTTTTTTCGCATGCATGCATTTGGCGTCCAGGTGTGGAGGGAAAAATATTGTACACGAGAGTCAAGATGATCGTGTTGTTTGCTTTTCAGAAAAGAACTGGAGTCGGTGAAAAAAGAGTGCGTAATATCGGACATGAGTTTGGCCTCGGAATTTTACATACCCCGGCTTTGTATCTTCATGACCGTACTGGCGTACGTATTGCTGGGCAACGATGTAAACGCCGAAAATGTGTACGTCGTCACGGCATTCTACGATGTGCTCCGACTGAGCATGTACACGCTGTTTCCCATGAGTGCGTACACGAAGCGTTGATAGTCATGAAGAGCCACGTGCGCGCGTAATATAATATTATTATGTGGTTGGGCGGGAAGGTTTGCACGGCGTAGCCGAGGCACAGGTGTCCCTGAGGCGGGTGCAAAAATTCATGCTGATCGAAGAGGTACCTTGCATCCCGGGAGCCAGCAGCAGAGGTGATCCAGAGGCGATGATCGAGGTCAGGGGGGCGAGCGCGGCCTGGACTCCCGGCAACCCCGTCCTCGAGAACGTGAGCCTGCGAATCCCGAGATCCGGCGGGAGCCTGACTCTGGTGGTGGGGCCCGTCGGCTCCGGCAAAACGAGCCTCCTCCTACTCCTTCTCGGCGAACTGAGGACCACCAGCGGGGAGCTGGGCGTCCACGGCCGAGTGTCCTACGCCCCCCAGGAGCCCTGGATCTTTGCCGGCAGCTTCAAGCAGAACATCCTGTTCGGCCGGCCCCTCGACGAGGCGCGCTACGCCAAGGTGCTCGACGTCTGCCGGTTGCGCCGCGACCTCGACAACCTGAGCCGCGGGGACGCCACCCTCCTCGGCAGCAGCGACACCAGCACCGGTGGCGGGACGAGCCTCAGCGGGGGCCAGCGAGCTCGATTGGGCCTCGCTCGGGCCATCTACCGCGTAAGATCATCCTTAAATACATATTTATAATCATCATAAAAATGGTCAAAGCGAGGGAGTGAAACAATCAAGGTAGGCAGCCGACATCTACCTGCTCGACGATCCGCTCTCGGCGCTCGATCCCCTCGTCGGGGCGAGCGTCTTCCGGGACTGCGTCCAGGGCTTCTTGTGGGGAAAGACGGTCCTCCTGGCCACCCACGAGCAACTCGAGCTCGACCTGATGGGCCGAGCCGTCCGGGTGATCGCGATGCACCGCCAGCCACACCGGAGCGCCCACGCGGTCGTAGTCGCCAAGCTGGGGATCACGGCTACGTCACCGCACCAATGGGACGAGTTGGCCCGAGTACCGATGGCTGTGCCACCGACCACGGAAGACCGGCAGGGGATGGAGACGGGCTACGACAACGGCAAGGGAGCGAGTGAAAAGCCGGCGGGTGGTAGCGTCTCCGGGCGGATCTACGTGTCGTATTTCGGGGCGAGTGGGAGCACGCTCCTCGTCGGGCTGGTCGTGTTGGCTAGTCTCCTGCACCAATTGGCCGCCAGCGGGGGGGACTACTTTTTGGCCCGTTGGGTCAATGCCGAGGAAAACCGGGGCCCGTGCGACAACGGGACTTGCGCAACCGACCACCACCACCGTGAGAGCTGGTACGTGTCGATTTACGGTGGGATAACCGTGGCCACGATTGGGCTGTGCCTACTGCAGTCGTGGATGTTCTTCGAGATGAGCACGAGGATCGCCAAAAATCTTCACGCCAACATGTTTGCCAGGGTCGTGGCCACGAACATGGACTTTTTCGTGGCCAATCCCTTGGGTCGCATCATCAACAGGTACATATCATGTGTTTTTTTTTTCCCCCCCCCCCCCAATTGCAGATGAACAACGAGCTTTGTCCCAAGGTTTTCCAAAGACATGAGTATCATTGACACGGAAGTATCTCGGGCCATGATAGACGTCATTCAGAACGCCATACACGTGTTGGCTGCTGTCGTCGTCGTCAGTAGCGTCAACGTCTGGCTGATCATACCGGCAGTCTTGGTTGGCTTCTTTTTCTACTATTTTTCCTTGTTTTTCATCAAGACCAGCCGGAGCATCAAACGCCTCGAAGCGATAAGTAAATTTTACCAAAGTTTAGATTTTTTTTTTTTTTTTTCCCACTCTCCGATAAAGTAAAAAACAACATTTCGTTCATCGCATCCGATTAAAAATTACACAGCACGTATCCTTCGTGAATATGTGTGTATGCATATATAATGCTATATAAATGTAACTGCTCGTTGCGTATATACGCTTCTTTCCTGGAGTATTCACGTATAAATGTGTAACGTAACGTGGACAATGAATGATGGTTCACGTGATAGCGCGATCCCCGGTCTTTGGCCACGTGAGCGACAGCCTCCAAGGATTGACGAGCATACGGGCGCTCGGAGCTGGAGACGCGATGATCGACGAGTTTGACGACCACCAGGACCTCCACTCTTCGGCTTGTTTCATATTTTTCTCGGGCTCCCGTGGACTCGGGATGTACCTCGACCTCTTCTGTTGGTAAAGGGAAAAAAAACAAAAAAAAAAAAAAAAAAAAAAAAACCAACAAGTTTGGTAGTAGCTACTGCTTTGTTCTTGCAGGTTTTACCTAGTCTGCGTGCTCCTCGCCCTCATGGCGCTCGGCCGCGACGACGGGCCCACACCCGCGGGGAACATCGGGCTCGCCATCACCCAGTGCACGCTGCTCATTAACATGCTCCAGTGGGGCGTCCGGCAGTGCGCCGAGCTCGAAAACCAGATGACGTCCGTCGAGCGAGTCCTCGAGTACTCGAGGCTGCCGCGGGAGCTGCTCGCCCCCACCGAAGATGCTCCCCACCCCGACTGGCCCACCGACGGCCGAATAGAGTTCAGGCGCGTCCGGCTCAGGTACGGCGACACCTCCGGCGCAGCCGCTACTGTGCTCAAGGACTTGAGCTTCACGATTATGCCACGAGAGAAGATCGGCATTGTCGGCCGGACCGGGGCCGGCAAGTCTTCCTTGATAAACGCCCTGTTTCGATTGGCTAGCTTCGAAGGTGAGATCATCATCGACGGGCGGCCGACGAGTTCTGTCAACCTGTCCGAGCTACGCTCCAAGGTGAGATATGGATTAAAACGCGTATAAGCTACATATACGTGTAATGTGTGCGTGTGTGTACCAGATAAGCATTATTCCGCAAGAGCCGATACTGTTCACGGGTAGTCTGCGCAAAAACTTGGACCCGCTCGGTGAGTACTCGGACGACGAGCTGTGGCAGGCCTTGGACGACGTGGGCATGAGGCGAGGCCTGGACCAAGCGACCACGGGCCTCGAGACGAGGGTCGCCGAGGGCGGATCGAATTTCAGTGTCGGCCAGCGACAACTTTTGTGCCTAGCCCGAGCCGTACTCAGGAGGACCCGGATCCTCGTGCTGGACGAGGCAACTGCCAATGTCGACCCCTTCACGGACGATCTCATACATAAGACGGTCAAAAAGAAATTCGACAGCTGCACGATCCTGACGATTGCCCACAGATTGCACACGGTCATTGACAGCGACAGGCTCATCGTCATGGATTCCGGCGTCATAGTGGTTGGCTCGATTATCATTTCGTCTTGTACCTTTATTACAATCCATGTTGCAATAAGTACAATTTCTATGGTGACGCGTAATATTTACTGATTAAGGAGTTCGATCATCCATTCATCCTGTTGACGCAACAAAAAGGTCTTCTGTACGACATTGTTTTCAAATCTAACTCTGGGGCTGCCCAACGTCTTCTCAGTATCGCGAAATCTGTACGTTTTTTCGACACATATTCTTTTTTCATGCAGTTCAATATTTATTTACAACTTGTTAATAATATTTCTTTTCAGAGTTTCGACAAAAAATATCCAAGAAGCACAAATTAGGTGCACGTGCATACAAGTTTTGTGTGTGCCTATATGCACCGGTGCTTATAGACAAATAAATGACATTCGTCCATCATCACACTGACTAGATTGTATGACACCATCTTGGGCATTCGTATGTCGGGACAAAACTAAACCAATGTTAAAAATATACTTACTGTGTGAATCGTACTTTTGAAATTTTACCTACTGCAATTTACTCTAATTGTTTCCAGGATTTTTTTTTCTGTTGTTACCCCCCCCCTTCCCTTTCTCTTTCGTACATTCACCATTTATAAAATATACATATACTTTGTTTTTAATATTCATTATACAATGGACGATAAAATGAGGATTTTCACTCAAACGGGGTCGAGTAGGTCTTATTTACTTTAAAAAAAAAAAAATAAATACGATTCAAATACGCTTACACGAATGATACAGATTTATTTTTTAAAATATATTTTATTTCGTTGTTAAGTTGCAAAATATATACCTGTATTACACAAAAGACAATGATATACTACTGTTTTTCAAAATTTCAATATTTCATCACTTTCTCTTAGAAATCATTAATTTTTCGTTCAATAGTAACAATCAAACTTAATAATATCCGTCTTTAACAATGATAAAGTTTATGTTCATAATTATTGAAAAATCAACAATTCCTATGGTGTCAAGCAATTTTCTAAAAAGAATATCTCACATGTACCTAAATACTTCGTTACACATAAATTATTATATTGTTAAAAATAATAGGTAGCCTCATAATCTGATGGCACATATCACACATAGCTGTCTAGATGTAAAAACCTAAACATTTAAAGAGACACGAGTTTATTTTTTAATTGTCAACATAAAAGAAATCAAAAAAGCGACACAAAATTAAGGAGTGTCGATATTTTGAGAGTTTGCTCAACAATCGGCTTGTAACTTTAATCAATAGATACTTCTCGTTTCTTTTAATAATATAGGTACCTAAATAATATCACTCGAGCTAACAAAACGTTGAGCGTAATTACAGAAAATATTATTTTACATGATGTTTTTGTACATTCAGATTCATACGAATAATTATAAAAGAAGATTTTAACAAAATATTGTGAGGTAGAGAAATATATCATGTTTCGCTTGTCATAATAAATGGATACTTTAATTTTTTTGAAGTATGATTAGGAAAAAAAATGCAGTAAAAAATACATGTGTAATTAGTCTTTGGTTGCCTCAGTCGTTCGCAATTATAAAAATTGTCATTAATGATTATATAGTTACAATAACATATCAAGAGTATCGGTTTTGTTTTTGTTTTTTTCTTTTTTTTTTACTTTCAGCAAAATAAGTATCACATTTATTACTTTAGTTTAAGATATACATTCTTCAATACTCAAGTAATCTGAAAATAACAATTGTTTTAAAAATCTGAAAAAAAAAAAAAAAAAATAGTAAGTACGCTATCATTTTCCATTTCATAGCTTTAGGAATTTTCAGAATACTCGTTGTAAGTATCTAATGCTGCTCATGTACACATGAGAGTATTTACACACGCACGAAACAAACTGGAATTCTGAATTTAAAATTTCAAAAAATCATGTAAACACATCATGACGAAATGCGTACATTGATGTTGAGTTTAAAAATTTAATAAAAAAAAAGATACGTAAGACGCATCGACCTTTATAGGTATTCATCGCAACTTTCGAACTTTCGAACGTGTTGATAAAGAAAAGTTTAGAAATTGGATCTCTGAATACTTGATAGATGAATGATGATTTCGTACTGCACGAAAAAAGAGGAAAAAAAAAAAAAAAAAAAAAAGAGAGAGCAACCAAAAAAGGTAAAAAGAGTTCATTTGTCGAGTTTGATGACAAAAGCTTCGCCAGGCAGGATGGTCAATTCCTTGAAGTAAATGTTGCGATTTAGCTTGTGCTCGGGTCCGACGACCACGTAGCCTCCGTAGTAGAGCGACGACAAATCCTTCGTTCGACTGACAGGGCCAAGATTGGACACGAACACGTAAGTGTTTCTTCGAGGGTATCGCCGTTCAATCACAATCATCTCATCCGCAGTGTACCTGTATAAATTGTTTTTTTTTTTTGCACCAAAAAAAAAAAAAAAAAAAAAAAATTAAATAGCAAAAACAATGTAAAATATTTTCACGTAGCTGATAATTTGTAAGTGATTGGGCCTACCGAACATCGCAATTGGCCACGGGTTCGTTATTTTTGAGCACAGCTTTCACGTATATAGGTACAGCTTCCGCACGTAGTCTCAACATTTTCGACACGAGACCGGTTAAATTGGTCACAGCTGGCTTCGTAGACTTGAGCGTCCACGGTGTCGTGGTGCTCGCTAGGAATGCCTCATCGTTGGCATTGACATTGTCCCAGCGCATGGGCACCAGTTGGCCCAGAGGCTCGCCACCTCGCCGGCCATGACTTGCCGAACTTAAAATACCGATCTGAAAAAAAAAAAAAAAAAAAAAAAAAAAATCTCAATCGCGTTTCCGATGTGTCAGGTGGCTCTACGAAATATTCCTCACCGGTTTTCGTCGGGAACTGGATCTGTCGGATNCAGCGCATGGGCACCAGTTGGCCCAGAGGCTCGCCACCTCGCCGGCCATGACTTGCCGAACTTAAAATACCGATCTGAAAAAAAAAAAAAAAAAAAAAAAAAAATTCATTTTCACGTCTCTTGTACGTTTAGTAGCGGGTGTTTTTGTTTCCACCAAAGTGTCGACGCACCTCGTCCCCGTAAAAAATACTAGGCGTGCCCGGCAGCATCATTCCCATCATGGCTATGGCAACGCTGGCGTTGGCGACCTTCAATTTGGAGGCCAGTCTGAAAGTGTCGATGCTACCGGTGGACCAGTGGACCCACGGGTAATTGGCTTTTTGGAAGAGCGGTCCCTTCAGCACCTTGATCACCTGGTCCTTGATACTCTTCGTCCCATTGACGACGTCCAGCGTAACATCAACCAGACTAACTCTGCTGAGAATGGCACTTCTCGCGAGCTCCGAGTCAGTGGCCAGCGCCTTTTCGCTGCACACGAGTATCTTATCCGGGCCCACGATGGATTTCCAATGTCTCAGGGCGGCGGCGAAATTTATCTCGTAGGTGTAGTGCTCGAGGCCCTTCAGGTAAAAACCATCGACGTTCCTGCCGTGCCAGAACCTAATGGCCCTCGTGACAACGTTGTCGTCGAGCGGGTGAGGGCCAAACGTCTCCGTCGGGACTTCCGGGGCCAAAAGAGCGCGCTTGGCCTCGCTACGGGAGGACGGCAAGGGCAGGGCCGGTGATTCTCGCTCGTTGGGGCGGTCGGTGAGGTTGCGGTTCTCGGTGGCTCCGTCAAAGTTCTCGACGAACGGGTAGAGCGGCAGGTCGAGCACGAGGGCCATGTTTCTCTGGTGAATCGCAGATACCATTTTGGAAAAGTCGTCGAGGGTGCCGAGGGCCGGGTCTATTTCCGTCAGGCTCTCCAGTTCGGTGTAACGCTGGGGATACTTTGTCGACAAAAATATCGAGTTCAATCGTACCCCCTTGACCCCGAGGCCTTCCAGGTACTCCAGTCGATTCGTTATGCCCCGAAGGTCGCCGATCCCATCGTTTTTCACCGAGTCTTGGAAGGAGGCGGGGAATATTTCGTAAAACAGACTGCCTTGCCACCATTCGACCTTGGGGTCGCATCTAGTCCGACGCACGACAAACGATTACGATGCCATCAATGACAAGGTCTGATCAATTTTATTTTTCCCATTTCACTTTACCTTTTGGGCATGGTGTACAGCACGCCAATGACGAGGGCCACGCAGCCGGCAAAAACCGACATGAACGTCCAAAAACACGTTTTCCGGATAACGGGCCAGTTCCATTTCATGAAGCTGTAATCCTCCGGGGACTTTGGCACAACCAACTGTATCCCAGTTAGCGGGGGCTTACCGCTGTTGTCTTGGTTGTAAAACTAAACACGATTATCATTGCTTTTACGATGCATGTATGAGAAATCTGGACATATTGTAGGTATATGCTGGTACGATATAGATATACCTACATAACGTGACCTTAATAATTTTCAGTCTAAATTAATATTATAGTCACGGAACGTAAGTACCTCCATCAGATATAGATGTACTAGCATACGGCGCACTTTGGACTCGATCATTAAATTATATAGCTAGTGTGAATGACTCGACAGAGCATTGTTACTATTTACTCTCGATCGATTGTACCTATATTTATTATTATAATGTTTGTAAGTGGCTATACCTACGAATACGGTCGCAACAAAAATGCCAACGGTACTGGGAGTTGGCAAGTTGGCAGCGTCGTTGAATTAAAGCTTATACGCGCGCTTGCCTATACATAATTACTCACACTCAATGGATTGATGAAGCAAAAAAACGCAAAAGAGATACCTCATCAGCTAAATGCTATCGTTTGATATGGTACGTTTCGTAAACATGGCGTAGGTAATTAAATACGCGTAAAAGGTGAGCATGTAAGTATGTACATAGGGTGAGGTTGACTCGCGGCTAGAAATTAATAGTATGTATATGCGTGTGTGTATCTTACCAGGGCTTGTGCATCGGGAGCCAAATGGGTGTACGCGGTATTCAATTGAGTAAGTAATTGCGTGCAAACTGGCTCGTTAGTGTCGCTACTGCTGCCGCTGTTGCTGCTCGTTTCGACCATCGGATCTCGTGAAGTTGGTTCTGAAAGTCACATGGGTATATACATACATACCTAGCTATACATCTTGACTCAATTCATTAAATCCTCACCGGGCTCATCTCTTTACATTCGCCGGTTGTCAAGCTGACGCAACGATAATTATATTGCACGTGTATTTCATCATTTTATTGTACTTGCTGATTACTTGAAATAATTGAAGGCTTTATTTTTAAAGCGTTTTCAATTATTTGAATTGGGTAGGTATAACGGTATACATATATTATGTTATACGTACATACCAATCAATTTGAAATAAACTGGTGTCAAGTCTCGTCGACAAATCATTTGAGCGAATCATCGATATCATAAAATTAACGATCCAACGAAAGACGAGGAAAAATCGCCTCCTTAACAAGCGGTTTCAGCACATGCGTATATTATAATATCAAATATTACAGAGTCACGTTGTATGATGTTACATCCAAGTTAGAGCCGATTAATTTTTTTTTTTCTTTCTTCTTCTTGTTCAAGAAAAAATGGTACAGGCACAAAGAGACGAAACTCTATACACGCAACCAACATTCGATACAGTATACGAGTATACCCGCGTGATGAAATGAAACTTGTTACGGAATTCAGCGAGCTCCCATTACGTTCTCAAATGACAAGCTCTAGTAAGTATAAGTATCTACATATAGGCGCAAGAAAGGTAATCGCGCGATGGACGAAATGAAAGAAAAAAGTGTTGAACAAAATGTTATGATAATTGAATTTTTTAACGACAATAAATTAATTGCCTGTGCGGGGATCTCAAGACACGGATTTCAAGTGCGGGTGCGCGCGTAACTCACCGTCGTCCATTCCTTTGCACGAGCTGTTGACGATGTTGAGGAAGGCGAGTCCGTCTTCGGAGTTGATGTTGTTCAGCGGCTCGTCCAGGGGCGTATCGGCGCGAGCCATGAACGCGCTCCTGTCGTCCAGGGTACTTTGCACGAGCTTCACGGGCGGGCTCGGAGTCAAGAGCGGACAATCCGAGGTTTCCTCGTCCTTCCGACAAAATTTTACTCGATTAATCTGTCGCTGCCAAAAATGGGCATTCCGTGGGTATGAAAAAAAAAAAAAAAAAAAAAAACTGACAGACCTGTTGATCGATGGCCCGCGTAATTGGCAGCGTCAAACGCCCATCTGGCTTAGGAACGCTCATTTTACAAAGTCACCGGGACGCACTGCAGTCCAATACTTGGTATGTTTTCAAACACACTTTTATCACAGGATAGTCCGCAGATCTGATGATTACGGTTACCTCCTATACACCGCGCTGCGAATAAAATTATTCATCATTTTTCTCGCAGCTTTGAATTTTTCGATACTCGCATTCGCTCGTTTATTTATTTTTTGTTTTTTCAACAAATCTATTTTGTATTTGATGCTCGTACACATGATGAAACTTCAAGAGTGCATTGTCAAGTGATTTTAAGAAAGACTCCCTCCGTGCTGTATTGGACACAATAGTTGAGTAATTTTTTTGAAGCAGGTAATACATACATCGAGGAAGATATACGTTGTTAGAGCACAATATACCGCACGAAAGAGCTTAACTCTACCAGACGCGCAAGTGATGCAATCGGTTTCCTTTCATGACATCAAAATACTTAATCGATAGCGCTCGCGGACGTTGGTGGTTATTTTTTTTTTTCCAATGAATAGATGCGTTTTTAAAAGTGCATGCAAGGTGCTTTTATTTTAATACTTTCATTTTATGAGATGTTAAAAAAAATCATTCACTCCGATCGCTCGGTCTATCCACGTACAACCTATTTCAAGTATAGCATGCATAAATGTATCATTACGTTACTTGGACAATACTCGGATATAAAATAACACTAAACTACATTTGAGAGAAAATCATCCAATACCATGGGACATGGCTTTAAGATACCTCTTTCAGCTAAATAATAATGATAATTTGTCGTGCACTGAAAAATTGTATTATATAGTTAAAAAAATGTTCAAAGTTGTATAAACACTTAACGCGCCGTTCTTTGTACCACAGCCAGTAGAACAAGACTGTCGGCACAGGACAGTCATAATAGCAAGAGTTGTATACACTGGGTGTGCGTCGTCGTAAAAAAAAACTATACAGATGCGGGTTGCGTCCACTATTATAAGAAGCAAACGCGCTCGCGAGCCCACGTGACTCCGAGTGGACATGCACGTGAGAGAGAGAAAGAGGGTCTGATGGATATATATATATAAGCGCATACACGCACATTACCTATACCTACTATAAAAAAAATTCTATAAAAAAAAAGGTGATGTGTTATGCATATTATATGCATGTCCAACGGATGTGGATTCGTGTATACACTTTTGGAAGGTAGTTATTCAAGTGGGTGTATTCCACAAGGGAAAGCTTCCGATTGGATGGTGGATTCGAACCTATAGTCTACGATTTGCCATCTATCGGATGTGTACCTACTAAGTAAGTAAAGCAGCAGAGCTTTTTTGCATTTGCTCTGTAATATTGTGTGTGCACGATGCAAGGAGATAATATCAGGTACTCACCTGTAAACACGGCTGTATAGGCGTGGAGCTGAGGAAAAACCAGAACGTGAAAGGTTCACATCCGTCAAAGTGGCGAGTCCCAACTGCACGGCCGAGCAGCTTGCAAGCTCGGGGTGCCGAGCGGCGGGTCACCGTTTACCATAGTGTGTGCGAGGTTCTTCCACACAGCACACACACGTAGCACAGGGTGTATAATTAGCAACACATCCGCAGCTGAGTCTGCGCGTGTTTTTCTCCGCATGTATTGCATGAGCTGTGGAGCACAGCATTGGATGATGGTATCCTGCTTTTGCTCATCATTTTATACGATTTTTTTTTTCTTCTCAATATTATCGGTCGTTTTTTCCATAACGAAATTCGCCACGGTTTTACAAAGTTTGGGTAAATTTCCTGGTGGACTGCGGAATAACAGGCGCTGGCGCGTGGGGCAAGTTAAAAGTAAGCTGCGCCGAAAGCTCTTGTGCCCACTTGCGCGAGCGAGGCCTGCGCCGGGGAGAAAATCAATGAAACGCTCGTGATTTATCGTCAGGGTAGAGAGAGGAAGCTCCCCGACAAACGTGGCAGCGCTCGACTTGACCGACGCCTCATTTCAGGGGCTTTCATCGTTGTACCGATGCTTCCATCTACTCGTCGGACGGCTAAACTGTGTGCACACACTCTCTGCCCATCAGTGCCGATACTCATTGAGCATTTGAATGCACCAAGTATCTCAAAACTCATTCACTTTTTTTCTCTCTGTGATACGATGGATGAAAGTTGTGTCACTGATTATTCCCTAAATTTTATAACTCTCGGAAGCCCAAAATAATGACAAATCAAAATTGCCATCAAGATAAGTTATTGGCAATAGGTTAAGGTACAATATTATGATTAAATCATGCAGCTGGTGATAAGCAGAGATTGAAATTTTTTTTTCATTTCATTTCATAATGTACAATTTTTTTTCTCCAAATGCATGAATACGGGTCATCTCGGAAGTTTATCTTTCATGAGTAAAATGATTTTTAAACTTTTTTTCCTCACAAGTTTATTGTTTGCTTCCAACATCCGGTATCAACTAGGCCATTTGCAAGATTCAAGAGACAAATATTAGTAACGTCACGTTTTATCTTGAAAACAATGACAAGGTCTAACTGGTAAGTATCTGACATAATCAAAACAAGATGATCGCATCGAGAAATCAATTTTCATAAGATTAGTTATTAGTTGTAATTGACACTTTTTAAACTGCAAGGCGATAATTATCAGAAAAACAGTAGAAATTCCAAAAAAAAAAAAATTTTGAACCGTCCAAAAGTTATAAAATTGAAAAAAAAAAAAAAAAAATTATCCACCTCAATTAGTAGTACTTTGTGACCATTGCGTACAACGGTAAAAATTGTGTTGAATTGTAACTTTTTAATCCTTTCAAGTAACAGAATCCTATGCTTGATGAATTGTATTTAATATCTAAGTATAGCCTCGTTGAATTTCTAAGACAAAAGTTCTTACATTAACGAAAATAGATGGTCACTGATAAAATGTTTCAGTAATGTTTTTATCGTAGAAAAAAAAAAAAAAAAAAAAAGAGGATAAAGTGCGGACGGCACCTCAAACGCACAAGCGTAAAATTTATCAGGAAATATAACTTCAATAATATTATAGTTATGAAAGCACAAGGTGATTTTCCCCCGATTGCTTATCAGGGTTACGAAAACGAGCTCGATAGCAGCGTGCTTGATGAAAAAAAAAAAAAAAAAAAGAAGTTTTTTTTCTGCATCGAACAAAGTCTCAATATTAGTCTTGTGAGATGTGTCGTTCTCAATTCATACGAACGAAGTACGTATACAAGTCGACCCGAAGCATCGGCCACTCGCTCGTTTCCCAAAATCATGCACATACATCAATAAAATGATACGGCGTGTATCTCTGCCACGCAATCATGCCCCATACGCGATGTATGGTATACATACACAATCACGTATCTGTATTTTTTTTTCTTGGTCACTGAAAACGTACGTGTTGCGCCCCTCTCTTTGTCGAGCTCCTTAGCTGCGTCGGAAGAGGAGATTTTGTGTTTTTACCGTCCGCACGCAAGAGCTGGCATTCGTGTATCTTCTCCGCAGCCACTGACTCGCCGCAGATAGCGCGCGCGATTTATCATTGCCCCAGCCCTCGTCGGTTCGGCGATTCGTCTCGAGATCGAGGATCGAGACTTTAGCCTTTCAGTCACTCCGTGCCGGACGTTCGAAATCGTTTCACGAGTTCCGTGTGCTTCCAACGTTGATCAACTATTTACGCAAGTGCCAGTGGTGATCGGGGGATCGTTGGTCTACATCGGCGAAAATTGTCTGTTGGTGGTGCCGTTAGGCGGGGGCGGTTAGAAATGATTTGGGTGCGCTCGATGTAATTTCTTTTCAAAGCACCTTTTCTACGGAAAGAGGAAGAAAAAAAAAAAAGAAAAAAGAAAAAAAGAAAAGAGAGAATCCCGCTGCAGGTGCACTTGCAGCCGGAAAGCTGGATCGTCGGACGGGGCTACGGGGTGCCGCAGAAGAGAGGAGTTGCGAAACTTTGTGGTGCAGTGGCTCGGAGTTTACATGGATCCCGAGTTGGCGATCGGCGACGACGATTATATCGGAGTAGTCGACGATCGAGGAAACCCGTCGGCGCTCGGTTCCCACGGGGAAGCCGCTTGGGCCCTGACGGCTGCAGGCCATGGCTCTCGACTTCTTCGCTGGCTGCCTCGGAGGTGAGGAATCATCATCGTCACCTTTTTTTTTTTTTTTTTTTTTTTTTTCTCCCCTTTCGAGCAAACAAACAACAACAATGCGGTAACCCTGCGCATGTGAGCACCGACGGTCAATAATAAACCATATCGGTTTAGTTTCCGCCCGCGTTATCGCCCCTTCAATGTTTTTCTAAACAACACTGCCTAACACATACATCAAGCAAAAGTAGGTACACTTGCGTACAACATAATATAACAGTAGCAGCAGTGACCTCCGCACTTGTGACGGACTTTTTTTTTTTTTTTTTTTTTTTACATATGGCACGTCCACACACACACGTATACCCATAACCAGGGCTATAACCGAGCCCCCATTGTATTATTCGTTTGCCCCTCGAGTAATGAGCCGTAGGTGATGCATATACGTGTAATGATCCCGTGGGTTGTGACAGGCTGTGCAGGTATTGTGGTTGGATATCCTCTTGATACCGTCAAGGTTCACATTCAGACGCAAGACCATCGGAATCCCAAGTACAGGGGAACATGGCACTGCTTCCGGACGCTGCTTGCCCAACACTCGGTAAACACATGTACCTATAATAATTATTGTACGCATATATAATATGTGTGGGTGGTCGTGAAGAAAAAAAAAAAAAAAAAAAAATTGTAACTCCAACAGGTAGCCGGACTGTACAGGGGCATGTCGTCGCCGATGGCCGGCGTCGCCTTTATAAACGCCGTTGTCTTTGGTATATACGGTCAGAGCCGAAAGTACCTCGAGCAGCAGCAGCGGCAGAACGAGGGCTCATCGGCGGCCGAGCTCGAGCTGAGCGGTCACTTTGTCGCCGGGGTGATGGCGGGCGTGGCCCAGTCGCCCGTGGCCAGCCCCATGGAGCTCGCCAAGACGCGGTTGCAGCTACAGAAGCGGGACATAGGAGGGACGACGAGAGCAGTGGCCCACGGTCCGGTCCAGTGTTTGCTAGCGATTCACCGGGCAAAAGGGTTACGGGGTGTATTCAGCGGCCTCGGGGTCACGGTGCTTCGGGAGGCCCCGAGTTTCGGGGTGTACTTCGCCTCGTACGAGCTCCTCGTGCGCTCGCCCAACGAGCCCCAACGGGCCACCTCGACGTGGCGGGTGCTCCTCGCGGGCGGGTTGGCCGGGAGCGCCTCCTGGATCGTCTCGTATCCGGTGGACGTGGTCAAGTCGAGGCTGCAGGCCGACACCTCGGCCAAGTACAACGGAGCCATCGACTGCTTCCGAAAGTCGGTCACTTCCGAGGGCTACGGCTGCCTCTTCCGGGGCCTCAGCTCCACCATCTTAAGGGCCTTTCCCACCAACGCCGCCACCTTTGCCGTCGTCACGTGGATTTGTACCCGATGGCCCACTACTACCACGCCCTGATCCCCACAACCTACTTTTTTTTCCATTGTTCTTTACCAATATCAACATTATATACATATATTGCCATCATCATTATTATTATTATTATTATTATTATTTGCTGCACGTTTTACTTACATTGTTTTATTTGTCCCTGCAGGCAAACGTATATTATAACGCATCATCTTGTTCGCGTAACCTCTCACTGCCGCCACTTCAAAGTTAATCTTATTTTATTTTTTATACTTGCAATTTAAACGCCATACGGTTGAGCGATGATTATAACTGTGAGCTATAATATACACCTAGTTTCTTTGACGATGTACACATAGTTCATTACTTCATTTTAATTTTAATTAAGTGCAGTTTTTTTTTTTTTTTTTTTTTCGTTTATTTATTTAGCATTTTCTCGAGGCGATATGATGCATTCGCAAGCACAATTTCAGAGATCAATAGAATTATTGGAAGAAAAACATGTAGGTACGTTGGCGCAGAAACAAGTCTGCTTGAACGTTGTGAGAAATTTTGCGCGAACAAAATTTTTACTCGCGAGGCTATCGCTCGAAGAAACAGAGTTCCCATAAAATCTTTGCCCAGTTTTTTCCAGTGGTGGCAGAAATTATACGTTTATAAAACTGAACGGCCATCCTCGTTGTATTGTGTGTGATACAGTGTATATAATATATGAACAAACATTAAGTATGTGTATTGCAGAGCAATAAGTAGTACAATTTATCGTTAGTGGTAATGTAGATAGACGGGTAGTGTAGGTATAACGTTGGACATGGTCAACATTTTTATCCAACTCCTATAATTACTTTGTTGTGACTCGCTTTTTTTTCGTAGATATAAGTACCTGCTACATTATTAATGATAATTGTTGTTGTTGTTTTAACTGTAGTTGAGATATTGTTGTATAGATTAAGAAAAAATACAATTATATCGACCAATTGTCATAGCTTGTTAATTGTTTATTTATTTCTACATATTATGTCAATGGTATAAATAATCATACACGATGTAGGACAGTAATAGTAATAACATATTATTAACATGTACCTATAATTAATATTTAAATTTATATTAAAAAAAAATTTTTTTTAGTATTTTATTATTTTTATTCGTTAAAAAAAATTTTTTTTATTATTTGAAATTTTTTTTCGCTTTCGTAATCGTTTCTGTGCACAAATTGTGTAAACCTACTTCGACTGTAATAAAGCTATCCTGTAAATATTGTTGAAATGTTGATGTAAAGAACTCGAATGAATAAAGTTAGTGTAAATAAGTACCTCCAACGTGGTTGAATATACTTGAATGTAAAAAAAAAAAAAATAGATGTATGTTTAATTACGTTATACTGATTTTCCCATGTATAGGTGGCGGTAAGTGTTTACAGGAGGGTGAAGTGAGTGGCCGATTGCGCGTTGACGTTGTTGTTGACGTGCCGATGTCGCCCCGCCGACGGCCGTCATGCTGCTTGTGATAATAATTCTCGGTTCGTTCAACAGGTCTCGGCGAAAAAAAAATTCCGCGTTAAAGTCAACGTAAAAATAAATTCCGAATATCGATTAGCGTAAATGGGCCCGGAAAGTTCAATGGCCGGAGTTTTTGAATTTGATTGATTGAAGCGCGATCAAGTAATACATCATATCTTATCGACCTACCCATGCTGCGACTGGCGGGAGCAAGGCTGTTCCACCCGGTGATATGAGAGCCCCTTGTCGGCAGGCTGCAGTCAAAATTATTATCGTCCGGTGCGGAGCCTGCATGAGGCGTCTCACTTGACACATCGTACATTAACTCACCCATCACCGTCCCCAAACCGATCCAACCTAACCACCGGCCCGTCCCCAAAGCAGCCAAGGTTACCTCTCAACCCGTGCATGTATATATGTAATATGCTGGCCGTGGGGTCCTTTGTAGGGTAAATTGTCAAGTGAACATGCAACAGAACTCGATTGCCATGGACGTGGATGAGAACAACAATAGTATAAACAATGGCAACCACAACCTGCCGATGATGATGGACGCGAGTGGGGGCGAGGCGAGCAAGGGATGCTGCGCCAGTGGCAAGTGCCTGTTGGCCGACAAGACGAGCGGCCGGTGCATGAGCACCCAGGCGATGCAGTCCCTCTACGACCTGAGGCAAAACAACTTGCTCTGCGACGCGGTCCTCAGACTCGAGGACGGTGGCGTCTTCCCGATCCACCGGGTCATCCTCTCGGCTTGCAGCTCGTACTTTAGGTGGGGAGGGTGGGACACGACTTCATGGGGGTCGATCAAGCGAGCCAATTTTTGATGGTTTTCAGGACCCTGTTCACCACGTCTCTGCATCCCAAGGAGAAGACGGACTTTTTGCTGCCCAACGTCAGCAGCAAGATCATGAACCAGCTGCTGGAGTACGCGTACCTGCGCACCCTCGACGTCAAACGGGACAACGTCTGCCAGTTATTGAGCAGCGCCGACTACCTGAGCTTTCTCGGGGTCGTCGAGCTCTGTTGCGAGTATCTCCGGGCCAACCTGACCCCGGAGAACTGCATCGGGATCATGAGCTTCGCGAAGGAGCACTTTTGCAGGGGCCTCGAGAAAAACGCGCGCCTCTACATCATGCGGAACTTTGTCAAGGTTCGTGTTAATTGTGCTTCGTGCCCAATGCCCACAACAACTGATGATTGTATGCTCAGGTGGCGGAGAAGAGCAAGGAAATATTGTTGCTGCCGATAAACGAAGTGACGGCGTTGATAGGGGAGGACGAGCTCAACGTGAAGAACGAGGAGACGGCGTGGGAGTTGGTGCTCAGGTGGATCAATCACGAGCCGGAGGGGCGCAAGCACCACATCGTCGAGTTCATGCGCAACATGAGGCTGGGGCTCCTCGACACCCAATTCTTCCTCGAAAACGTCAAGGAGCACCCGTACGTGGCGGGCAACGAGGCCTGTCGGCCCATCATCATCGAGACCCTCAAGTTTCTCTACGACCTCGAGATGATAACCCTCAAGGACGGGGAACTCCCGACTCCCGAGATCGCCCGGCCGAGGGTGCCCCACGAGATATTGTTCGCCATCGGGGGCTGGTGCGGCAACTCGGCGACCAACCTCATCGAGACCTACGACACGAGGGCCGATCGTTGGGTCAAGGTCCGGTCACTCATACCTTTCTACATTTTACGAATAACCGACAAGTTAGTGAATTATCGGGGCTTGGCAGGTGGAAGAGGGCGATCCTAGCGGGCCGAGGGCCTATCACGGCACGGCCGTCGTCGGGTTCAACATATACGTGATCGGTGGCTTCGACGGAGTCGATTACTTCAACAGCTGCCGGTGCTTCAACGCGGTCACCAAAAAATGGCTCGAGGTCGCCCCCATGAACTTTAGGAGGTCTTTCATTATTTATATTTTTTTTTTTCCCCACCAAAAAAAATACATACAACAATTACTACGTGGAGTGATTGACGCACAACGATCATACGTGCGCGCAGATCGTACGTGAGCGTGGCCGTGCACAACGACTACGTGTACGCGATGGGTGGGTTCGACGGCTACCATCGGCAGAACAGCGCCGAGCGCTACGATTACCGGCGCAACCAGTGGTCCCTCATCGCCCCTATGAACGCCCAGCGCTCGGACGCCAGTGCAACCACCTTGGACGGTTCGTAAAATTATATATATATATATGCTCTCCTTCTTGGGCAATAGTGACAAAACAAATGCAAACAAGTCCAAGGGATGAATCATGGGTTGCAGGCAAGATTTACATAACCGGGGGTTTCAACGGAAGGGAGTGCCTGAACACGGTCGAGTACTACGACCCCCAGACGAACCAGTGGACGATGGTGGCACCGATGAGGTCGCGACGGAGCGGCGTCTCTTGCATCGCCTACCACGGCCGAGTCTACGTCGTCGGTACACCATCTTTCTTATTTATACACACTTACCATTTTGCAAATATTTTGCTCATTGATTTTTTTTTTTTTTTTTTTTTTTTTTCACTTTGTTATACCTTATACACACGAATGTGCATTTCTTGCCAATTTTATTTGACTTTCCTGTAAAAATGAAAAAATGAAAAAAAAAAAAAAAAAAAAAACAAGGTGGCTTCAACGGCACCTCGAGAATGTGCAGCAGCGAAAAGTACAACCCTGCGACCAACACGTGGGCCCGCATACCCGACATGTACAGCCCAAGAAGTAACTTTGCCATAGAAATCATAGACGACATGATATTTGCCATCGGTGGCTTCAACGGCGTCCACACCACCTTTCACGTCGAGTGCTACGACGAAAAGACCAACGAATGGTATCATCATCACTTGCGCGTAAAGTGGGTTGAGGATATCAATGAAACTTGGGGATGCATATATGTATATAACCATAAAAAGTCATGATGAGAAGTCGAGTTGACGATAGCTGGAAATGATTAATCGCAACAGATGTGTACCGTGTAGCCCAAGTTTGGTTCAAAGAGTTTCATTGAAATCGATGACTCGCAAGGGTGGGGAAAAAAAAAAAAAAAAAAAATCCTCCTGACGTATGCGTAAAGTCCACGTGGTACACAACTGGTGGTAAGTAAATAATGATCTCGATCGGGCATCCCTCAGGTACGAGGCCACGGACATGAACATGTACCGCTCGGGGGTCTCGGCTTGCGTGATAGCCGTACTGCCGAACGCCTACGACTACATCCACAAGCACCGGGAGCGGCTGATGGAGGAAAAGCGCCAGAAGCTCCTGGCTTTCGAGAACCAGCGCGCCCAGCACCAGCAGCAACAGCTGGCCAGCCGTAACGCTTACCAGCTCGCCCTCATCAACCAGCAGCGACAGCATCAGCAGAGATGAGACTTCACGCGTCCTCTTACCCCTCATATTGCGTCCCTTCGGCTTCAACACCCATCACACTCGCGGGTTACTTGACATTATCAAGGCCAACACGCTATCGTGTCCAAATTTTACGCATATCCTTGGAAATTTTTGCTCATTCATAAAATTACTTGTACCAATAACCCATGTGTTTTCAATTATAATTCTATTATTTCATTCTAAATGCAGGTAATTAGGTATACATGCACCTACATGTCTCATTTCGAAGAAAAACAATACTTTTAATAATGATCAAACAATTGCTTGTTTACAAAAAAAAGCATCAACAATATAAACAAAACAAAAAACAATTGATCGAAACAAGTTGAACTTTTTAGTATCCAAGATTTTCTGTCCGATAGTATGTTACAACTCCACCAGTAGGGAAAGTAGTAACGTAACTCTTGTTTCAAAAATTCTACGTGATTCATTGATGTTGGTAATTTTTAAACAGAGTGAATTAAGTGCAGAGTACTGCCGCTATTGGCTGGTTATCGCGCGGAACTTCTTGCATATAGAACGTATTATGACTTGCATATGCATGTATAGGGAAAATCCACAAAAACATCCTGTTTTTGTTCCCCGCTGTAATGAAAAAAAAAAAAAAAAAAAAACAAAAAAAAAAAAAAAAAAAAACCCTTGAAACAGAGCTCATTTTACTCGTAGTGCCATGTACTGTGAGAAAAAAAATTTTTTCAACACGGGTTTCACGTAGCAGTTTGCACGTAAATGTCAGAAAAAACGTGTCACCCTCACTAAAACCCGTGTTCAAAATTTTTTTTCTCATAGAACACGACATTATTATGAGTAAAATGAGCCCAGTTTCAAGGGTTTTTTTTATTAAAATGGGGAACGAAAACGGGATGTTTTTATGGATTTAGTCATGTATATAGCTCGAAGCGAGCAAGCGAGCAGACGACGACCCATGCAATGGTGCATCGCGGAACGCAGCGTGATCGAAAGACACTCATTATCAAGTGTAACATATACACTTACATGGGTATACAGTAATATATTTAAGGTATATGTAATCAAATAGTTAAATCTCTATAGCCATGATTCAGACAATCAGACATTGTTTAGTTATGTATTAACTTCAGTTAAGCAAGTAGTGAACAGTGTTAAACTCTTCAACAGCTGGGGTGTGTGGTGTCTCCCCACAATTTGTGCTGCATGCCTGCAGCAGTGCACAATATTACGACAGCCCAAGTAGCATTAAAAATATACATATTGTATATGGGCTAAAAACATGCAGGCCAGCAGGGTGTTTGCGTTGACATCCGCTACAGAATTACCTGCACCTGCGACTGGCCTGCAGCAGGTAACCTGCGAGCACTGCGATAACCTCACCTTCAAACACATCAATGATTTCATCAGGTGAGTTTATAAATAAGTAAACATATACTTAGCTTATACTGCCAACACGCAAGTAACACTCCTACCTACACATAAGTACACACACCTGCACCAAGTAGCATATTTAATTTATTAGCTGTATATCATTACTGAAACATTCGGTCAAGCCTGCACTTTATTCTATTTCATTTCACTTTACTCACTTCTTGCTCTCAATATTGGAGTACCTAATTACATGGTTGATTTCATCCAGTTCATTGAATTATTGGTGAGCGGTATGCTTGCTGCTGTTATTGTTGCTGTTGCTGATGCTTACGTCGACGAGGAACCACGCCACTCTTTTCCTTTTCTCATATATAAAATAGGTAGGTGCCTACTCAATTTTCAAAATTATCTTCTGCAACCTCATCTACCATCGTCTCCTCTGTATGTATACTTTACCAACATAGGCTTATATATGCATATACTTGGCATCACGACAATTTTAGATTCGGAATTTGATACTTATAAGCTTCAATTTAATTGTCTGTCTGCTGCTCCACTATAGGTTTTTTAGGGCTCAGACATGGCTATTTTGACGCTATAAAGTGTATTTAGCCATACGTTGGGTTTAATAACAGTAGGGGGAAACGGTAGATAGATCGGTAGGTTTATTGAAGTACAAATCCCATCCAGAAAAAACCTCATTCATTGATTAAATTTTTGTCCAGAGTGGGATTTGAACCCCGGCCATCAAGATCTGTTGGCAGACACGCTACCGATAGAGCCACCATGTGGCTCTCCAGTATAGGTATACAGACATTCCATACAGTGCATATTACTTACACGGCCCATACGTTATTTTTATTATATTTATTGATTTCATCAATCACATTACTAGCTACATAATATAATTATAGAAGCTCTTAAAAGTATATAAACTCGAATGTCATGTTANGCAGGATCTCACCGCAGATTCTTAAAAAGACTGATACATTTTTTAATTAAATCACTATCATGCAAGCTGTCCTACTAAAAATGTCTGAGTCAAACATAATCACAGAAAAAAGCTTTTTGTAAAGCAATTTGTATTTTGCCAAAAATTTTATTATATTTATTGATTTCATCAATCACATTACTAGCTACATAATATAATTATAGAAGCTCTTAAAAGTATATAAACTCGAATGTCATGTTACTGCTAAACATAGGTTGTAAGCATGGACAGACCTATCTATAAAAAATGATGTAAACAGACAGCAACAGGCACACTCTCATAGTATACAAACATGTGAAAAACGTAAAAAATACTTTGTCTTTTGCACTTCAATACATATATATGTATTAATGATGCTTGTAGACACCTGCGCGTGCAACACTGCAGTCAGGAGGGAGGCTCCTTCGTCTGCCGGTATGGTTACAACGGCGTGTGCTCGAGTCTTCCAGTTGAAGGTGTTTCCGACAAGGATTACGTAGCCCATGCCGTGAAGCACGCGGCGACGATGCAGCAGCAGCAAAAAAAAAGCAATGGTCAGTTATTGCTGGCCAGCGGTGTCAGTTCGGCGGTATCGGGCATCCCTGTTTCTTGGACGGTATACTCGGCTGCCCAAAATCTACCTGCTGTGCTCAACGATCCTAATCGAGGCAAACAAAGCAATTTCCTCACCAAGACCTGGGGCGACTCCTTTGTCGAGAAAGCCGACATCCCTAAGTGCCCTTACCTGCCTGAAATAACAGTGCAGCATCTAGAATCCTATTTAAAAAGGATTGCCAAAGTTAGCAAACCATACCACTTTCAACTCAACTTTTTTTTTTTTTTTTTTTTTTACCATTTTTTTCTTCTAATCTCCACTTAACACATGACAAACATCGTTTTTTTTCAGAGATATAGAAAGCACACGCGTCTCAATTCCATCTCAAATCTTCCTTCCACTTCATCCTACAAGTTACTACAAAACTTTCCAAATCTCAGGAAAGTCAGAGCTATCAGCAGTAGTAATGGTCCCATTGGTACTTAAACACTTTTTACAATTATATTTTCAACTTTTATAATTTACCAATCGAGATCCAAATTAATTAATGATTTAAAATATTCGTATTTGTTACAGAACATTCGCAATTTGACTTGAGTAATATACCAAAAATATTTCTTAATCCTAATTTGGAACTTTCCAAAAAGGAAAACTTTGATCAAGTTTTTGCTTTTTCAAAAGAAGGCCTACTTGGCGAGGGAAGAAATATCGTGTCAAATGTTAAGCAAATGCAAGAAAAAGTAAACAATTCAATTATTCATATTAATTTTGATTGTGGCCAAATAACATGATTTTTTTTTCTCAGCTGACCCATTATTTGGACATTGTCGAAGTTAGAATTGCGGAACAAGTAGCATCTAAATCTCAAGCTTTTTTTCATGCTATGACTTCGCATGATGTATTGATGGAGCAATTGACACAAACTATTACAATCTTGAAAGCTCTGCGAAAAAACATTAATGAAATTGATAATAAGCTTGTCAAAAATTCATTTCAAGTTTTGAGGTAAGTTTCAATGGGTGTTTTTAATAAAATGTCCTGCCCCCAATAATATACTTAAATGCTATGTTTTTTTGCTCAGATTGGAGCGCTTGAGGTGTAATCATTTATTAGTGCAAGAAAAATTAAAACTCATAGCAACAGTTCATCAAAGTCAACCAATGATTCAGTCATTGCTGTCAACGCCAGATTACGTCGCCGCATTGGATGTTATTTCTACGACTCAAGAAATATCGTTGCAAGAGTTGAATGGAATTCACAGTTTTCGGTAGTGCTACATTATTTATGTTTTTGAAAAACTAATCCGATTTAAATATATAATTGTAAATCATTTTTTAGGCACTTGGGGTCACAATTGTCAGAAATGGAGAAACTCATAAATAAGATGTTATATACCGAGTTCGAGAGGTATGCGACGGCAGATTTAAATCGACCTTTGTCAAGTGATAATACTGTGCTGGATGGAGTGAGTTTATAATTAAAAAAAAAAAAATCTCTTTTCAAATTATTGAAAATTCCATTCTACATTTGTTTACAGGATAAACTGGTATCCATCATATCAGGACTTTTGCGCCAAAAACACTTTCAGTTTATAGATATTTATAAAGAGGAGGCAATGACAACTGTTAGAGCAATAACAAAACAACGTGTCATCGAGTCTTTAGCTGATAGCGACTGTTGTAGCGATCAACAAGCGGCAGCTTTAGAAGTTGGCGGTCTCCCTCTCAACGAGCGATTAAAACTATTAGACAATACGATACATTCTTTGACATCGCTTTTGCATCGAATTAAGGTGGCCAAACGTTTCAAGCACCATTACGAATTTCAATATTGTTCTTTGGTTACAGCAACTTTAAAAAAATTTTTTTTTTATTCACAGACGGTACATAACGTCATAAAAGATACGGCAGATTTGGCAGCAGGGAAATCGTCGTCAGAAAGATCCAATGAGTCATTGATAGATCAGCTGTTATCGGATGTAGATCATACGCGCGTGACAACAAAATTATCAGATTCGTTGATTTCCATATGCGATTACTGCCATGAAAGATTGGGAAATCTTGTTTCTGCAAGTCCCTCTGACAGTGATAAAGATAAGGGTTCCATCGATGGATCTTTCAGTAAATTTGATAAAGATTCGTTGAGCTGGAACGATAAGTCTTGGTTAAGTGAAACAGCATCTACCTCGCAAGTTTGCAAATTGGCGAATATTGTCGACAACTTTACGGACACATGTGAAAAATTGTGTGGAAAACAGTGCATAGCCCTTCGTTCCGCTTTCAAGGTTCAATAAACAAATTTTTTTTTTTTTTCAACATTTTACATCAATAATCAATTTCATGATCGATATTGTTATTTTTACAGGCACAAGCGAGTAAATTTGTACAAAAATTCCATACGGAACGAAAAATAACATTGAGTCACGTACTTGACTCGGAACGGTGGAAACAAGCCGATGTTCCTCCCAAGTATCAGGCACTGGTGACTTACGTTCATAAAAATGAAAGTTTTCCATACGAACTGGGTAAAGAAGATATTATCAACAGTGATAAAATTGCCAATGTAATAAGTATAGGGGATGAAAAATATGCCATCGTTTGGGCTGTTTTAATATTAATTCAAATCATCCACGAGTACTGCAGGTGAGCGATACATTCCATTACGATAATACGATTTGAATAGACGCGTGTGTGTATACATATATCAGCATGATTGTGCAATTGCAGAACTGGTAGTGAACTGTCAGCCTTGTCTGGAATGATTGGTCGTCAACTTGCCGAATTGCTGCGTCATTACAATTCTCGTTGCTGTCAACTCGTATTAGGTGCTGGCGCTATGCAGGTTGCCGGACTCAAAACTATCACCAGTACAATACTTGTCTTGGCTGCACGAAGCTTAAAACTAGTACTATGGCTAATGCCTTTTGTTAAAGCTCATTTTCAAGGTATGCTTGCAATGCTCAAGTTATTAAAGTACTAGCAATAACAATATAAAAGTGAGAATTGCTCAAGTAAAAATACAATTTCACATCAAGCTTTAGCAGAACAGAGCTGTTATCACAGCGTCGCAGGCATGCCAGCCACGAGCGGAGGAGTTGCATTACTCGATACTGTAGAGCGTGATATTCGATCTCACATTCTCGAGATAGATGGAAAGATATTAACTATTGTTGATAATCTTTTGGGAGGTCAAATTTCTAGTTGGGCTGCCAAGCCACCTGTGCCATCCCAATCGTTTAGAAATATTTCAAGGTTTGTGTTAATTTTTTTCCTTCATCACGAACACACATACACACACACACAAATTACTACTCATGATATTAAAATTGCAATGCTTGAGTCGCCAGAACTCATCATTATTGCAGTAATATCAACATTACTTATCAGCAAGAGCTAATTATGCATCAATCCATTGACAGGCACTTGGTTAAACTACACGAAGCGGTATCTGGCATTCTGCCGAACGACGAGGTCCAAGCGCTCTATAGAACGGTGAACACGTCTTTCAAAGAAAAGCTTAAGGAACAGCTGGTAAAAATGAACATTGTCAACAACGGTGGTCCCCAACATGGCGTCGTTACTTCCGAGCTCACATTCTACCTGGAGACATTAAGAAACCTCAAAGTTTTTCCCATAGAGGAGTTGGGCAATGATTGTCTCGATGACGTTTGGACTAGATAACATGCAGAGCGTGTTGTGTATTGTATTATCGATGCAATCAAGCACCACAGGTACAGCTGACCAATGGCATTATTTTCCATGTCTATCATGTGCTCTGCAACGTATTGCAAACGAAATAGTACTGATTCTGTATTCCAAAGCACTGGGAAGTTATTGATGTTCTGATTTTATTTGCCTTACATACATGTCTACAGCGCGAAAAAAAGTAATTCACGTTGTTTTAATGCGTAAATATTTGCAAATATCACGATTTTCAAATTAATAAAAAATAGACTGATACGACCAGAATTAAAATTCATATGACGAGGTAATGGTTGGACCAAAAAGTGCAAATAACCAATAAAAGTGTTTAATCGCTATATACTAGGCCATACTTATTAAGATTGGTGATTTTAAAAATAACATATATAGTGAGGATACAAAATCTATTTACTGCCACTGGCCGTTTTTTGCTATGATTTATAGTTTGTTTCGCAGTATGTTGATTTGACTTGTAAATATAGGAGAGAGTTCGTAGTTCAAATTTTATAATCAGAATTTTGTTACTATCGTTCACCTCAGACGTGACATTTTTTATCAATTATATGCTGTCAAATGATTTTTATATGCTTCGTAGAGTTAAAGTTTGTTTTTCCATGCGTTCATTTTTTTTTTGCTCAATCCTGAGGTGTAAATAGTAATACAAATCGAATGCGAATATTAACCGGTTCAAAAATACTAATGTTAACAACTTATGGGGTTATCCGAAGTAAAGTGTCATCTAAAATTGCTTTGGAATGTACGAAATTATTTTTCTGAAAATTTAAATTGTATTTTGTTGTAAATAGAATATTGTTATTATAAAGTCATCGCAGGATCTCACCGCAGATTCTTAAAAAGACTGATACATTTTTTAATTAAATCACTATCATGCAAGCTGTCCTACTAAAAATGTCTGAGTCAAACATAATCACAGAAAAAAGCTTTTTGTAAAGCAATTTGTATTTTGCCAAAAATTTTATTATATTTATAATGCATGATAGACACGCAAGAGTCACAATTCATACAATGTTTACCTGGGTTTGAGTTTATATATCACTTGAAAANAAAAAAAAAAAAAAAAAAAAAAAAAAAAAAAAAAAAAAAAAAAAATCTAGTCAAGTTTTTCCATATTTTACTAAATCTTTTGTTAAAGATTGTTTATTGTTACGTTATTAATGTACATACATTTCTATAGATAAAAAAAGTATTATTATGAAAGAGACATTACATCGTGTAAAATTCTTATTTAACAAATTTTATTTGGAGCGTGAATAGGAGGATAGAGTTGCTATGACGACAAACATGAAAACAGATGGATGTACCACTTTTATCTTGCAAGTGCTATTGTATTGTTGGCTTTTATGTTTTGTTATTTCTCTGCACCTGACTTTATTTTTTGTTTCTGACATGTCTGGCAAAGTAGTGTAAGTAGTAATTAAATAGACTTTTAACATATGTTGTAAATATTTTGGTTATTCATCATTGAATTAAATATGAATACATTATTTGCTAGTTACAAGTAAATTTCTCCTCTTCTTTGAACATTTTCTTTCTTTTAGTGTCTTCTTATAAAATACAATCAACTTAAATAGTTAGTTTTTATGAAAAATAAATTGGTAGCCATCAGGAAATTTTGAAATATTCTCGAAATAATTATAGAAATCGAGAGAATACCAGAGAGTTAGCCTTGAAAATTGCCACAGAAGAAGAAAAACGAAGAAAAACTGATCCTACTGAAAGTCACGAAAAGTCACTCATCATCGTTGGAAGTAAAGAAGTGGCAAGTACTTATACCAAAAGACAAAAAGCTTGTTTTATTAAAAAAACTAAAATTATTGCACAGGGAAAAACGACTATGATTTACAGATTTTTAGAAAAAGAAGATACACCCAAGGCAACCCTTGCCATGGATTATTCTTACGGGAGAAAAGCTGGAAAAAGTTTAGTGAGTGTTCAATGAGAATTAATTATAACAGGAGTTACTTTGAAATCCACCTTACAAAATGAAAGCAGCAAATGTTCAAAATGTTCGTAATAATTTAGATAAAGGATGTGGTGCACGTGTGGGAAATCGGTCATCTGACATCGTCCTTGGTGGCAACTGCAATGTCAGGCTCTGCCCTCAGTCATTCGCCGTATCACACAACGATCCTGATAGTGCTCGATCTAAGTAAGCCGGAAATCCTTTGGAATTCCTTGGAAGAGTGCCTCGACGCTCTAAGGTGTTACTCCTCGATCGATTGCTCTAGTACACGTAGTATAACAAAAATCCAATTATCTACATAAGCTCGTGGAATCACAACTGCAATTACAACCTGTCTTTTATGCACTGACACAACCTATCCACCTTTACTCTCATACATTGTTTGACTTGGTGGGAAAGTGGATGAAGTTTTTTTGGGGAGAAGTTATACCAATAATATTAATTACGTGCCTAAAATCACAAATTCTTGATATATCCAACAAACTATTGATGATTTTTTACGTGTTATTTGTGATAAATAGTTGAAAATACTGTTTCAAAGACGTAAGATTACCAAGCAAATTGTAAAAAGAGTCCTTACATCTTATTATAAGTTTCAAAGTTTTTGTGAAAAAATCCCTGTATGTGTAAACTACCGCACAATAAGTGCATCGTTGCAAATCATGCAGATATAAAAAAAAAGACTCGTAATCTGTTGATCTTTGGGACCTCTTCATTGTTCTCAATTCAATTATAAATGGACAAAAAATATTCGTAGCATTATTTTATGCCAATATTCCGTGATTACAAAATAAAGACATTTTTTATTTTTTTCTGATATCTTTAAAAATAATGAAACAGTAAATTTTACTTTGCAGAACCCATAGAAGGCAAAAATTCATCTCTGAGGTCGAAATGATGGACTTGAAAAAAAATCCAGATTTTCAAATGGCTGTACTTATCTTCGTAAATAATACAAATATCAAAAATAAGACGATGATTTGTGATCAGTTAATTTTATCAAATTTTTTTTAAACTGTCGATTTCTAAAATTTCCTCCCTTTTGAAAGTTCAATGCAAAATGCCCTAAAAATATTTCTATCCTTAAATTTAACTAATTAGCATTATACGAAAACGCAGTCTTCGTTCTAATGTCGAAATTGTCTTCCGATCAAAGAGTAATACAAAGTTCAATACGATTGCACTTTTGCAAATAATGCAGAGCAATACTCAATTTTTCGTGATTAGTATATTTTATTTGTAGAAAAAATTTTCAGGAGTCGTTAGAAACTGGGTGAAAAAAGTTTTGTAATATTTAATTTTATTGTTTGATGTATGCATAAATATATCTGCTTGTTTGTTAAAAAAAATGACTTTTTTTATGGAAAAAATAGTGACATCTGAGCATATACAAATGCTGTAGATATATCTAGGACATACAGGTTCAAGTTGAAAAGTGAGGAGGTCTCGAAGACCGAAGGTGAAAAAAAAAATTCATGAAATTCACTGATCCCGAATCGTAGTAATTTTCTTGAAATATGGATTATGTATGAAAGATACAGCTATTTTAGGTTCTTGACGGTTTTCAGGCCAAAAATGTCGACATTTGAGAAAAGTCTCAGTAGCATAACTGAATGGTACTAATATTTCTAGGTCACTCCGGGTTACTTCAGTTACTTGAAACTTATGTATGTATATATATATATAGTAATGCAATTTTGGTGGCTGTACCGANGAAGGGGCGCATATATATATATATATATATATATATATATATATATATATCGTACATACATGGATGCATTTTCACGTATACACAGCTTGTGAGCGTCTCGGCTCACCCCCATGCTAGATAAAAAAATCGTTTTAAATCGAAAACAGATGATTTATAAGTGGTTGCACCATGCTCTAACAAAAATGTGAGGCACTCCTACGCACGCATTGGTTGTTACTAAAAAAGGGAAAAATTTGTTAAAGAAAAGAGAAAAAAAATCCAAACCAAAATTTCATTTAAGATTTTCTCGAAAACAAAATTGCGTACGATCAGGGCTCATATAGTATACAATTTTTTTGTTTTTTTGTTTTCGACTCATTGACTTTTCTGAGCTAATAAAATAATTTCGTATTTATAAAATCGACAACTTGGCATGCCTTTGTCTGTTGTATAAGGTATAACAAAGGGGGGAGGGGGTATATGCATTAATTAATCTCACAGGTGAAGGTGAAATTGGGCAGAAAAAAAAAAAAAAATTCATGTTATAAAAGGAAATGAAAAAACTTGTGCAGGAAGGCCATGAAAATAAGCTACTCGGACGAATTGGTGCGGGAAATGCTGGAGCAGAAGAAAAAGACATTAAAAGAGCCGACGGCCGATCTGTTCCCAATGAAGGTGTGCCTGATCGGGGGCAAGTACGACGCGTTCCGAGAGTTGCACGTCGACGACCGCGAGCTCGTGGGCCAAGTACTAAGAGCGACCGCTCACACGTTGGGCGCGGGTCTACACTACCACTCGGCCAAGGACGCTCACCTGCTGCGCAAGACCAAAGAGCTGCTCTCGCAGTACGGATTCCGGGGCCAAGTCGCGTAAGACCCCTACTCCTCCAGCGATTCATTTGAATTAATTTCCGTTCTCCGCAATAGCCGCTTTGGCCGATAGTGAAATGAACCATGCTTACACCTGCTGTGATTATAATATGATACCTCGTCCAGAGATGTGAGAAAAGCCGTTTGTATGTACTGCAGAAGGGCGAGCGTGACGGACTACGAGAAGCCGCTTTCGGTGGTCGCGGGCAGCGACTCCTTCGACGCGATAGATCTGGGGTACTCCGTTGGAAAGCCCACCACGACTTTGGACGCCATCGGGCAGATCTACGTGACCCGCTTCCCCCAGGACTCTGGGGAGCCCGGGGCCGGCGTCGACGAGTCGAGCCAAGAAGCCGCCGAGCCGCTCGTCGATCGGTTGCGGCTTCAACGCGAGCAAGTGAGCAAAGCCATCGCCGCGCCACCGCTACTTTTGCACTCCTCTCTCGCAAAATGTTGTCTCCGAAGGACACCGCGGCCCGGCAAACAAACATTTTTTTCTCTCGTCGTACCAAACCTGATCAAATCTCGCGACTCGATACTTGAGTACCTACTGGTGTCTACAACATACATATAACATTAATCAGACCTATACGTCATCAAGACATAACTCGAGCACGCGTATTATTGAATAAAATGTATGGGTACCCAAGTATACCGAGTATATCATTACCATTACTGGCCATGGCTCGTCGGCTTGCATGACGCGAATAGTTAACATATGTAAAATGTGTATATTACGAACTATTTACTATCAATAATTGCAATTTTTACATTTTTAGGAAATCAGCGTTCTGTTACGCCAAATGCTCGAGGCCCCAAGTACCAACATCCCGGTTCCTGAGCCTTACTGAAAATATTCTGCGAATATAAAGAAAAAGAAGAAGAAGAAAAAAAAAAAAAAACTGTTTGAAAGATTGTAAATAGCGATGTGAAATAAATGTTACTAAAAACACATACGAGGCTCATGTTTGTACATTTACAGTTAACATTATATAAGCTATAGATAATTCCGTAAAAGGAAGCTCGAGCAGAAGTTTCAGGGGAAAAAAGCAAGTATTGCGTAAAAGCCTATACATGTACACAAATGAATAAAATAAAGTCAACAAAATAAATAGAAAATGGCCAACTGCGGGCTTACAACATTGTAGGAGGTGTCGGTAAAACAAACGAATGATGTACATAACACACGTATCATCATCATCATCATCACATAACATTATTTTCGTATACGTTAAAAATTGGTGGGACGGGTTTTCATACTCGTAAGTTAGTGCGCCAAGGAGGTACCTGCTTGCTATACGAGAAAACAATGACACGTGTCAGTGGTGGTGAAAATGAATGTGGATACGTGCCTGGTGTCCATTTATTGTATAAGCGTAGGTATATGATGTACGGAAAAGAAAGCTCTCATCCGCGAGACGCGGGCCAAAAAGCACGGGTGGCTCACTTATTGGGCTCGGAAGAGAGAATGTAACGCAAGCTCGCAGGTACACCTAAACCCGCCTACTTACGTGTGGTTGTCGAGGAAAAAAGCGAAAAAGGTAAGAACAAGATAGCCGATATACGGACACAACGGGAGCGCGAGATTGATACGCGTGCGCTCCTCCTCCTCCACCTTTCTCTCGCCCGTGGAGGTCCGAACGCATGCGCTCCGGGGATGTCCACGGATGCGGGACCATCGTCGTCGCCGCGGCAGTGGGAGTCGGTCGGCGAGTGAGCGAGCAAACAAGCAAGGAGTCCACCTATATTTAAGACAACGACAACGACGACTACGACGAGGAGGAGGAGAACCACGACAAATTGGTCGTCTTCGCCCAGGAGTCCGGGAGTAGGTGAGTCGTTGTTGTTGTTGTTGTTGTTGTTGTGGCCCACCCGCGCTAGTTATACACCTGCGCATTCTTGTGCTCGAGCGAGCAACGAGTACAACAGAGAGCCGTGCATGCATACTTATCAGCTTATACGCCGGACCGAGTGATTGGTACCACCACACGTCGTAGGTATAACACCTGCGGTAGGAAGGGCGAGAAAAAAAAAAGGGGGGGAATAGGAGGGAGCTTATCGATTGCGCGCGGCCCCCATCACACGCGTAGAGGCGTCAGCGAGATAAAAAGGACGAGCGACAACCAGGTCATTCGAAATTCGCGGACTCGAGGTGGTGATATTGCAGGCCCACCAACTCCTCTCCAATGCTCCTCCTCGTCCGGGTATTACGTACCCACTTGCTTGTGAATTAAAATTAACCTGTAGTAGGTAATCTCCACACTACAGCTGCAATGTCAAATAAAATTATTACAACGCGGTTTATAGGTGAACCCCCGACTGCCCTTTATTTGTCTCGATTTGCCTGTTGTAATTTAATCACTATTTTTGATTATTCAAATCGCCAATAGTGTATTACCCTACCTAACTAGTAACTACAGTGTACCTGAGTGTATACCATGTAATACTTTGTGCATGGATACCGCCGCGCCAGAGTTATCGTTCCAGTTTCGTGAACACGGCGCGGCACGGACAGTACCTACTTTGGTATACCTTACATACGCGTACAGTAACAATAATAATAATAATAATAATAATAATACCTACCACTACTAAGTATACATAGGTAACAACACTGGTTGGCATTAGGTAAAGTATACCTACATAGGTACATTATAGCGGTGACTCTGTCTCTCTCTCTCTCTCTCTCTTGGTATTGCTCTGCGGTATCGCCGACCTTGATCCTGCATCAGAGAGTCAAAGTGAGAGAGAGGGCAGTGGAGGACGGCTAGATACGTATACCTACATAAATATGTTATCGAGAAATACGAAAACTCGGCGGATTTTCGTGCTGACGTCAAGAATCGGTGGTGTTGAGCTTATTTTTTTAGCGCTCAAAGCTACACACCAGCGCTGCTTATACAAACAATTGCAAGTTTAACAGACCCGCAGATCCATTCTCACTGATCTTTTTTTCCTTTTTTTCCTTTTTCAAAGAAGAAAAAAAAAAAGAAAAAAAGATGCCAATCCGCTTTGTTTCGGCATCGGTACACGTTTCTAAATCACCAATGTACTTGTAGTGTGGTATGGCAATACGCGTTTCGGAGTGCACGTATACGTACCGTTTGATAATCAAGCCACGTGTGTACCAATGTCAGTTATCGCAGAGGCCGTCGAATTTCTGACAACTCGGTGTGCGCATCATATAAGCTTGCACGTAATATTAATTTGACAATCACTTGGAGAGAAACCATCGTGCTCCTTGCAAGAGAGAGAGAGAGAGCCTCTCATGCCTATACTTAGTACTGTACGCTTCCCTAGTCAGTTTCCCCACCTTGAATTAACTCTCGTCTCTACCGTACACGGCCAACCTAGGTAGGTACATACTTACTACTTGCTCACCCTCTTGCGGCACTTCTCTACCACATCTACCTGCAGCTATAGCAGTTTTCGCTTCGTGGCGCCAACACGAACATCTTTTTAATAAAATGACTGACGTCCTCCTTGAGGAACTTCCAGCACTCTCGGTCTCACCGTATGCTTCCACCACCCCCTTTTTTTTCACTTGGTCCAAAGATCTGTGCATTTTCGTGTAAGCCTTTCTTCTTCGAATCTGTGCCCACTACGCTGTTTTTATCAATTCAATCATTTTCTCTTGTTTTCAGTTATATACGTGCATCATCAATTTTCCTCGATTCCACCCATATACATATGCTTTCGATAGTACACTCATTGTAACATATTTTAGCTCATCAACCATCTGAACCTCAACATCGCCATCCCCACGAATATCATCGCAACAAAGTACCTATATATATATATATATATATATATATATCGTACATACATGGATGCATTTTCACGTATACACAGCTTGTGAGCGTCTCGGCTCACCCCCATGCTAGATAAAAAAATCGTTTTAAATCGAAAACAGATGATTTATAAGTGGTTGCACCATGCTCTAACAAAAATGTGAGGCACTCCTACGCACGCATTGGTTGTTACTAAAAAAGGGAAAAATTTGTTAAAGAAAAGAGAAAAAAAATCCAAACCAAAATTTCATTTAAGATTTTCTCGAAAACAAAATTGCGTACGATCAGGGCTCATATAGTATACAATTTTTTTGTTTTTTTGTTTTCGACTCATTGACTTTTCTGAGCTAATAAAATAATTTCGTATTTATAAAATCGACAACTTGGCATGCCTTTGTCTGTTGTATAAGGTATAACAAAGGGGGGAGGGGGTATATGCATTAATTAATCTCACAGGTGAAGGTGAAATTGGGCAGAAAAAAAAAAAAAAATTCATGTTATAAAAGGAAATGAAAAAACTTGTGCAGGAAGGCCATGAAAATAAGCTACTCGGACGAATTGGTGCGGGAAATGCTGGAGCAGAAGAAAAAGACATTAAAAGAGCCGACGGCCGATCTGTTCCCAATGAAGGTGTGCCTGATCGGGGGCAAGTACGACGCGTTCCGAGAGTTGCACGTCGACGACCGCGAGCTCGTGGGCCAAGTACTAAGAGCGACCGCTCACACGTTGGGCGCGGGTCTACACTACCACTCGGCCAAGGACGCTCACCTGCTGCGCAAGACCAAAGAGCTGCTCTCGCAGTACGGATTCCGGGGCCAAGTCGCGTAAGACCCCTACTCCTCCAGCGATTCATTTGAATTAATTTCCGTTCTCCGCAATAGCCGCTTTGGCCGATAGTGAAATGAACCATGCTTACACCTGCTGTGATTATAATATGATACCTCGTCCAGAGATGTGAGAAAAGCCGTTTGTATGTACTGCAGAAGGGCGAGCGTGACGGACTACGAGAAGCCGCTTTCGGTGGTCGCGGGCAGCGACTCCTTCGACGCGATAGATCTGGGGTACTCCGTTGGAAAGCCCACCACGACTTTGGACGCCATCGGGCAGATCTACGTGACCCGCTTCCCCCAGGACTCTGGGGAGCCCGGGGCCGGCGTCGACGAGTCGAGCCAAGAAGCCGCCGAGCCGCTCGTCGATCGGTTGCGGCTTCAACGCGAGCAAGTGAGCAAAGCCATCGCCGCGCCACCGCTACTTTTGCACTCCTCTCTCGCAAAATGTTGTCTCCGAAGGACACCGCGGCCCGGCAAACAAACATTTTTTTCTCTCGTCGTACCAAACCTGATCAAATCTCGCGACTCGATACTTGAGTACCTACTGGTGTCTACAACATACATATAACATTAATCAGACCTATACGTCATCAAGACATAACTCGAGCACGCGTATTATTGAATAAAATGTATGGGTACCCAAGTATACCGAGTATATCATTACCATTACTGGCCATGGCTCGTCGGCTTGCATGACGCGAATAGTTAACATATGTAAAATGTGTATATTACGAACTATTTACTATCAATAATTGCAATTTTTACATTTTTAGGAAATCAGCGTTCTGTTACGCCAAATGCTCGAGGCCCCAAGTACCAACATCCCGGTTCCTGAGCCTTACTGAAAATATTCTGCGAATATAAAGAAAAAGAAGAAGAAGAAAAAAAAAAAAAAACTGTTTGAAAGATTGTAAATAGCGATGTGAAATAAATGTTACTAAAAACACATACGAGGCTCATGTTTGTACATTTACAGTTAACATTATATAAGCTATAGATAATTCCGTAAAAGGAAGCTCGAGCAGAAGTTTCAGGGGAAAAAAGCAAGTATTGCGTAAAAGCCTATACATGTACACAAATGAATAAAATAAAGTCAACAAAATAAATAGAAAATGGCCAACTGCGGGCTTACAACATTGTAGGAGGTGTCGGTAAAACAAACGAATGATGTACATAACACACGTATCATCATCATCATCATCACATAACATTATTTTCGTATACGTTAAAAATTGGTGGGACGGGTTTTCATACTCGTAAGTTAGTGCGCCAAGGAGGTACCTGCTTGCTATACGAGAAAACAATGACACGTGTCAGTGGTGGTGAAAATGAATGTGGATACGTGCCTGGTGTCCATTTATTGTATAAGCGTAGGTATATGATGTACGGAAAAGAAAGCTCTCATCCGCGAGACGCGGGCCAAAAAGCACGGGTGGCTCACTTATTGGGCTCGGAAGAGAGAATGTAACGCAAGCTCGCAGGTACACCTAAACCCGCCTACTTACGTGTGGTTGTCGAGGAAAAAAGCGAAAAAGGTAAGAACAAGATAGCCGATATACGGACACAACGGGAGCGCGAGATTGATACGCGTGCGCTCCTCCTCCTCCACCTTTCTCTCGCCCGTGGAGGTCCGAACGCATGCGCTCCGGGGATGTCCACGGATGCGGGACCATCGTCGTCGCCGCGGCAGTGGGAGTCGGTCGGCGAGTGAGCGAGCAAACAAGCAAGGAGTCCACCTATATTTAAGACAACGACAACGACGACTACGACGAGGAGGAGGAGAACCACGACAAATTGGTCGTCTTCGCCCAGGAGTCCGGGAGTAGGTGAGTCGTTGTTGTTGTTGTTGTTGTTGTTGTGGCCCACCCGCGCTAGTTATACACCTGCGCATTCTTGTGCTCGAGCGAGCAACGAGTACAACAGAGAGCCGTGCATGCATACTTATCAGCTTATACGCCGGACCGAGTGATTGGTACCACCACACGTCGTAGGTATAACACCTGCGGTAGGAAGGGCGAGAAAAAAAAAAGGGGGGGAATAGGAGGGAGCTTATCGATTGCGCGCGGCCCCCATCACACGCGTAGAGGCGTCAGCGAGATAAAAAGGACGAGCGACAACCAGGTCATTCGAAATTCGCGGACTCGAGGTGGTGATATTGCAGGCCCACCAACTCCTCTCCAATGCTCCTCCTCGTCCGGGTATTACGTACCCACTTGCTTGTGAATTAAAATTAACCTGTAGTAGGTAATCTCCACACTACAGCTGCAATGTCAAATAAAATTATTACAACGCGGTTTATAGGTGAACCCCCGACTGCCCTTTATTTGTCTCGATTTGCCTGTTGTAATTTAATCACTATTTTTGATTATTCAAATCGCCAATAGTGTATTACCCTACCTAACTAGTAACTACAGTGTACCTGAGTGTATACCATGTAATACTTTGTGCATGGATACCGCCGCGCCAGAGTTATCGTTCCAGTTTCGTGAACACGGCGCGGCACGGACAGTACCTACTTTGGTATACCTTACATACGCGTACAGTAACAATAATAATAATAATAATAATAATAATACCTACCACTACTAAGTATACATAGGTAACAACACTGGTTGGCATTAGGTAAAGTATACCTACATAGGTACATTATAGCGGTGACTCTGTCTCTCTCTCTCTCTCTCTCTTGGTATTGCTCTGCGGTATCGCCGACCTTGATCCTGCATCAGAGAGTCAAAGTGAGAGAGAGGGCAGTGGAGGACGGCTAGATACGTATACCTACATAAATATGTTATCGAGAAATACGAAAACTCGGCGGATTTTCGTGCTGACGTCAAGAATCGGTGGTGTTGAGCTTATTTTTTTAGCGCTCAAAGCTACACACCAGCGCTGCTTATACAAACAATTGCAAGTTTAACAGACCCGCAGATCCATTCTCACTGATCTTTTTTTCCTTTTTTTCCTTTTTCAAAGAAGAAAAAAAAAAAGAAAAAAAGATGCCAATCCGCTTTGTTTCGGCATCGGTACACGTTTCTAAATCACCAATGTACTTGTAGTGTGGTATGGCAATACGCGTTTCGGAGTGCACGTATACGTACCGTTTGATAATCAAGCCACGTGTGTACCAATGTCAGTTATCGCAGAGGCCGTCGAATTTCTGACAACTCGGTGTGCGCATCATATAAGCTTGCACGTAATATTAATTTGACAATCACTTGGAGAGAAACCATCGTGCTCCTTGCAAGAGAGAGAGAGAGAGCCTCTCATGCCTATACTTAGTACTGTACGCTTCCCTAGTCAGTTTCCCCACCTTGAATTAACTCTCGTCTCTACCGTACACGGCCAACCTAGGTAGGTACATACTTACTACTTGCTCACCCTCTTGCGGCACTTCTCTACCACATCTACCTGCAGCTATAGCAGTTTTCGCTTCGTGGCGCCAACACGAACATCTTTTTAATAAAATGACTGACGTCCTCCTTGAGGAACTNTAATATATATATACACCTGCAACCACATTTACGCGTCATCGATGCAATTATAAAACTGTAAGCATTGTAACGTGCACTCGGTTATGAGGACTTACCCGAGAGACGCGTGGGTGGGTGGATCAAATCTGCACTTTGAAATTTTCAAGGCAGAAACTTACTGTTATTGTTGCGTACGCGTGCGCATGTCTCGTTGCATTGCAAGCAATATTATACACATGGGCATTAACTGTATTTATATGTATGTATGTATGTATTATTACGTACACAAAACTTTTCGCAGTACGAATCTGGCTATTAATTATTTATTATTAGTAGGTATAGATACAACATGGAGGTTCAGAGATTTGTCTGACGGGCATCGTGGTTGTTGTTATACCTAATAACACCCATACAGTTACATAAATGCAGGTGCTACGTAGGTCCAGTGATATAGGTATAACTTTTCATCGATAATATCGCGTCAATTTGGGCTTAACCTCCTCATACATCATCTTGATGCGCGCGACTGCCGTATGCGTATAAAACTTTGATCGTCGATTGTTCCCTTTGGGTAAACATTAAGTAACGCGACGAAAGATTATTTTTCAAGGGCAGCCGCTAGGGTTCGCCGACCGATTTTTTAAGCTGATTTTCAATATCCCCAAACAGATTTGTCCGATGAAGCGCATAAAGTGGAGGGCGATCGGTGCGACCGGCATAACTTACTTGGCGCGGAGGATGCACCGCGATCACGAAGGCGGTTCCTTCGGGGAGAGGCCTTGGCCCATTGCACCAACGGGCCGTGGCGGAACCTCGCGAGTACTCTCTTTAAGGGGTATCTCGGGCGCATAATTTTTGGCAGTCGGGACATGCGTTCGCGCGGTCCCGGTAATACGAGAAAAAAAACAAAAAACAATCGTAATACATTTGATTGTATCCCGCTTACAACAAAGTGGGCATGTATAGCGTGGTACCGTTAGTCACAGTCACATTGCTCGAGTACTTGACATTAAAAAAACGCCAATTTCATACGGCATTTTGTACCGTATCAATTTCGTTCCTGCAGAACATCTGCATTAATCGCAAGAAAATTTGTATCCTCTTACTAACAAAAAAAAAAAAAAAAAAAAATTTGGTAGCTGAAAGAATAAAATCTTGTTGCTTGTTCACAAGGAAATTGATCATTATTAAGTTAACTCTTGATATATTCGGATTTACTTGTTATACTTGGACCCCGAATTTTCAAATATATCGTGCCCGACAGACTATTTCATAATATCATCACACTTCTATTGCTACGATAACGTACAATCACACAATATGTTATTAAGTAGACTATACTATTTGTCGGGACAAATATTATATTTTCAGTTTTGCTCCAATGTAGGTCAGGAGGAAAAAAATTTTGTTTTTTCTATAAAATTCCGAAAGTATACATTCGCGAAAATAACTTGATACTAATGTCATCAAGGGCAGTGATTGTGTAGCGTTTGTGAGAAGATGGGGGGGGGGTCATTAAAAAAATTTAAAATACGAAAAAAAGGGCGAAAAGAATTGTACGGAAGTGAGAAACGAGGGTGGGTGGGTACACAAACAGCCAGGTGCCATATAAACACGAACACAAGTCAATTGAATGGAGAGCTGCAGTAGTAGGTGCAACTAAACTGCGACAGCGAGTTTGACAGGGTGCACTTGTTTGTCTTCTCGTGTGCACGATATGCACAGTCGCATGAGCACACAAACGGTATATAGGTACGTACTTAAGCTTATGTGGACATATATAATATATGATATATAGAAGCTAGGTATTGATCCGGAAAATAGCGCGTGGCAGGTATACCTATATGTATACATGAACAGACATTGGCACGTACAGTGTGTATACATAAACACTGCACATGCACGCGGATGCTGCCTCGATGATGCCCCCCCCCCTCCCCACACCGTTTGTTGTACGTGTGTGCTTTCCTTACAGCCCACCCTCGAGGTCATGCTGATATTTATCTCTCTGTATCCATTCAGTTTTTATCTACTACGATGGGACTCGTGCAGCGCTTCGAACGGATCTCTTTTTGCATTTGATTAGCACCAGCTACTTTTCATTTTTTTACATCTCTGATCATTAGATTCATTGAAACGCCCGTACGAAATGTAAAAATCATAATTATACTCGATACATCTCGGTTCTTAGAGTTGATTGTGAAAAATGCTGGTTGAATTAAAAATATCTTTATACAAGACGCTTGTGATGTACGTAAATATTAATTTAGAACTGCCAATTAGGTCTGGACGATTGTGCAAAAATTTTCTTGCAACAAAGGAAAGTTAAAACAAATATGGGACTCGGCGAAAAAAAAATTATCAAGCAAAGCTACGAGTGGGTCATTGCTGGGAGCGATGCAGGGAGTTTGACATTCGTCAGACAACCAATGCACGAGAGCCATGATATACTTGTCGAAAAGAGAAGAAACAGATTGGATGTAGTCGAGGCACCCCATTTTTTCTCATTACTTTTTCCAGGCCTATACATGTACGTATGAACCTACCTATGTCTTCACGAGGAGCCCTTCGGCTCTCTTTTCCCCGTTTCCGTGTAGCGTTGAGCCGTTTTTCCTCGTTGACGCGAGGGTTTCGCGCGGGAAAATCTAACCCAGCACCGGTACACGGGAAACGAAAGCTCCGAAAACCTGCAGACAAATTGAATCGCTCGCTCCCTTTTCGATCGCATGTGTATACACGTTCCTTCGTTTTGGCAATCTCCATCCCCCCTACCCTCGCGCGTCCTCTATTCGCAAGATATTCTAATGACATTAGGTCGGCGAGCGCGGCAGCAAACGCAATTTCGCCGTTCGATTGCCGATCTTTGAGCTCACAATGCAGTTACCCATACAGGAGCTATAGAGGGGCTCCACCGAGCTTATTACATCCGATCGGGTTTTCCTCCTTTAGCCAACGCAACCAGCCATACATATACTGTGCGTGCGATATGACATGCGCATGTATATACAACTCGCGCGCACACACACACACACACACACACACAGACAGAGGACACAATAAAAGATCGAAATTCAATAAATTTGTGACCTTATTATTCATTCACTACTGTACCTCCACGTGTTGAATCAATTGCCTGTTAATAATAGTGTGTACATGTATTTATGTATGTATACTTACGCATGTGAAAATTAATATCATCGCACGACTCGTTGTTTTTTTGTGGTCAAATAAGTACGACAAACTTAAAATTACACTGCAACAACATGGTAGGTACCGCTGTAGATTTAATTGCATGCCATCGTCGACGCAAAAAAAGGTGAGGGGGAGGGAAATTATAAAAACATGAACGATTGTCAAGTAAACGTGAGATAAGTAAAATCATCAAGTGATTGTATCGGCAAACATGTTGGAAAAGGGAACGGACTGACCAAGCCATGCTCGCGCTATTTCAATGTAGTTGGTCAATTCCTGAGTATTCATTCCGGCACAAAGAAAAAACACGGAAGGGTTCGAGGCATCACGCAATCCTCGAATCGATATTGCATCCGTGCCTACTCGGGTATTCACCATGAAGGTACCACTATACGTAAAGAATAAAAGATAAAGAGAGGCTCTGGGATGGTATCGAAGATAAAAGACGTGCTACTTGTGTATACTTATTCGCGAGATGGGCCATTGTAAAGTATCCCTCTGTATGTACTATCATGTCGCGGGTTGAAAACGGAATGTATAAGGGCCAGAATTTTTTAACGAAAAATTTTCAATAAAATTTGGTTGGTGACATTGCAAAAGAATTTAATGGCAAGTGCGCGCTCGTCCGAGGTCACGTCTGTTGATCGAGTCTCATTGCTATGCATGTTACATACTTTAATGATATCCTTCCGTGACTGGCCCTTGTGCTTGGCTGATGATACACGTATACTGTTTAAAACTCGGCCACGAGTCGCGTATACTTACATTTAGAATAAGTGTAAGTACTGGTAAAAGTACACACCTGCATGTCCGCACGAACGTTCCATTTTTAATTCACGTCGATAAGTGAGCTCAATCCCCAAAGGCAGGAATGGAGCTCTAATTGCAAAATTCTTACCTGAACAATAAATCACGTGACCAACGATAATATTTTTGCAGCTTGTAGTTTTGTACAATTTTGGATAAATACTTGAAAACATGGGTAAACAAAAGGTGTTTTGCGAAAATATACCAACACTTAAATATCTTTAAGCATTTTTCTCGGAAATGAAAAATCTCTTTCCTTCGAAGATTTAAAAACCAATAAATTTGTCCAAACAAATTTCGTGATAACTAGGCCCAAAAATGCTGATATTAATTTGTGCAATACAAATAAACATCGCGACGTTACGTTTCTTTGATCCCTGATTGTAAAGCATACATTTCATATGCATAACCTTACCTATCTTTAACTATTGATAGAAATTGTTTTTCGAATGAGTAAAAAACAAAGAAATCAAGTTAACGTTTTTTTTCTACGCCTTTTTACAATCAAATTTTTTAACATGAATTGTCAAGTTAGTATCAAATTTGCCTGGAATTACTTTATTTTCTCTGTTTCCCAACGCACATGATATTATTCTCAGAGGAATATTATAATAAAAATTCTGAAATCCACATTAATTGAAGAATTTTTTCAAATTCATTATTTATAAATTATCGTGCACTTACTAAGCCGAGGAAAAAAATTACCAACTAGCCTGGGGATACGTAAAAATTGTTTAAAAGAAAAACAAGAGTATAATAGTTAAGTTTTGCAAAGGTAGTTTACCAATGCTCCGTATAATAATTATGAGCAGGTGTAAACGAGGTATACATAATAATAAACATATGTACGTGAAGTCGCGTGTCTGTGTTGTGCTAAAGAGTGCCGACATCACTCCTCACCTTACCTAGATCAATTATAATGAAAACTGCGACTCACTCGTTGTTATTAATAGATATCGTTTAATTATTTATAAAAAAGAAAAAAAATGATGTAGCAAGTGCGCAGATGCATGTTACACCTAATACGTAATTGATATAGCACACAAAGAGCTTCGATATAAAATATAAATATCGGAGCGCCAGCTTGCCCGTAACCTTTTATACGCGGGTGCAGGGAGAGAAAAGCCAATGTCACAGAGGTGTGAAATACTGGACACGATAATTAGCTGTATTTTACAGGGAGCGTACTTTGCCGTTGTCTATGTACAACTAGATGAATAATAGTAAAAACTCTTCTTCTGTCCCACCTACATTTAATTATGTTTGTGTTTATTCAATCGATAAATATTCAGGGAATATTATATTATAATGGGAACAATTTTACCCTAGGGTTTCATCCTCAAACATATTACCTTCGTTTGCTATTAGTAAGTTTATAAATGTTGTATTTATATTCAATCAGACAAAAATTTGTTACTTGCATCACTAGAGGTGTTGTACTATAAGTAAACCTTATTATTAATATGCTCGCTACCAGAATGCTATTGCTCGGACATGAATTGAAAAATGGTGTAGCCAATTCGAGTAAGTGTACTCCTTAATTTTTATTATTATTATTATTATTATTATTATTTTTTTTTTTTTTTCATGACAGTAATTAATGTTTTTCTTTTAATTATGGTTTGTATTCTTTAATTGTCATATTTCGCCTTATTGTATGGTATCAAATGGAAATAAAAATAATGAAAAGAAAAAACAACAAAGAGGGCTCTCGAAGATCTGTTTGTTGTTTTTATGTTAATTTATATATTTGTATGACAAAAAAACTTGCATCGTTTTTGATAAAAGATAAACTTTGATCCATTAAAACGATACTCTAAAAACGTTATCGAAATGGCTTTTATGAGAATATTATGGGTCAACGTAAAAACCTTACAGATAGTTTTTCAAAAAATCTGAAAATACATCAAGATGTAAATGTTCAGTTACTTATTAAAAAAAAAATAAAATAAAATAAAATAAATAAATAAATAATAATGTGAAATAAAACGTGGTAATGCAGCGAGCAGAAGAGTGTGATCTATTAAAATGCAAAGGCATGGAGTTGTCTAGCCTACGTCTGGAGCTCAGTCTCGAGTCACTTTTCTCAAACTCTTAAAGATGAACAACGACCCTTGAAGTAGGGTGGGAAGGGGGTGCGAAGAAGCTCGAGACTCTTACACTTTTGTCGAATAGCCTTTGTGACCTGTTTGTAGGCGTGTGCACAAAACATACCCACACTTGCACGAGTCTGAAAAAAAAAAAAAAAAAAAAAAAAAAACCGTATTGTTCGTGATGTTAAAGACTATAGGTGTATACGGATAAAATGTAATGAGAGGTATAGACGTACATCATACATTGTCATGGACCTCGCATTTTAAAATTCACTGAGCCGTTTCACTTTTATCGAAATGAAATTAAAAAAAAAATAATACACCAGAAAATCGGTAGCTAAAAAAATAAAATAGCAAAATTATAATGTTCTCAGAGGTATACATGTCAAGACATAATATAACTTGCAGTTACACACAAATAAATCTTATACCAACGTAAACCAAATAAAAGTGAGTTTAGTCGGTGTAAGAGCGTAACTACGGTAGCTCTCGGTGTAGGCATACATACATGTACAGTAGAGTGTAGGTATGTCAATGACGTTTGAATGCGCGCACTGCGCGTGAATACGAGGAGAATATATATATNCCGACCACCCCTGTATACTACGCGTGTACGTGTGTATATATATATATATATATATATACACATTTACTTGTACGTGTGAGAGTTCACCCCTATGTTGCAGCGCGTTCCCATAGAAGCACCTCAGCAGCAATGGGATGTCGTGGGAACGGGCTTGCGTCTCGCCCAACGTAAAGCACCGCGTACTTGCTCCTCTCTTTTATTTTATTTTTTTCAATTTCAACGCAGGGCGCCACTACGCGGTCGGGTGCTGCTGTGAAGAAGATATTCGGGGATTTCATTGTATACGGCAAACTCAAGCTGGTCCCCGCTTTTCTATGTTGTGGGTTATTATTGTTGTGACTTTTTTTTTTTAATTTTACTTTTTTTTCATTTCATACCTGCACGAGCCTTGGGGTCGCGAAGCTCCCGGTAAAGTGCAATTACGGCGGAATGGCCACTCTCCGACTCTCAGCGGTCATTAGAATACCTATGGGCGCCACTTTTTGCATCGGAGAGCGTGAGACAAAAATCGATTGGTCCTTTTTTTTTCTCTCTATCGGGAGAACTATCGACAATACCTATCGCATAAATACTCGTTTGCTCTCCATGCGAAGAAATAAAAAAAAAGCTTTTAAAAATAATGTTAGCGATAATACATTTATCTAATAAATTATTAAGAAAGAAAAACTGTAACTGGGAAACGTGTGAGTCGAGTTTACGTACCGAACAGACAAATATCTGGAGTAAATCTTCCCACCTAGCGGAGTGACAGAATGAGGCATAGGTGTCATTCCGGTGGTATGAATTGCGTCCGTTGCACTGTTTGCTGTACAGCCTGTAACAGGAGATGAAAAACACGATTGATTAAATTAATTTTGTCGTTTGTACTGATATTATAGATGGCATATGTATAAAAAATATATGTTGTATGATTACTAATATCAATAACATTGAGTACTAAAATTTGTATGTGCTCTATGTATGTTACAGATGATGCAGATTCAAAGCCATGAATTTCCGCTCGATACAGCGGTGGATTGTATGATTTGGTAAGTCTTGTCGTTTTTACTCATTTTTTTGAAAAGGAGGTCAAACGGTAGAAAGAATATTCGGTTATACGAGTAATCTCAAATATTTCCATTACAGCTTAATTCGTGGCTGTGCCATAAATAATAAAGAAAAATTAATTACATGAGCGAAACGATTGATGCGTTCGGGGGGGGGGGGGTCAATTAGTACCTACACAATGAGCAATGTCGGGCAAGAAGGTAAAACGGGGATGGCGTTTGGAAAATACTTTGACTCGAGTAGCGTATAAACTCCGGTCCAAGCAGCAGCTCGAACTCCCCGGCTCTTTCATCCCTCTCGTATTTTTTTTTCTCCCTCTGGGTTCCTGCATTCACACATTGCCCCGCGCGGTCGTCTCGTTTTCGTCTCTCTCTCGAGAGACCAGTACGATGTATAGGTATAATGTACACACACGTATATTTTTTCTACACATACGAAGAGCACGAGAGGCGACCAGGCGACTCAGGCGACGAGAGAAAGAGAGTTGAAAGTGGAAGTGCGGTTGTGTCTCAGCAGATGCACAAGTATTTAACGTTCGCTCGTCCACATGTGTACGATACCTATACATACGTGTACCTGTAGGCGCGACAGTATACGTACGGGGCATGTATGATGTACACATTATATACTTACGTGTTCATTTACAACAGTAGCCAGAGCAGCTGCTCACGTTTCCCCACCAACACTTCTTTGTCGTTAACACGTATACCCATATACCCACGCGACTCTCTTCCTCTTCTTTTTCTTCCTCCGAGCGTATATTGTGTAATTCTCTGCATCCTGATGCAGGGCTCGCTCTCGGCCTACGGGCTTCTTTGCCCTTTGCCATGTAGGTATACATGTACCCCGTCAACTCATTGGACTTATGTGTTAGGTATGGGTGGAAAACGCATGTGTGTGTATTCTTGTACCTACTAATTAATTTCAGATTGAGTTTTGTATTCTTTAATTGTCATATTTCGCCTTATTNCGCGCGATTAGTATTACGACAATCTACTACGTGTCATCATCATCGCCCGTGCAGAGTAATTTTTCCAACTTGCGAGCCTTGAGGCTCGTGTTGGTCTTCTATCGTGTGGTTTTTTTTTTTTTTTTTTTTTTCCTATCGATGCGAGAGTGAGACGTATACGTGCATGTACCTCTTGGATGTACGGGATTCAGGCAGATAATGCAATAAATGCTTTTTTCGAAATTTTGTAACAAAAAAAAAAAACATTTAAAATAAAACAACGTACCTATAATCATTTCGATCGCATTTAATGTCTATGGTGTAATGATACGCATACCATAAGCGTCTGTCAAACGGTTGGATACAAGTGAGTAGACAACAAAAGGAAATACCTATTTACAATGGGCTCGAGGTGGACATTAATGATCATGCGTATGTAGTACAAAAATCCCTACATTTACATTAGCGGTGATGTATAAATGAAAAATGGGGTTAAAAAAATCTTATAAGCAAATACGTTGCGACACGTGATAGTAAAAAAAGGTGTCCGGAATGACTGATAACGATAACGATACCGCATGTTCGCTGCAACCCCTCAATTCTGAATATATTGCCCGTAGCGTCGTAAGTACCTAGGATCGTCAGTCGTCAGTGAATGGGCGTCAATGGGCAAACATTGTTAAACGAGTCCAGGGCGCCAGGGCGTACCGACGCCGTTCCTGCTACCATCGGAGGTGAGCGTGTGTAAGGTATACTTAAAATAAATAAAATAAAATGTATCGGTATGAGTGAAGGCAAGGGGGCCCTCTCTCCCCACTTTTATCCCTCGACGCTCTCTCCACCACGTTATATATACCTACAACGCTCATAGCTCGGGGCCCGGAGCTCGACAGCTCGCTCGATCTCCCGTCATCAGTCGGAGCTCGGACTCACCGCGGTCGGACCGCGCACGGAGCAGCGCGGAGTCATTGGGGGTAGCAATCGTGTGTCCTTGCCCCGCCGTATACATAGTAGTGGTACCACCCGTTGGTAGTTCATACGTAGCGCGATCATTGTTATTTGTAATTCCTTGATCAGATAGACCCTACGTGGTTATCTTATATGCATGCTTGGGCCCCGGAATGGCCGATCATGGAAAAATAGTGCCCATTAGAATTTACCGCCAGATGGCAGAGCGGTAGTTGAAGTGACCGTAGCCGCCCAACCGATCGGCACTCTCTCTCTCTCTTGCTACCGAATGGATTAACCGTAGCTGCATCAGGAACCTCTTCCTTCTCCTGCGCATGGGAATACGAACGGGCCACTCGGAAAAATATCGGGTGGTTGTCGGGAGATGGCTCGATCGGGGACGTGACTGATACCGATCGTGATATCATCGAGCGACCAAAGTGAAGGAGCCCGATACATCGATCTTCGGCTCGAGTTTTCGATTCGACTGTTTGACGCGTCACGGCCAAGTTGAAAGGGGAAAAAAAAAACGGCCAATAGCAGCGGCAGCGGAGCGTGAGTCCAACCGAGCGTAACGGCTCCAACGGAAAAACGTGGGAACGCAACACACACACACCGAGGAGGAGGGTTCCCCGATGAGCGTACATATACGTGTGACAGGACCGCCCCTCCAGCGTCATACATTAAAGTGGTGCCACACATAGATACACACATCGGTGGGTAGCGGTAGACAGAAAAATATATAACAATCAGAGCCGAGCAGAGGGGCGCAAGCGCAGCTTGGTGGCGCTTCGTTTGAAAAATCCGAGTGCATGGCTGTCCCAAGCGCGCCTCATCGATGTATTGTTTGCTGGCTCGTTTGTCCACCAACTATCTCCGCGTACCTATACATACACTCAATAGGTGGAAGTGATGATAAATTAATATAATTAATAATTGTCGATCCCGGTTGGATCTGTCCGCGTTACTTACTACCTGTGTAGGTGTGTCGGCTCCAGTCCCCTCCCTCCACTGCCGAGTGGCACTGACGTCAGGGCGACGGTGTCCAAGTGTCATATACCTATCCACCACGGTTGTCCGCCAGTCGGCCCGACATGGGACTGCTGCTCGGTACCTACTCTGTGCACCAAGACCTGCCGACGCGCCGCATTTTCACATAAGTAGATCAGTGTCGATCGGGGAAGCCTTCAAAGTTCAGCCCCGGCAGTTCGCCAATTATAGTCCGTCCTGTCCGTGGCCACTCGGTTTCACGCAACGCCTTCGCAGCGCAGTCTCGAGCCACCTGGAACTCTTACCTAATACCTACGGCAATCGGTACACCATTGTATTTTACAAATATGTAGGAGTCGAAGATGATAATGTACACATACGTTGTATTATTGTCTTGTCAGAGAGACACGGGGGGGCCCGGCGGGTGTGTACCTCGTCATAACACAATGTGCGTGTAGTGGCTCTTTTGTACATATATATTTATTATCAAGTGTTAGGTGACAAGTATATATTTGTGTATGCAGGATACAATATTTTACTTGGTAATTGAATACTGTGCATCCTGAAAACGTCGGTTCCTCGGTGCAACGGAAACACACGAGTGCTCGCAGACGGATTGTTATAGGTGATGGTAGTGACGTTGTGAAATTCATTGTTGTGTGATGTATACGAGTTGGCGTAGTGTATAGTGGCAACAGAGCTTGCGCGCGTGTGCGCTTGCGATCCGTGATAGTGTATTATAGGTGAGGTATACCCCTCCACCAGCACTCCTGAGCTGAAAAAGAGAGGACAAACGCAAAAATGGGTAACCAGCCGTCCGCCCACCAGCCGCTCGAGAAGGGCTTCAAGAGAGCCAGGAGCTTTCGTTTCTCGGTACGCACACGGTTACGCTATTTGCTTTCTTTCCATTATTTTATTCATAATGTTTATCAAAACCGTAACGTAATTGTTCTCCTCGATGGTACAGGCGTCAATTAACAATGACCGCTTGAAACAGGAAAAACTTTTTTTACTCGCGCTAATGATAAATTTTGAGACATTTTAAACCATCGAGTGTCAGCTCCGTATAGTTGAAAAACAAATGGCAAAAATTGCAAGTCCATTAATTTTTATATCAGTCGTAATTGTGCGTTTATGTAAGTAATATAAAAAATACTCAGCAAAGAAGATGTTATCACGCATCACGCAGTCTTTGGACGCCAAAATAATATATACCGTTAGTAGGTATAAGTAGAGGCATCCGCGACGGGTGTCTCTCCCACCCCCCTCGCCATATTTCCGCCTCTCGCTCTCTACTATACTGATCGCGATGAGTTTACCGGTTATTTCTCTTGAATTATATTTATGTGTATTAGTATTGGCGTTGATTTTACACTCTTTGCATGGGTTTACTCATTGTGCTTTGTACAATTAGAAATTCGATGGATACTCAGACTTGCGCGTGGTACAAGAAATCCAATAAAACACTTTCTTTTCTTTTTCTTCTTCTTCTTCTTCTTCTTCTTCTTCTTCTCTCTGTCCCACGAAATCGCAAATACTATCGAGTAAGTATTATATACCAATAGATCGTCTGGTACCTACACCTTTGCTATCGCTGAGTAACCAATGGTTCTGTAAACCCATGCGAATTACATTTTATTTGAGTCAATAGGAAAAATGCCCTCGTTTCCCTAATATTTTTATATCCAATCCCACGAAAAAACCATCGATTGGAGCGATCACCCGATGACCAAAAAAAAAAAAAACGAACTTACGTAGTATGTACGTGCGCTAAAATAACATGCAGCCGCATTAATCCTCCCTCGAATTGCACGGTGCTAGTGTTAGGTGTCCTGATTAACGGAAGCAGCCCGCGAGTTTCCGAACAACTACTTACCGATTTTTTAGACTCACAGCTCCGATTGGTAACTGTTGCTATAATTATTTATTTCATCATAACCGGGTGCATGGACTTTGATTTTCACATTGAATCAACAGTCGGCTACTGTCAATTATGCACTTTGGCGAAATGAACGGCTACACTTTGTCGATCCATTGCTTCAATTTCGCATAATACTTAACGAAAATGGGCTCAAGTGAAAAATGAAATGAACAGCGCCACACTCCAAAACGATTGAGCTCATCAGCGCTGATTTATCCGACTGTACGAGTACACTCGTAGTTGGGTATACATTATGTATTATGTAGACAGCAACGTACATACACGCATACTCACGTATCTCGATACGGCATATCCATGCATTGAATTGTAGTGGGGACGGTCAGTCGGTCTTTGAACAGCTGATACTCTCGCGAGTACCTCCAAGCTCTGGGTGCTAGTGTCGAAAAGCCTTTACCGTATGAAAGCTTTCAATAATAACAGCATCATGTACGTATATGTATATATGTATGATTTTACGCGAGTTTTTGGCTGCATGGTTGAGCTATTTGAAATCCCATAGAGAAGAAAGAAGGAAAAAAAGCAGCTGACTATACACAGGCAGCAACCAACGCCACAACACAACAATATCAGCAGCTGCTGATGTTTGCTCGGCATCTTCGCTCCACTCTCGTTCTGCTGCCGTGAAAGAAAAACTGTACGGCTCTTGCTCTCACATGGGTGTAGATAACTAGTGTACTATTGGGCTCGGGTAAAGTCGCGAGTGCGTTGGCTTGCTCCGAAGCCCCTGGGGATCGCCAGCTGTCGAAAATTTATTTCCTGCAGCTTCCGAGCACCCACCTCCGTTTCCAAAACATACAATGTACATCAAGTTTTTCTCTTTCTCTCTTATTCGTGGAGTTTTCAGTTTCATCTCGTTCACGTACATTTCTTAAATGCTCAGTACAACTACAACTACATCCTTGATTGATGTAAATTAATGGCAAAAGGCATAAGTATATGGTTATAAAATATGCCCACGGCCAACCAAAATTGTCAACACATACAGCCACACGTATAACTTTGTGTGTGTGCGTATTGTAATTATCAGTTGAAGCTTGCATATAATATGTATTCTATATAGGTATTGTACGTCCGCAGGCTACCTCCGCGTGAGTGGTAAAACTCGAAGGAGCTTAGTGGTACTCGCTTGTTGTTCAGGTGAACGTCATCTACAAAAGAAATGAAGAAAAAGTACTGATTCGCAACCAGTCTCGATTGACGATTTTCAGATTTATTCCCTTTATTCGTTCTTCTTCAAACGAGTTGTAAACTAGTAAGGTGTTTTTTCCACGATATGTCCGTGTATAATATAATACACACAACCACTGACCAATGCTTTTGAAATTTATTGAATGTGATATTCCCCAGAAGTTACAGCGTCTCTCTTATACTTGCGCTGCTGTCTCTGCTGAAATTTGCAATTCAAGTGATGGTGATGAGCCCCAATGTTTCTTCGCAATCGTTAAATCTAGCTGCGATTTCTTGGTCATTAAATATGATTCATGAAGAATACTCGGGCAAAAAAAATTACACGTTACTTCCGGCAAACAGGGTTTTTTAAATTTTGCAAATGCGGCACGGCACCTCAATTGTTGTACAAATTAACGTAAAGGTCCGAGGGCTCAGTTAGAGCTACTTACGCTTGCAAGGGAAAAAAAGGCGAAAGCGATGGCATTGAGACATATTGGACACAAATGGTGTGAACATTATATGCGCGTGTGGGTGTGTATGTTGATGTACAGACGAGCAGATGTTACGCAACTGTTGGGATCTACAAATCAGGCATGGGCAGATAGTAGGTATAGTATAATGTAGCGCCTACTTGATCGAGCTAGCGCTTATAGAGTGTTTGCTTCGCTATATATAGATAGAAGATGCATGGGAAACAATAAAAGACAAGCCACGGAGTGATCACGTCATTAACTAGTATTAGTTAATTAATAAGACAGTAATGTACACAATAAAAGTACATGTGACAGGGAGTATGCATTTAGTGAGTGCCGGCGTGTCCGAGCATCGCCAAGATGAGCCAAGCAGCGGGGGCAGGAAGTAGATACATAATAGCCTTCGAGGTAGCGCGGCATATCGAGAGATGATTATATTTATGAGCCGATGGGCAAAGTGAGGCATTGTGCTCCCCCCCCCCCCCTCCCCACACCCTACACCTTGGGGACTCGAGTGATCGCGCAACTTGTGAAACGGAAAAATGAGCGCAAATTGCGGAATGGATGCACGAGCATATACTTCTTCGAATTACTCCCACGACAATGGTGTCCTCGCTGCACCTGTTAATTGTTGCGTTCGTTGATTCCGTTTGTTATTACTTACTCCGTGTCATCATAATATTCGACGCTGCTGCTTGGACCGTCGATTCGTATATTTTGGTAGTTTTAATACGATCTATACTTATGACGACAAGGTATATGCTTCATTTTCTTATCTAGCAGTTATCCAAAAGAAGTACGTGTGATAATAAATCCAAACTATTTTATTCATTTGCCTCTGATAGGTGTAATGTTGGAAAATAAAAAAGAGTCTGCCATGTGCACCGGGGCGCTTAATTGTTATTATAAAAATGATAATCTTATCAGTGCTGCTGTGATACAGCAATAAAATAAAATAAAATTGAAAAATTAAAAGGAAAAAAAATTTTTGCTGACAAATGTGTAGTCCAATCGTGTGGATTTTTCGCTCGAAAGGAATGCCCCTACTGCTGTCATAGTCATACCTATACCTGTACATAATAATAATAATAATAATAATAATAATATGCGCAGCGTAGCTCATTTAGTAAGCATGTAGGTACTTACCTGCACGGGGGGAATAAAACAACAGCTAGCAATCCACGGGTGGAGTATCGAGTGGCTTCTGTTAGGAAAACGAGATAAACAGGTTTTTCTTTATCGCAGAACGAGACTCAATTCGTGGGTCATCTACCCTGTTTTCTCTCGGGAAGCGGGTATCCATCGCTCGATCTGGAAACTTGATCTTGTCTCAGAAGAAGAGGCAGCAGCACCGACAACATCACAATCGTTGCTGCTGCTGCTGCTACTTTGGTTATTTGGTAAATACCAACCTATTCGACGAATGAAGAAAAGTGTGGCTCTTTTGTTGATATATGATGTCTAAAAAAACAACACGGCACTGTTGGCTAAACTCCACGCTCAAAGTATACATAAATGTTTGACAATTTTGATTGAAAAGCTCGATCGAGCAATCAAAAGTACACAAGTTTTGGCTCGAGCTTTGGTAGAAACCTGTGACGGGCGAGCACTGACAGACAAATACTTACTTATTATTATAAGTAAACTATGGAGCAACATTTAGCAGAGGCGCGTTGAAAGTTTGCCCGAGCGAGGAAAGGAAAGGAGGGCGAGAATATTTATTGTAGAGTGGCAAATAATACAACCTGCTCGCAGCGTGACGTACGGACATAAGGCTGCGCGAGAGCGAGTGTATATATATATATATATATATATATATATGTTTATAGGTAGGTAGCCGGCGAGAGTGGCAAGGGGATCGAACTCAAGGCCAACAACCAACATACCTGCCTACCTACCTTGCATCGATCAGATCCTATACTTATACTCGCGTCGCTTTCACGTTCGCAAAGACACGATTCCATCTATATGTGCACGAACGTACCATACATTTACTTATTTCTCAAAGTAGAAGAAGAAAAAACATTCACCACCACGTCGAGAACGGCCAGCTCGACAACTTCCCCCTCCCCCCCCCCATCAAATTAATTTCTCCCCACGTTAATCTTTTTCTTGATTCTTCGCTCGATTGCCAACGTGTTTTGTCCGTTTCGCAAAATGCACGCCTCTGCCTCGAAACAAATTAAAAATCAGTATCTCACGAATTTTCGCACTTGAAAGTGCTGTACAGCGAATCAACAAAAAACCAAATTGAAAGTTCTCATGCCTTTTCTACAATGTACTCGTACGCATTATCGGCCGAGGGGTGCTCACTAAATGCAGATAATGCCACAGTAAGCTGAAAGAAAAAAAAACCCCTGCATTAGTCTATTCGGGCCCGATCGACCGATGCCATTGCATGCAGATGATAAAAAAAAAAAAAAACTCGACACCTAGTAAGTACAGATTAACAGAGAGCCGGGCTGAACCGACAACGAACAAACACAATGTAATATATTCACACACCGAGCGCAACATTACACGCGCCGCGCAATCAGGAGCGAGGCCACGAGCGCGAGTCAAGCGCCGATGGAGTACAAGGTGTAGCAAATTTAGAGTTAGCCTATATATTATAATGTACGGCACATGCGCACTTTCATTGAATATCTCATCACGATGCCCAAGTATATTATACCTTTATACTACCTGTACTCCTTGCAGGTACACCTCGGGTACACAGCCTGCGTGTAAGTGAGCGATGGGGTCTCTCTACTATTGTATTGTCGGTAGGTACACGCGCGCAGACAGTGCTTAGACCAAGGAAATAATATGAAAAGTATGAAGGAGGTAAGTACCTATAAGGGGCGCCCCGCAACGTTTGCGAAGGTGAAAAGAGTTCCCGCGCGCGCGATTAGTATTACGACAATCTACTACGTGTCATCATCATCGCCCGTGCAGAGTAATTTTTCCAACTTGCGAGCCTTGAGGCTCGTGTTGGTCTTCTATCGTGTGGTTTTTTTTTTTTTTTTTCTTCATTTTTTTCCGAGCTTCGATGTTGTTCGCGTACAGAGACGCGCGGTGTAGGTAACTTTCTCGAGCACGTTGCACCTGATGTTGGCACACGCAAGAGCACTGCTTGCTTGCTTACTCTGATGCACTGTGTGGTGTGCGCGTGTGTGTTAGCATTGCAGTGAAAGGATCGTCAGGGGCGAGCCAATCACTTACGGTGCCCAACCACTTACTTCCTATATACTATGCAAAGCCCAGGTTCTCGTTTGCACCTGCCACACCTCCTGTAGACCGCTGCGATTGCCAACATTTTTACGCTTGCAATGTAGGTACATTAAACAACATTGTACAAATTATTTTCGTATCAAAAGCCATAAGCGGTGAGGCGCGTTATACATTTTTAGGCTACAAGTTGCTCAGTTTTCTGCTCGACGCCCCCCGCCCCCCCTCCCCTCTGTACTGTTTCTCCAAATCTCAGCTATACGTTACATCTTATCAGTACAATGACTGAATTTCTACATAAGTGGGTAATTGAAAATTTTATCAAGTAGGTACGTTATCGTCTACATAAGTTGGAAAATGAATTCGTTTTTTTTTGTTTCATCAGTTTTGTCAGTCAATCAAGAAAAGTTGGCTCTCTTTATTGCAACTTCATTGTACCAAGTGGATACCTTACACAAACTGTCAAGAAATTTAATATCATCAGTCAAGTGACTCTGTTTCCACTTCCAGAAATTAAAGAAGCAGCAACAGACTGACACATTCAGAGTCTCAAATGTCCTTTACTAATTTGTAAGGAATTTTTTTGCTGATTCGACACACAGCTTCCAATTAATCGGTGAAAAAGGTGCAAACTGTGTCAGTGACGTTTAATAAAAAACTCACGCTAGCTCTGCGTTAAGACTGAAACTTGAGATGACAGGAATCCCGATGCAAGACCCGAATCCTGTTGTGTAAGTACACGTACAAACAAAAATATTGTACTTGTGTATACATTTATGTAACTACTATCACGAATATCACGCATCCACATAAAAGGTATATAATACATAAGGTGCCCATGAAAGAATGAGCCGCGAGTGTGGAACGCATCGTATAACTTTTACGCAACATATACCACAGTTACGTAATTAGTGCCTATTATAGGTATTTGCGATACGCGAACATAGTGAAAATGCTGAAAAATAATTGTTTCATAAATAATGAAACACGTGAAAGTGAAAGCCGACAACGCGTGGCTCCGTTGGTTGGAGTCAGTTTTCTCTCTCTCTCTCTTTCATTTCCTATACACGCGCTGCATAAAATACCATACGGACGCGAGAAAAAGCCTATTTAATTTTCACGATTGATGCGCGCATGATGTAGGTATATAGACACGTACAACGCTAGCAAACCAAATTAGCCGCGCACGAGTGAAAGGATCGGTTCGCCGACAGGGTCAAATGGTACCGTCTTTGTTCAGACGTGAAGCTTGCATGTGCTCGCAGCCGAGAGTATAATAATATACCGTCTAAAGATGCGAGAGTGGCCAGGCGCGATCCCCGATTGGATTCATCAATAATTTTATTATTCGATTATCATAGTGCGCGCGGAGGAGGAAGCCTGCACCGACGGCCATGAGTTCGCGCGGTGTACAACGTACATACCACAGGCCAACCTCTGATGCTTTGCGTACGCGCATCAATATTCTCTGTCTGCACGGCTGCCTTTATCCTGTAATAATGTATAGGTACATATGGATGTATATATATTAACGTGTGGCGCGTGTGCCGCGTGGCTGGTCAATACATCGTATATGTATAGAACTTAATCCGATTGCGCTTACTTGCGCACGTTTAAACTATTAAGAAGATACGCTACTACCGCTCTCTCGCATGCTGCTCCCTCCCCTTTATTCTTTCGCACTTTTGTATTATTGCACGTTGTATCTAATATCGAGTACAGCCGTGTATATATATATATATATATATATATATATATATATCCATATGGCTCGACCAGATGCTTTTTGTTCACAACTTGATCGCATTTTTCTCACAGATCTATATGTATAATTATTATATACGCATCCTTTTTTTACACCATTGTTACGGAAGATGTGATACATGTCGAATACTGCGAGGAGGTAAGGAGATTCTCTCATCTGACGAATGATGAATTTACAAATTTCTGCTCCACGTGCGACAATCGCTTGACAGTTATATTAATACCCTCACAGACTTTTTTTTTATTTAATCAAGGGATTTTTTATGTAGAATAATATTCATACCACATAAATTATAAATACTCGTAAAATTTAAACTAATAATTTTACAAATTTACTTGATTTTTTACATCATGGCATGATGCATACAATATTCATTTAACTTAATTTTTCTGAAATAATAATTTATAAAAAAATAGTTTGTACAAATTTCATTTCAATTTTGTACTTCAGTTTTATCAAGTTTTTGTACAACCGATTTCATACATCATTTTTATACGGGCTAGTGGGATAATAACCCATCCAACTTGTTAAAATGAATTTTTGAATTAATTAGTTGGTCAAAAGCTCCGGTTGGAAGACAATTATTTAATACTTGTTAGCATCAAAGAATCAGATATAGCTAAATACCGAACACATTTCTTTTAATGCAGCTTACTGATATTGTGGGCAATTTTTTCAAAGAGCAAAATAAGCCTAAGACTCAATAATTTTGGAAGATTTATAAATGATTAAAAGAACGGTAGCAATTTTGTGAATTTCATTAAATAAAAAGTTTAAGAGTCCATAGGTTCCGTGATAAGTCAGTTTTTCAAATTTAGTTCGACTTCACTGCCATTTATCATTGTTACGTCTAGAGCAACTCGACATACCTTTAACTTTTAAAGTTATATTTACTTCCATGTAAATATAATTTCTATATGTACACGTCGTTCGGTAACTATCGTGAAAAATTTAATACTGAAGAATATGTGTAGTAATTACATGGTAAAAATTTTTTTATCGAAGGGTACCCTTTCAAAGATTAATATACTCAACTCCAATATTTATTTAACAGTTTATTTACGAATATTTTACGAGAAAAGACACCTTGGAATCGTCAAATAAGATGTATTAGTAAATTAATATTGATGCCTCTTTCTTGTCTTTATCATTATACTCATACTTTACTTATTTTTTTATTAACTGTTAAAGACGGAAAATTTGCTCATATTTGGTAAAAAATAAGTACACTTAAACATGAAAAATTCCATGTGTCGATAAGAGGACCGAGCACTTGACCATGTATAATTTAGTAATCCAGCGAAGTAGATACTTGTTGAAAATCATGTTATATTTTATGTACGGGATATTCAGTAAAGGGTATGTTTGCTTGCATCTTGTATGATTTACAAAAAATGATTCGAAGGTGTGAAGTAATACCGAATTTATATAAAAACTAGCCTCACTTACATATATATTCAAGAGAAAAAAAGTGCTTATCTAGTGTCGAGATATATTTCTAATACTAACCGACCGCTAATTTTCCTCACCGCCCACTTAGTTCCCCTTCACTGTGTACACTTTTTTTCAGTAAGGTTTTTGTTACATTCTGACGTCTTGATACTAAAAAATGGGACTAATAGCGTTTTTACGTAAGCCTCGTCATAATTATAAATAAAAACCGCGCATATATAAATATACTCGATACATGGTAGGATTAAATGTGCGTGTGTCGACCAGAAATTACGTACTATTCTGAGAGGATATCACGTCATGAGTTGCAGACAACATAGATAAAAAAAAAAAAAAAAAATGAGGACGGCGAATTGTATGCGTACAAGCATGCCTAGACCTGTTTATGTACTTATACACGCGGAGCCATCTAACCGAAACGTTTTTCTTGGCTGCAACAATACCATTTTCTCGTAATGATGATGTAATTGTTTTCTCAGAGGCGTGGGTCACACGTTTATGTCACGATAGTGCGTCCATGGTCGAGGAGGAGTCCTGCCACGTATATGTATACCTATTACAATAACAATATTACTACAGTTGTCGTAATGATAATTTTTGTTAAAAAAAAGCGACTCGAAGGACTGCCCACGTGTTATTCATTAAAATCTTGAGGCATGTCCACTGTTCCAGTGTTTCGTATAAAATAAAAAAATCCGCACGAGAGAGTGGGCGGTGCAATGAACAGAGACACAAAGTCATCGCCAGGCGTAGGCATGCCTACACACACGTTCAGGTTGCGGCATTGGGTATACGCGTATACATAAATATTATATTATGTACATTCGGCGTTACACCTACCAAGCGTAAGTTAGGTACTTACATTTGAGGTTGTACAGGAGGTTGATTGCTCCTATTGGACTTGACAGTCCGTCGTCGATCGGAATAAGTGTACATGTATACTCAATTTGAAAAAAATTCTCGCCGCGCGCCCCCCTGGCAGGATAATAGCAGGGCCTCGAGAAACGTGTCCTCTGCGTATATATAACATTGGGGTGCAGAGATCGCACGAACGGTATCGCGAGAAATAAAAGCCAAAGAGCATCAGTTTACGCGACAATCGAGAGACAGGGGAGCCAAGCTGTAAGCCCAACACATGTGCGCGTATACGCATATCTATTATCTACAGACGGGTACCTATACTCACACGCATGTAGTAGCATTATGTAGGGTGCGGCTAGCAGAGAAAGAGAGAGAGAAGCGGTCTTTGGGAACCAGCGGAAAGATTTGATCACACATTTGACGACGGAGTCTTTTGAGCTCCTTGCGTTACATATATATACACACACACGTGTACCTCTATATATAATTTGGGGGATGCTGATACTGTGACCGTAGCTAACTACCCCGAGTTCTCGAGCTCCCCTCCTCGTATAGGTATCTCCTGCATGAACCAATCTTGTATTCCCCCTGCCTCTTTTTTTTTCCTTCTTCCTTTCGTATGACTTACATGTATATATTCTTCCACCGCAATTCCCTTTCCTCCACGATACGACTACCAAATTCAACTACTACAAGAGCTATTTATACTAACCTTTTTTTTTTTTTTTTTTTCCATATCCGATTCATATGGGATGTACCATGTATACTTGATACAATGTGCCAAGTACGTGTTGTAAGTTCACAACGCGTTGACAATCATTGGCCCAATGTGTATGGATATCAACTCTATAGCTGAATGTATAACATCTATATTCATAGAGCGCGCGGTGGCTCGGTCGGCTAGGTCGTGGATTGACACGCGGGAGACCGTGGTTCGATTCCCGGTCAGTGCGATTTTTCGGGCAAATACCTCTGTGATTTTTCGCATGTGCTTTTTCACCACGCAATGCTCCTCGAGGAGGGTTTAGGCGACCTTCTCGCAGCAAAATTGCCTTATTTCCCCCTACCCCCCGCCCAGTAATGTGAGGCCTCCTATCCCTTTCCTTGTCCCTTTCCCCAAGTGCTAAGTGCCCTGTGTAGTGCCCTTTATAAGGAGCCGGACGTAGAGCACTATAATATTAAAAAAAAAAAATCTATATTCATATCTACGCGATATATTAACTGTGAGATGTACGTATTTTGACGTGGCGTGCCAATGAGCGCCGATTGCCCGAGTCATCCCTCGAGCTCACAATGTACAGCAGATATGATATATATATATATATATAGCTATTGATATATTTATATGTAAATATGTGACTTGTTTTAGTTGTAGCAAAAATTTATTTTTAATTTTCAAAATTCAAAGGTGAAGATTTAAGTTTCTTTCGTTTATTTTAGTAAAAAAAATATTGTTAACAGCTTGTCCAAAAGCTCTCGAAATTAACTTTATCTGTTTTCAAACAAATCACTGCGGAGTTTGCAAAAAAATTACAAAGTACGTTTTAAAAACGAGCTAAGAAATCATTTAAAAAATACGTTGTCCCGATATTTGAAAAGAAAAAAAAAATTTTTTTTTACCATTAGTGCAGAGTACATTCAACAACATCAGGACTTGAATCGCGAGTTGGAAAATGTTTTCCCAAGTTTCAGTCTAGTAAAAAAAAAAAGAAAAAAACTTAACAGTAGACATGTTGTACTAAAGGCGTATACACCCACACCTATGCAGAATGAACATCTGTTAAGATCATGACCTAACAAATTAACGGCTCTCTCTTTTTCTCAACTGGCAATCTGAGCGTCATGCTACAAGGTTGCGGTCTGTTTTTCTTTTGCGCCTGTTTCGTATTTAGAACTTGAAAATATTACCATGCCGCCAGACGATGTTGTTCTTTGTATAAGCTTAGGTGGGTATCATACAATTAGATATACTTTTTTGTGCTCGATCGATGGACCGTAGTTGAGATATTATGCGTATAATGTCTAATAAAACGAGGGTAGGGGAGATAGAGGTTACCCCCTACAACCTCCGTGTACGTGTATAAATAAATCATATGCTTGTATGATTGGATTGGTACGTGCTTGGTTTTAATGTGTTGGCAAAAAAACTGTGATTTCAGAAGCGCGAGCGATCGCCGAACAAGAGGATGGACCGATTGCGGAGGAGCTTTCGGGACAGCTTCCGCCGGCGGAGGGAGCCGACTTCGCCGGAGGCCAGCAGGCCCCATCAGTGGCAAGCGGACGAGAGCGCGGTGCGCTCGGGCAACTGCGCCTTCCAAGTCAAGGTAGGGAATAACTAAACGATACAATCACAATAACAATGAACAATACACTAGCCTTCCTCTTGTCCGCTTGCATGCAATCGTCCAAAATAATAATAATAATAATAACAAGTGTTGCTCCTCCTCTTTCCTCCCATGCCCTTGTGCAAAGTATCTATGTAGACGCTGTGCCTCTTACATGCGTATTTTTCTCCCTACCGTCCCATCCAACCAAATCAATCCGCGATGCACCAACTCTCGTGTACCCACTGAGTCGCGACAATCAATTGAAATAACGCGTCAAAACGTTGTTGCTTTTCAGTACTTGGGATGCACCGAAGTGTTCGAATCCAGGGGGATGCAAACGTGCGAGGAGGCTCTGAAAACGCTAAGGGTAAGTAAAACTGAAAAAGTAGTAGCCGTCTTGTCGGCGATTCAAATGAGGAAAAAAAGAAAAAAGAAATAAGTAACGGCAGCAACAACATCGCGATGATTTTCAGAGCTCGAAGAGAAGGCCGATCCGAGCTGTTCTGCACGTTTCCGGGGATGGGCTCAGGGTGGTCGACGACGAGACGAAGGACCTGATAGTCGACCAGACGATCGAAAAGGTGTCCTTTTGCGCACCGGACCGCAACTGCGAAAAGGGATTCAGCTACATATGCAGGGACGGCACGACCAGGCGATGGATGTGCCACGGCTTCCTGGCCGTCAAAGAGTCCGTAAGTATCAACAGCGGGGTTATACCGTGTCGAAACGTTTGCCTGATGTGTACCCACCTCTGTCCGCGTCAGGGTGACAGGCTGAGCCACGCGGTCGGGTGCGCCTTCGCGGCTTGCCTGGAGAGAAAGCAGCGCAGGGACCAGGAGTGCGGGGTCACGATGACGTTCGACCAGCGGACCTCGACGTTCACGCGGACCGGTAGTTTCCGCCAGCCCAGCCTCACCGAGCGCATGCAGGACCCCCAGGAGCGCGCGATCGGTCGGTCAAACAATTACTATCCCGGCATTACCTTTGACCCATCAATAATAGCCTATAATGATCATGATCATCGCACGTAGACGTTCCACCGTCGCGGCAAGTGCACAATCCGTACGCGATCGAGAGGCCCCACGCGACGCCGTCGATGCTCGAGCGTCAGGGCTCCTTCCGGGGCTTCGACCAGCTCAACCACGCCTCGCCCTTCAAGCGCCAACTGAGCTTGCGCGTCAACGACCTTCCCAGTAACTACGAGCGCGTCAGGAGCCACAGCCTCGAGCCCACGGACTTGGCGCGCCTGCCCATGCCCATCAAGCCACCCGGTGAGCTTGCTTTTCCTCCGTCTCTTTCATGGCAACTTTTACTTTTCTTGGCAACAGAGTACAAAGGGATACAACCAAGGTCGCTGTACTCACTTTTGCTACTCACACGATAATCATTGCATCATTGCGCGTACTCTATACAATTATCTTACGTGTGTATGTACTTGGCTCCCTCTCGACTTTTCGAGTGTACACCTGTTGTCACTACTAACTTTCATCTTTTCTGCTTGTGCTTAAATAGCATCAATGAAATTTGTTGAATAAAAAAAAAAAAAAAAAAAAACAATTTTCGTGATGAGCAATGACGAACGATCATGAGTAAAAATAATAAAAAATATAAGTTCTAATAAATTCTTGACCAAATTAGTGTCTGACTCCTCAACCGTTCGCTTTATCGATGATGTATAACATAGAAGGTGATGATTATGATAGTAGTTTTCATTAGATATGCATTTGAGAAGAGAAAAGAACAAAACGAGCATTTGGCTATTAAGTAGTTGATGAATTTTACGATGCCTATTGTATGAATTTAGACTAACCTTAAGTGGTCATTTTAAACAGTAACAATTAAAATGGCCTGAATTACCCGTGTGTGTGATCGTACAAAAAAAAAAAGTTGAATGCATGAAATAACGTACCTAACTACTTTTGCTAATTGTACGAAATGCAAGACATCTCTAAACCTATAACAAAAAAAAACAAAAAAGTTGATACAATACCTCGTTCACTTACGTAATTTTAAAAATATTGTCGATCATCGTCCATCTGATACAGTGAGCCCAATCCCGGAGATATCGCCGAGCGGCCAAGACAGCGTGTTGGCGTTGTGTCAGCAGGTGACGCGCGACCTCTCGCTGCTCTCCAGCGACGACTTTAGCTCCTCGGTCATAAAAACGACGACCACCGTCGTCAACAAGCTCGACTCGACGACAACGACGACGACGACCACCATCATTCCTGGAGGTACGTATACTTATACTCGCTCTTGAACAATATCCCTCGCTGTACTCGACGACCAAGTACTCACACTTTTTTTTTTTTTTTTNTCATCCACTCGAGTCGCGCGTTTCCTCCGTCGCTCCGTTACGTGACGCTTGTTGTTTTCCATTGTCGATATACTGTTGTATCGGTAAACAAGCACAATTTAAAGCAATTTTTTTTTTTTTTTTTTTTTTTTTTTTTTTCACCTCTAGTTACCGGCATAACCAGCAGCAACTCCCTCGACAACCTAAAGATGCTGCAGAACGGTTTCGGCGATATCATTCCTAGCAGAAGCATCATCAACAACAACAATAACAACAGCAGCAACAACAACAACAACAACAATAATAACAACAACAACAGCAACAGCAATCACAGCAATCACAACGGCAACGGCAACAGTAGCACAGGGGGCCATCATCAGCATAACAACAACCTCATAGAGGAGAGCAACCCGTTGAGCAGCGACGGCCAGAGCTGGCAGGATAGTTCGTCGAGCACCGTGTCGTCGGTGAACCCTAGGCTGACACCAATCTTGAACCAGTGCTGTCCCTCGCTGAGCCCCGTCATGCCGCACGGCAGTGGCAGCGCCGCCACGGCCACGGTCAACAGTTGCGCCATTCCCTCGATCTTCGACACGCCCGCGGCGAGTCCTGTCTTCAGCACGACCTCGAACTCCTCGTCTCTCGGCAGCACTGGCCATCATCATCAGTTCGCCAGTAGGTCGCCCGTGCCGGTCCCACCCCCGCTGCCAACCTCGGTTCTTCAGGGCAGCAGCACTAGCAGCAGTAGCTCCGAGATGTCGGTGGCCACCGATGCCATTCCCACGCCGGCCATCTCGTCCGCGATACCCGTAGCCGAGGTTAGTCCATGATAATAATAATAATAATAATAACTAATTACATTGTACCCTCAACATTGGATTACATCATATCGATCGATGCGTGCCGGTAACTTAATTTTGCAAAACGTGGGTATGTTTAAGGTGCAGCCGGTACAACCCAACAAGCCGGAGGTTCCAAGGGCCGCGGATCGGTGGCTGGCTGGCGCCCCAACCGCGGCCAAATTGTCGTCGGTTCCCCCGCCGATAGCGCCACGTAGGGCCCCACCTCTGCACGCCAGGGCGATGAGCCTCGGCTCGGCGACAAAGGCACCGACTCCTGCGAGGCAAGGACCCGCCGATCCCTTCGACGCGGCTTGGGCAGACACGGTAGCGCGCAGACAGACCCCGACCACCAATCCTTTCGTCATGCTTCCCAACACCACGCAAGCTTTTCAGGTCGGTTTGCCACCAATACTCGCCACAACTTGGGCTTACCAATCCACTGCAATCACGTACTTATCTTACCAATGTTTTTTTTTTTTTTTTCCAAATGTCTTAGGTGCAATTATAGCCAGAGGAGGAGGAGCAGCTCAGGGACACGCGCGTATTTTCAACGGACAGTTGAGGTGCTCCGCATTGCAAGATTCACTTGCCGGGAATTCGTTGACTTGAGCGTCGATGGAATAGTACAGCAATAGTGGCTGAATTCATGATGCTTGGCAATAAAGTTACTTACTCACGGCAACGACCCTCTTGTTTGCCCAGATTTTAGGAGCTCACGGCTTATATATATACATACATATATATATATGATATCTGTGTAGTATTATTATCTATGGCGAAAGCGTATATTGAAAAAACTTGTTACATTTGTAAAAAAGTTTAGTTTAGAGTTACCGCGGGTGTAACTAAACGGCACATACCTATTTATGGATCCAGTGTTATTTATATACATACCACGCAAGACAAGTATTACGATGATTCTACCGTGTAGATATTCGAACAGATGGCGTACAAGGTAGAGAGAGAGATATGAGTATTTAGAGCGTGCCATTCATTCAAATGGCTTATTGTAAATATCGTTTGAGTTTGTTATCAAATATTAATTTGACGCGCCGCACCAGCCTCGATGATCTGCAGACGCGCAACTATTAACTTACTTTCGTCGTGGACCCACTCTCGCTGGCTTCATGCGAGGTATATTATTAATATACAATTGTAATAATGCTATTGCCACAAACTTAGCTAACGGTTACATATAATAGTAATAATAGTAATAATAATAATAATAATAATAATAATAATAATAATAATATACACTTGAAAAGCTGCAATAAACTTAATTATATAGTCTGACTTACGTATAAGCTCGAGACTACTAACTTGAGCTCAATTATTGTCGTTCTTTGCATGATGCGCAAAAATTAACACGCACCGATGAACTTCTACTGCACCAAATTTAACAACATTATCACAAAAGCTACGACATATATAATAAATAAATATAGCGTGAATATTGTTGAAAAAGAGAAAGTTATGGCACTTTTATCTTTACTAGGAAAATACAATTTCGAACGACGTGTGTTGTATGAGCAAATACACATACATTCGTGCATAAAGTACGATGAAAAAAAAAGAAAAAATATAAGTATTCGTTGAATATATCGGACAAGATCTGTGATATGCTGAATTGGTCAGTACTTATGATTCGCGGGGACTCGGCTACTGTAACTGTAAATATGACATTTGGAACAAATAGAATAATTATTAACAGGATCGTAATGTCCCTTCAAGTCAAGATGTATGAGATTGTCAGACTGCCCGGGAATGATAAAGTTATTTTAAACCAAATCGGAGTACAAAGTTTTCTTTGTTTTACGATACAAATATTTAATGAACTTTTTTTAGTAGTTGAATTTCTCCGAGCCCAGCATTAAAAATGTCAAATTAGTATGCAACATCTGAGAGACAGGTTAAATGTGATTTACCTTGAGACGAAGAATAAATGGATATAGTATTGTACATGCTTAGTTAAAAAGAATATTGAAATGTAGTTAAAAATGAGTCTGGTTGTCGATTAACTCCTCACTACAACATCATTACCATTATTATTATTATTATGAAAATTAATCGACATAGACATTACAGAGATGTAGCAGTATCAATATGTTCTCTCACACAATTATTGTTGGTTATTATTAAATTGGTATTCTTCTCTAAAGACGCGAAAAAAATATAACTTAAAAATGCATAGTAGGTGCAGCTAACAAAAGAAAAAATTATTGTACAGTCATAGTGCAGATGGATGATGTTGGGATGTATAATGGGTAACATGAGCGCGACTATTACTATGTAAAGCCGCGTATGTGCATGAAAGCGAAAGTATTATACGTACCACGAAAGAACGTTAATAATAAGAGAACCGTATCGGTAATTTTTTTTCACGGGCCGAGTCTTGCATCTCATTCGTTTTCTCTCAACTCTCGATACAGTTTAGTCAATTTTAAGGATGATTTTTTCAAATATTTATCATGTGTTTGTACAGAAGATGAGAATTGAGTTTGTCGGTATTTTTTACCAGATCAAATAATTACACCGTATAATACGTTTTTTAATTAATTTTGTAAATAAGAAAGATTTGAGGTATTTATAACAAGAAGCAAAAGAACTATGTGAGCTAAGATATTCAGGATTACATAAATTAAAAGATATTTCACACACATCAAAGAAAAAAAAAAAAATAGAAAAGCTTTAAAAGATTTGGCGCTAAATATGACTGAAAACGTGTTTCGATGCGAGTAATGTGCTGAAAAGTTTTTTAAAAAAATCTGAACGAGGCGCCTATTCGTATAAACATAACTGATCGCACACCACTACTTTTTTTTACTCGAGTGGCTTACTTAAAATATATTATCGTAGTCCGAGAGAATCTAAAATAAGCCGCTTGACCCGTCTCGCGATTCTTAAAAATGCAGCTCAACCGAAAGTACATATTTTGAAACTAAAACAAAACTATTTCTATAATTTTTCACAACATTACGAGTGTTGTAAGCTTATGTAAAGCGGTCGTTCGTATTCAGGAACAACAACAATTGCATCAACGGAAATTTCATTAAAAGTGCGGGTGGGGCGGGACAAAAAATCATTTCGAGAAAATAGTTCGTTGGAGGCGACGGATTTTGGCTGAAGTATTGCAAACTCAAAGGTAAAAAAAAAAAACATCATCGATGCCTTTTGTCCGTCCCGAAAAAAAAAAAAAATAAAAAAAAGACAGTGTCGCCAAGCACAAGGAACAAAAAAAATCCAAGTACTTATTATAAATATATAAATATAAATATATCGTTGGTATTCGATGTACTTAATCTATTGTTTTATTTTCTTGTTTTGTTGACGGAAAATATTTTTAATTTTGCAGCAAGCTCAATTTGAGGCATGTTTGAAAGCTTGTGCACACAAATATTACGTATACGATATAGGTACTTGAATGCAAAGTGCCTTCAGTTGATCGTGCTGCAAAAAAATTGTCGATATTGTTTTGCTAAAATAAAACATGATCGGCATGCGTATTGTAAATACCTACAAATTATTGAATTAAACTACAGTAACAATTATATTATTATGATATTAATAATAGTAATAACAATAATTATCATTACCACTAACATTCTTGACATGTATGATATACCCAATTAATAAATTAAGGAGCAAAAATACAGAAAAATTTTGTGCATGCATCAATCTTGTGAAGCCAGACTATTTTGTTGACAACGATTTGCATTTATAGCGAAAAGATTATGAATAACATGTGCTGCTCACGTGCTTGACCCAATTATTCTGTCTAATACCCGAAAGTTCACACATACGTACGTTAGATGCTCAAATGGATTTAAACTTTCGATTGAAAATAATAATTTTTTTCTCCGTAGGCTGTTTTGTTCCTTCCATTTTTTAACGCAATGTAAGATTTTAACTATTAAGAAGATCAAAGGCAATTTGTACTTGAAAGCAAGCACGTGCCAAAATTCCAAATGCTGGAACACAATATGATGCGCCCGTATACAGTATAAAACTGAGTAGGTACACTCACCTTGCGCGAGTGCACACACACACACACGCGCGCGCGCGCGCGCCGCCGATGTGACTTTGTTCAGCAATGAAAATGCAAGAAAAAACAAAATTGCTAAGCAAGCGCTACTTTGACGTATGAAAATAATTTTCCGAGATGAGTATTTATCTGTGTAAATAATATCAGATTTCGCAGCAACTACTGGAGAATGCGATTTCTTGACACTTGTCGTGCGCAACGCACTTCAAGTACCTGTATATTTTATGAATATTTTTGTTCAGTTTTTATTTTCATGAAATGTATCAGCCTCTGTAAAATTACAATTTATTATATCTGTTGCGATTACCAGACATTTCTTTTTATTTAATCGAACCTCTAAAACTTATCCTCCGTACGTATTACCCGTCTCTCGTGTGTAATTATTGTGGGCATCGCTCAAGCAAAAAATATTGTATTAAAAGAAGAAGCATTAATAGGTATTACCACTGACGCTACAACTGTATTGGAAAAAAGTCGACGACGATGAAATCTTGTTTCAATAAATAATTGGCACTTTTGCTTGTAACGAGTTTGCCAAGAATCAACATAAACTCAATGACCGAGCCACGGGTGTACGAGGCGAGCAAAGCCAACGTAATGGGGGTGTGGAGGAAAAAAAGAAAAAAAAAAAAAAACAAACAAACAAAAGAGAGGAAGATAAAAAAAGTTGTTTTTAAAGTAGTGTAAGAGTCTGCGGGATGCTTGAGTACTTTGTTGGCTGCAGGACAGAAAAGTCGGTGGGTAGAGCACCGTATACCTGGTAGCCGGGAGAAGTTTATCCAACACCATCTCGTTATGTATGTAGGTGATGTATAGGTGTACATCCAGTACTTCCCACTCGTGCCCGCCCTCCCCCGGCCCAGGTTTGGGTTTCAAATAGTAGTCTTTGTTTTCGATTAATTGGGCTGTCCGAAAAGTTGGGCTCTGCCCCGGCAAACTTTGACTTTATTCTTTGAATTTATCTCCTCCGAATTAAGACTCGGGGGGGGAAGCAAAAAAAAATCTAAACGCACCGAAACGCCAAAGTTCTCTCCTCCTCTGCCCCTGCACCTATTTGCTGACTCTGAAAGTTGGGAAAACATAAATAAAGACCGTAGGCTGCGGCTGTGGCTCCACCGCGATAAGAGGTGTCCATCTGTGACTCTACCTACAACAAAAGAGCACCAGTATAAGTAACAAATACCCACACCAATATTATCACCGTACCTACGATATGATCCGATATGATCAGCCCTTTTCAACGTGCCTCTTCCTTGCAATACCTACCAACCTCGATTATCCTCGGAAGACGCGGATGCAGCAGGGACAGTGTCTATGTGGATGTGTGTGTAGGGTGGGCGAGGGAAGGAGAAACAAGCGGCAAAGCTGCTTCTCTTTCACGCTCCGAGGGAGTATTATAAAAGCCGCGGAGGGCAGGTTAAGCTCCCACGTGGATCAGACGCTGCTGCACGTACCTATATCTATACGTCACGCGGAAAGTGTAACTCGTTGTCGAACGTCCGTTATACTGTCTGCGGGATCGACAGGTTGCTCCGGGTTGCTCGACGGGCACACTTTGCTCCCTTTATTTTCTCTCCTCTCTCCTCCCAAAAAGCCTTTTGTTCCGCAGATAGGTATGGCACCTCGATTGCTCTTTTGCTTTCTATCTATCTCTCTGCTTTCAAAGTGATATACCTACTCCACCCCTCCCGCCCCAGTGCAGCGGCACGTCTGCCATGCGTATGCGTGACTTACGTATTTGACTACATATAGGTTTTTTTGTTTTGTTTTTTGACTGTAGGTACCTACATACCTTGTATATATACGTATACACGTCTCGCATCACTCATGGCACGCGGTATAATAAGGTGCACACCTTTTAAGACATAATGTCACATAATGCCTTTATACACATTATAGTATATCAGCTGTACGTATATGCGTAAATTGCATCCATTGTTACATCTTTTTTCGCTCGAGTCTACAATTACCTATAATTTACATATTTGCCAAATACAGTGGCATGCAGAGCTTGGGTGCAAGTACATGAGTAGGTACATATTCGACCATGTTCGCAAAGGGACAGGGATAAAAAGCTTTGTACGTTTGTCAAGTCGCGGTAGCAGCTATTATTATCAGATAAAAGTTGCGCAACGATAAATTATTGTGACGTAACAGCAAAGAGCCGAGTCGGGCGGCGTGACACGTGAATCGCGTCGCGTCCGACGGCCCCCGTTATACGGCGCAGTTCACGTAATGACCACTTTGGCTGGTACGGAAACAAATCAAGCTTTGTGTATTTGATAACGACAATGGCAAATAATACACAACAGGTCCACCCCACCTCGTACGTAGTACGTACCCTCAAATTGACGTATTATAATGACTAGATGTTTTGTCCCGAAATCAATCATGTATACATATAAGTAATAGTAGCTAAAAATGATACTTACTTTTTTCTTTTTTCAAATTACCATATTATAATTTACTTGGTCAACAAATGGGGGAAACATCTCAATGATAACTTTTACACAACAATAATTGTTTTAAATTTCACCAGATCTGTATGTACAGTTTAAACGATAATACACATTGAAAATTATAAAAAGTTGAAAATTTGAGTGTATATTGCAACTATGCTTTTTTTTATAAGCAAAGAATCAAGATGATTGTATGTACCCGTCTTTCCATCTAGTTCAGAGAGTACGGAGAGCTTTGCCTTTTTAAGCATCCAACGCGAGGCTCACGTGTAAAAGGTTCTTCGCGCCTTTTCGCAGATGCATTATCGGTATTACCTTGGTACCTGCCTTATACCTACTCTCTGGATTAGCAAAGATGCGAGAGCGCAGCGTCACCAGACGGAAAAAAAATAGGTCTACTGTATCTTGCAAATGAATGTGTATATATTATCTATATGAACCCCGCGTACCTTCGTTCATGCATCATTCACGCACACATACGCATGCATCGTACAGTCGAGAGCGTCACTTTTTGTTATTTGCTGATTAAAAGCAGGTGACTGAAAAGAAAAAGCGGCATTTACTTTTCAAGGATACCCAATAACGATAATGTGTATAGTGTGTGTGTGTACGAGCCACCCAAAAACGTAAAAGTACTTTGTCTGCTTGTTTGTAAAATTCGTTTAATTTTAAATCCCACGTATCGGTACACGTAATACCATCGAGATATCGTTTGAGACGGTCCAAAGCTCGGGGCATCTCTTTCCCTCCCAATTATTTAGCGAGTGCTTGGAAAGTAAAAAAGTATCGTATACACCGTTTCATTCGGGAAATAATATCACTATAGCCTGTTTCCATGAAATTGTTGCGCGATAAGGATGAAAAAACAAAAACCCGAGACATTATTGCATCTGACGGTAAAATAATTAAATTTCACAAGAATACGCTTCGGAGGGCCGTAAACGAGCTCGAAAACGATGTAGAGGAATACCGGGAAACGAGAATAATAAAGGTGGATAGCACATTTGGGGGGGGGGGGCAGGGGGTGAATAGGACGGAGAAAATGGAAGGAATCTTCTACTCCTTTCTGGCTGGCAGGCAAGACCTGATTATTGGGTCGTACACGGCCGAGCCTCCGCCTACGTCTCGCATAATGGCACCTACATAGCACAGGTACAGCGAGCCGAGAACTCACTCTCTATACCTTTTCCACTTTTGTATACTGCAAGTACCCGGCTTGCGCGGAGCACTTAATGTAATATTCTCCCGGAGCTTGCTCGTCCTCTCCCTTCCCTCATTACTACTACCGCGACTCTATAAAATGCACATCTGTAGGTACGCACAAACGAATTATCGGGCTGGTCACAGGGAAAGTAAAATTCTAACGGGGGGGGGGGGGAGAGTCTCGTCAAAGAGCTAAAGTTTTTAAGTCATGAACGGGGAGAGGAGAAAAAACATTAAATTTCACCCTGGAGTTGGTGAGCAAGTTTGATCTGTGAGGGGAGTTGGGGGGAAAAAAGAGTAGAAAAAAAAAGTGCGGACGCTTTCGTAAATGAGAAAGGGTTTCTCCATATTTTTTACATATTCGGCCTTACGATGAAAATACGAGAAAAAGCATGGACGAGAGAAAGAGAAAATTCACGGGTAGGTATGTACATATAGGGGGCTACGTACATACGTATGGCTCGAATGTAATCAAGGAGGAAAAAGAGACGATGGGAAGGGAAACGGCAGAGAGAGGGAGGGAGAGGCAATTGCCGAGTGGAGAAAGAATTTCAAGTAGCAGTTACAATACTACCTATATGTGGGTGCACCTACAATACTTCTTGAATTCAGTGCAGGGAGGGGCTTCGAGAGCAATACTCGATGAAAAATTCTATGCATATCTGAGCACGCACCAACAACCTACCTACCGCATCGGAGTACAATTCTACGACCTTTCGTATAACGTAAGTATTAATGTGTTGTTTTCTTTCCCGTTGCGCATTGCCCGATGCCCCATGTGTTGGTGTTTTTGCGAATGTGCTCCCGCGTGGTAGAAAAGCACATCTCAAGTGCACCCTTATCACGTACAGTTTTTTACTTTCTCGAGAAATCACGGCTGTTTCTAATAATACTAATAAATGTTTGTCAAAGGTGAAAAATCAACACCGCACTGTATTTTGAACGTGCACCACAAAGAGGAAGGAAAAAAAAACAAAAAAAAAAAAAAAAACAGACACGATTGCATACGTAGTGAGGGTTCAACGAGCGTTTGCTAGCTGCGTTATTCATCATTTAGAAATGCAATCGATTTATAATTATAGGTAAGCATAAAGTATATGCGGTATAATATACATACCTGACAGCCAGTATATATATATACATATATAACGAATAATATTGAGACATTGTTGGATGGTACCATAGGATTATTCATCACTTGAAAGAATGATTTTCCAGATGAGCGAAGTGAATGGGGGTGAGGAGGAACTTATGTAGGTACGTACAGGATAAGTGCACGCGTGGCATTCCTCCACACAGAGCAACGGCGACATTAATACGCAATTTCCAGAAAGGTATATCTATCACATGGCTCAGCAGTTTGAGGAGGCTCGAGCGCGGATTTAGCCGCTCGGCTTCCATTCAGCGTGATTAATAATGCACCAGCCAGCCAACTTCTCTACCCACCCCCTCTCCAGCTGCCGGCTTATGGTTCATTAAATTGCGCGCGCCAGCCCTTAGCCGTGGGTTATACCTATATACGCGTACACAACATTTAGGCTTTGTATAAATATTGGGTCTAATAGGCGTACCTATCACACATAATCGTACGTAGGTATGTTTATATTTTATGCATATGCATGCATGCATGTATCCGATTTAATAAGCAGGTTACATTGCATCATGTAAGTATATATACTCTCCCGACGGCCGGCACATACATAATTATATTTATATAAATAAAAGTATATTTTGCCGGCTGCAATGAGAGACAAGAGAACCTCAGTCGCGTGTCTCGTTAGGATGACGCAGCACATCCAAGGGCTAAGTACATGACAATCATGCTGATCAGCTCGTCGTGATGTCTCTCGCAGCATCATCAGCACAACTTCCCCGACTCTCCCGCTATTACATATAACTATACCCACTCACTCACAGGACAGATGATCATCATATCATCGGCGAATAAGACAACTAGTGTGCTACACTTACTTCCTTACGCTGTTGTCGGTTAATTTATTGAGTGGCTGCTTCTGGTGCAGTTGCCACTGATGACCATCAAAATTAATGAAAATGTTGAGACATTACTGTTACTATTGACATTGATTTGTGCTGACCGTACTTGCACCGTAACAAAGATTATCTATACGCATTATTGAAAAAATACAATTTTTTTTTTTTTTTTTTTTTTTTTTTTTTTTTTTTTTTTTTATACACTCTTTATTAAGTACTCGTCGCAGCTTTGTCTGGGCCAATGACTTTCGTATACGTACGTCTCATACCTTTAGCCCCGCTTTATGATATATATATGTATGTGTGTATACTTACTTCCCAGGTACAAACTACACGAGATAGCATGTTTGCAAGACCCGACCTTTTCCTTGCACCAAAGAGTTATTCAGAAGAGAGGGGTTATTGGGAGGACAAACTAGAAGATTACATCCCTGCATCGTAAGTATATACGTATAGATACGTATTTATAGGTAAGAACAAGTTACGTAACTCGTGTATACGGTGTTGGCCCTTGCACCAATTTTCATACCAACTGTGCACCCCATCGTCGAGATCTCCTCCCCCGCCCCTTTAAACTCCTCCACGCAATCATATTATATAACCTGTTATCATAGTCATTCGCCTGTATAGTTTCAACATTGGAATAAAACACGCCCCCGTGCGCCCTAGAATTTTCGTTTAGCTGAGCAGCAGAGGCGACCACGGCCAGACAACTAACTGCAGTTGCGAGCTCGCCGCCGTCATCGTTTTGTATACATATTATGTAATATTATATTTATGTACAGCCACTACCTGCATACGTTCCTCATAATTTATAAGCCAAAGCTGCTTGGATGTGGAAACACCACGCGCACGATCCAAGACATCCAATATTTTATTATGTATCAGTAGTGTCGGGTTGGTATATTTTTTTTTTTTTTTTCCTTGCTTTCTAGGGAGGTTGGGAGGTAAAGGTATATAGCCAAGAGAGGCTCGTGTGTTGATGCAGCAATGTAGGAGGAGGAGGAATGTATATATCATATAGGTGTGCGGTCGTCGACGCACGAGGCATTGAATCACACCAGTTGCGCATTAGCTATTCGGCAAACAATTCAGCTGCGTAAATCGCGCAGCCGAGTGACTGGTGCTCATAATTCAGGTGGGCCCGGCTCCCTAAATACGCGGGCACCGACCGCAACCTTACGAATTCACCGGCGGTGGCTTCCCACCAATCGATCCTCTGCCACCACCATCAACATCTCATCCTCCTCCGCTATATGTATACTTACTTCATTTTGCTCGACGCCATTCATTCATGATTTATACATGTATATACAAAGTCATCTGCGCTAATGAATATTACACTGCTCAGCCCGTGTCACCTCACAACTGCCACGGAGACGAACCAACCTCCTTCTGCATTTCGCTTCTTCTACCCCCCTTTCTTTCGTTTTCCCCTATTTACTCATCCTGGCGCTCAGTCAGAGTATTAAAAACAAGTGTCCCGCATGATGCGAAACTTTCTCCGATAATGGTTTTCTCTGCCCGCCAAAGCGATACAATGCCACTCGCCCATCCCTCTCCTTCTCTATACTTACTTATTATCCGACGTTTTTGTTACGTTTCTCCGATTGCAAGGCGCGCGATGATATATAGGTACGTATCATGCAACCGATGGCAATGTATATATGGGTATCCCTTTGTGACCTTTCAATAAGTATATACTTACTATGTAGGTACCTGTCTCCTGTCTTGACTCTGGTTTTTTATGCTGCTGCTACTGTTATCATCATCATTATTTGACACGATTGATCCGTATACACCAGAGCAAAAAGTCCAATACATTTTAAGATACGTGTATCAGGATGTGTCGCACACATGGTTATGGTTTTAACTAGCCAAGTCTACGTGAAAGGATTGCATATATGATTGGTTCGAAAAATATTATTTTTTCAACGAATATGTACATCGTTTCAACTTGGGCGATTGTTGAACGTTAAAAAAAAATGTTAGTGGTTGATTCGTCCACCCCCCCCCCCCCCCCCCACAGTACATCATAATATATCTATATTTATGCGCATGAAAATAATCAAATAAAATATCAGCAAAATTGCTGAAAATAAATAATCCGAAACTTTGGCAAATTAATGCAAACAGTCTCCCCTTCCCCCTGCCATCGGGTATACATATATATATAGATATATATGTACTGCGAGCAACGTTATATTTACGATACGCGTATATTTTTATGGTACCCCGAATGTTCAACGATAATTAAATGATGAAAAAAAAAAAAAAACTCGGCTCGGGTTGGTTTTACGTTACATATTTAATTAAAGTTTTGTCCACGGGCAGGGTCATGCCACCGTGTACGCGTGCAATATAAACTTACGAGCTGCGGTACGCATATTTTTGCGGTACGAGGGAAGAAAAAAAAAAAAAAAAAAAAAAAATCTGTTGTGCTGGTGCAGGAAAAACGCCAAAGTTAAAAATAGCAGCTGTTTGGAGTTTTGACGCTGAAGGATCCCCTTCGGCATGGATATTTACGAGCGAGTGGGGCTGCTGTTAGTTCCTCGATGAAACATACAGGTGATAAAAATACACCTACGTACACTCTACCATATAGCAGTCGAGAGTGATTTCCCATGTGATTTCCCGGCTGCAGCGTATGAAGAAATGTCAGGTACGAGATACACACACACACACACACACACTCTTCCGGTGTTACCGAGGTAGAAGCGAGAGGATGATGGCACGCTTTGCTATAGGGCAAGTGTCACGCCAACTGCTGGGACAGCCGTCATACATGTAAAACGAGCCGGGGGATCGATAAGCGATCGCCGATCGCGCAACAACAGTTTCTCGTCACCGTCAGATCTTCCCCAACCCTTGGGCATATTATACGTATACACGACACCCTCGCGAGCTTTTATGTAATCCCGTTTGGATTTGCAATAAATTAATGGAAACGAGCCACCGTGTCGTAGAGGCGCAGCGCGTCCTCGCTAATTATACCCTCGCTTTGACGGCCGAGCTCCCGCGTGAATTATGGACGTTTTATGAACGGGCCACAAATAACTTGAGCTATTACCTGCGCTATATATATATCACATATATATATATGTGTGATGCTCATCTCGCGACGCTGATGCTCCGTATAGTGCAACTCTCCGACGGACGATCCGATATATAAATATATACAACAATTTATCGCAGGTATGCTTTCGTACCTATACATGCCTGCCTACAATTATACCTATATACGCGGCGCTTGCAGAATAAGTATGTATACAGTCATGTTGTGTGCAGCTTTATGGAACATTACGCACATTCTGTGTTATAAAATTCGGTGCGAGTCATAGGTTATATATATGTAATAACCCGTGTAAAAGCTTTCACGGCCGGAGCTGCTGCGTCAGAGCAAAAGCGAAGCGCAGCCATCGGGGGGGGTATTTATGCACAGCCCTTCTCTCCTGTTTCGCGGACAGTATAGCAGTTACATACCTATACGTAGGTATCGCGTGTATGTGTGTATAATCGCTCCCATCGCCATGTCTATATATATGTATATGCTATGCTATGCTATGCGAAATCCCACGCCGGTGAATTCGCAAAATTTTGCCCGTGCACGCGTGCAAAATGTATTTTTTACCGCCCCGCACCGAAGGAAAAAATTGCAAGCCGTACGAAAAGGCCAAAAGTATCATTTGCCAGTCGGGGGTGGAAAAGGACTATCTATTTTTTGTGATCCAAACTCTTCCAATTTAAATATTAATTAACAGTACCTACACATATTACATTCTCGGGGTAAATTTCCAGTTAACTTGTCATTTTCCAAAAACGTCATGTCAGACATTACTTTTACACCTACACACAGTTGTCGAGAGTTGGGTTCCCCGTGAATGAGGCACACTCTCTTACTATTGACTGATGGCAGTATGTATTTTGGTTACTAGTTCAAAAACTCATTACCAATCTGAACTTTGAGTTATTTGAGGGGGGGGGGGAAAGAAAAAGGAAAAAAAAAAAAAAAAAAAGGAGCGACCAAGCTTTTTACGGGGGAAATCCGATAGCATCGGCGGGCGTAGAGCTAGCTGCACGAACGAACGATAACCGTATACGGGAACATGATACCTAATGTACCTATATATGTGTGTGTGTGGGTGCTGGCCGGCAATTGGAAAACTCGGCCGTGGCTTCCTCTCCTCTTACCCTTGAGAGCAACGTGAATGTGCAAGGGTCTGTTGTGTACAATATGATTGAACGAGGGGACCGGCGTATATCGGTTCCGTCTTTTCTCGTCTCATCTCGCGAAATCAATATTACCTACCCAATGTATAATATAGGATAGACAGGCACACGCTGTACCAACAAAATACAATCACGCTCTTAGTGATTCGCTATTAAATTCGAAACTGCGTGTATTTTCGTTCGTTTGTTTGCGCTTCACCCTTGCTCCAGCCCTCACTATTAAAATTCTAATCTACTCGTATTTTAATTACCATTAAAACATAAATGTTTTACCTATTACCTACTTACTTTTTTTCTTTTTGTTTTGTTTTTACCCCCAAGCTCAAAAAGTTGAACCAGCAAGAGATAAGTAGGTACAACGTCGATGACCGCGTGTGGTGTGCGCGAGTGTCGAGAACTCGAGGTTACGCGAAAAAATCCTCAAGTGGCAGGGCATTAGGCGGTTGAGCTTTCAGCTCCGAGCTCATATATTCAAACCTCCCAAGCGAAGCTAGCAATTTGTTACACGTGCATGACAGAGGGGCAGCAGCAGTAGCACTCGTTGCGCGGCTTAGGTTTGTTTAGAAAAAAATGTTTTTTTTTTTTTTTTTTTTTTTTTTTTTTTTTTTTTTTTACTTTGAAAAAAAGGCCACTCGCCCATCCCTCTCCTTCTCTATACTTACTTATTATCCGACGTTTTTGTTACGTTTCTCCGATTGCAAGGCGCGCGATGATATATAGGTNTTTTTCCAACTCTGCACACTATACACCTCGGTCTAATGGACTAAAAAGTAGGCTAACGGGATGGACGTATATATACATATGACATGTAACATGGAAACCTCCGAAAATCTACGGGTCGCGTTGGAGCCGTAAAAACAGACGACGCGGCCAAGCAACTTTGCAAGTATACTGGCCAAGCGCGGGCATAATGCAGATACATATATATATATAATACATTCGTATAGCGCTAGAAAACAGCTCCGTCAAAATGAAAGGTAAATATTGATGGAGGAAAGCTGCAGCAGGGCCGCGCGAACTTAAAAGTTAGCGAACCCCTTGGCCCACGCATTAATAAAGATAAGCGTACTTTTAGCGCAGATCAAACTTCTCTCGGACTACTTTACGGTATGTTGGCTCTTTGACACCGAATCGATGGCTCTTTGTGGAAAAAGAAATTGGGCGAAGGATAACGTGCAGCGTAATTTAAATATTTTCACGCTAGAGTTAGTTTCAAGTATGGTAGATACAGTAAAGTACTTATAACACGAATTATATATTTATACTGTTAAACAAACAATACCGCGTTGATGCTCCTCGCATTGGCGCGCACGCTCGGGTTATTGCAAGTACATCGGTAATAGAGCCAGCCCTGGAAATGAGCACCGACGGTGAAAACATCGAAAGCTGCGGGGTGTATTCGCGGAAAGGCATAAATATCGATTGAAAAGTTCCACGAGTGCGAATGGAACAAAGATTATTACGTGGGCACATGGGTATGTATATGCGCGTTCACCACCACCACCCATAATAAATGTATTCTATACGGAGCGAATTTTCTCTTGCCCGTGCAATGCACACACCCACACACAAAGGGAGCTAACGTGCAATAACAGTATAGGTATAGCTATACGTATAGTGCAGCGATGCGCCGAGCTGGGCTTTGCGTATACCTGTATGCTCGATACCACGCGTGTATACGTCGATTTGGGCTCGGTGCGCGCGGAGAGAGGCAGCGATTGTAAAATAAAAGCCTCGGGTTTCGCGCGTTTACATTTAAATCGGTACATTAGCAAATGCAATTTAATTCCAATATACAACTCTGCAACCTCGAACGAAGTGCGATGGAGACTACGGGACAAACAGACACAGAACTGCCGTTACATCCCCCGGAAGCTCGATCGGTGCAATCGGTACATACACGGTACGCGCATACGAAAAAAGGTAAAAATAATTATACGTACCAATTATATGTATATGTGACCCTACATGTATAATAATTGTTGGGCACGTATACGGATAGATAGGTAGGTATATCTATACAACTTGGATGCACGAAAATAGAGGGAATTTTTTTTTTTTAAACCATAATCATCGTCCACCCTTTCAACCGCGTCGCCCCGAGCAGTTTATGTATAACGTCGCGAGTGGACTCCAATGATGGGTATGCCATAGGCTCTCGGGAATCCGTCACGTTCGCCGAATCTTCTTACTTTCCACTATATACTTTCCTTACCACCTGCAGTCTCGTCTGATTCACGACGAATGCCCGATACTTATATCGTTGTACACAAGATAATAATATATTATACCTGCATACATACTACAGTACCTACTTGGCTCGAAATAAAAAAACTACATTACGAGGTAGTAGCTTTTTTTTTCTTCAATTCTCTCTTGTTGTTTTTGCATCTATTTTTTTTTTAATTTTCTGCATTTTTATTCACATTCTGAAGAGTCAATGAGATCGATATTTTTTGTTTTTGTAAAAAAAAAATGTATGGGAAAAAAGTAAAAAAAAAAAAAAAGTATAATTGAACAACAAATGTGGGTGGGTGTGAAATGGTACTGCCATTTAAAGAAAAATTGGGCAAAAGGGCGATGATAAAATGCGAACTGGAATGAGTGGTATGGCAATGTAGTAATGGTAGTGGTAGTGGTGCTGGGGGGAGGGGGAGACACGCGCGGGGCGACTGTGACAAAAGCTCGTCAAATATTTGCCCAAGTTCGGCAAAGCTGCACTCGAGACTTTCCTCTTGGGATGCCGTACATCGGCTCCTGACTGCTCGCTTTGGGAAAAATTCTCGAAAAGTGCCCGCGCGTCCCTAGAGCTCATTCTCTCTTACCACCTGCACCATAATAAGTGCATGCAGAGTTTTATCCATGTGTGGTAGTACGATAATATACACCTATTTTCTTGCATGCCATGATCGTGGGTTCGCAACCGAGTTAGTTGCTTCCAATCGATGGCAAATCGAATGGAACGCCCAGTACCAGCTGCGCGTTAAATTATTTCTCGCAAAGTTTTCATTAATTACGGGGGCACGTACGCTACGCGAGAATAGGAGCAATGAAGGTACGGCGAGGGGGGGGGGAACTTTTCATATCGGAGATCATTAAATGTTGACAGGAGCAAAGAGCAATTTGATCACGAGCGAACGAGCGTATTCTATCGGGAATCGAAAGGGCATCGGACGCCAGAGCAAATAAAAGGTAGGGTATATATATATATATAAAAATATGTATACAATATACCTACCTATTACGCGTAGGCTCGCATCGCGCAGCTTATGGGTATCGATCGCGGGTGGAGGTAGTTTAGTCGCGGTGGTGCCCCTAACCAACCGTATCTATATATAGTTATTGGTGCGGGTGTGTAGGTGTACGTATCACGTGTAGCTGCGGCGAAAAAAAGGACATCTCGCGAGCGCCCTTGCTTAAGCCGCTTACGATATACTCGCGCCGAAGCTCCCTTCCAACTCTATACCTACCTACATGCACTTAATCGCAGCTGTTGCAGCAGCAAAGCTCACGGACCAATGGAGTTGGAACTTGTAAGAGGATTTTCTCTGGGGTCACTATACCGCGAGCAGGACACCGCTATAAGTACCGCCTGTCTGTGGATTGGATTTGTTCGATTCGGGGGAGCTCATCCTTCGCCGTCTACTTTGTCGTCAACAGCTGCTGTTCCCGTATTCGCGGTTCAAGTGAGAGCACCTACGGTTGCTTCATTTTTTTCTCTCCTTTCGGTTCGTCATCGTCCATCATTTATCACGTACAGGCTACACGGACCTATTTTCATCCGTTTCCTCCCACCCTCCCTCTACTCGCTTTCTCTCTTACGCCTGAAAATCCGCTCTCGAGCTTTTTTTTTTTTTTTCCAACTCTGCACACTATACACCTCGGTCTAATGGACTAAAAAGTAGGCTAACGGGATGGACGTATATATACATATGACATGTAACATGGAAACCTCCGAAAATCTACGGGTCGCGTTGGAGCCGTAAAAACAGACGACGCGGCCAAGCAACTTTGAGAGCGAGTCCATCATCACAGAGTCGTACGTATAGGTGTACTAGCCGTACCAAAACTTCTTTCGTACCTCCATACATCCGTAATTATATATATATATATATATAATTATAATATAGTGTATACACGTGCATGCAGGTAACATATTATTATAGATAGATTGTGTGTATGACAAAATTTCTGCGCTATCCGTAACGTTTATGGGAATCTGCTTATCTTTTGTCGCGCTTCGGTGCTTCACTTGGCGACCTTTACCATTGCTGTTTCTGCTCCGTATCCTCCTCCTCTCATATTCAGCCCATGTATCCTGCCATTCTTAGGGCAATGCCCACAGCTTGGTACATCATCAAACAACTGCGTAGGTATAAAAGATCGGGGCATAATGCAACTATCCATGGTAGAAAGAAATGTACATGCATAGGTATGTCCAACTTGGACTTGAAAAATTACCCACTTTTTTGTTACTTTCATTTTTTTTTTTTTTTTTTTTTTCCATCGGAAAGTGACGGAGAAATGTAGAAACTCTATTAATTTGCAGAAATTATAAACGCATTCGTACAAAAAACCCCTTTCAATAAGAATACGTATACACATAATAATGGGTAATCGGGTGCAGGTATGCTCTTGATTTCCTTCGTTATAGATATTTGTACATAGGGTAGTAGTAGTGGTACATCAGGATACACCCAAGGCATCACGAGTCTTTTCTCCTCGCTGTTCTTGCACGGAGGGAGACAGGCATATAAAATCGTAATGACGGGGGGAAAAAAGAAAAAAAAAAAAAAAAAAAGAGGGGAGTCACGATCAGCCCTGGGGCTTATCAAGGGGAAGGAAAAATTAATTAGTCCGTCATTCAACAAGTTGACCGTTGAGTGATTTCATTTTATTATTTCCCTCGCCAGCTGCACCAGAGGAATAAAATACTCGTAAAATCGTCGTGGGCTCGCGATTCAAGGTAATTTTGTTCCTCGGATTAAACGACGAAGAAAAAAAGGAAAAACCTGCGCCCCTCTGATCCACGACCTCCTCGTCTCATTACGGCACGAAGTAGGTATTCGAGGTGTATATCTATATATATACGTATACCAATGCGTGTTCGCAATATGGGCAGCGAGTGCCGCTCATTCCGTATGCAGAGCGGCACCCGCGTTACATGCAGCGCCGCTGTCGGATCAATGAAAACTTACGGGAGGTACGAAGCTTATCGGAGCTTTAGTCATCCACGCGTCACGCTGAATTAAAATTTGTCTGCCCGTGTGGGTGAAGGCACACGGTCGGGAAAGGGGAGAACGACGCGGCGAAAAAGCCATCAATGCGATCGGAAAAGTATCCGCGCGTGAAAGAATTCATCCGAGCCACTGGCTCCCACTCTTTTTCTCGATATTGGACGATGCGATTGTGGCGCACATTGGTCGGTTGCACCTACGATTTGGGGGGAGGAGGAGGAGAAACCTTGTGGAACAACAATAACATTTTCTGGAGAAATGAGGCAAAGTACCTATTTTTTGCCGTAGCCGCGAAATAATAAATACCATGGAGCGAGTGAACAAATTAATAACTAGACAAAGGGGGAGCCGGGGCGGAGGTAGCGGGCCAATGGAGGTATTGAAATTATGATGATTATTGCCGGCAAAAGAGCCAGCTAGCACGTGAAAGGCATCTAATTGCGATTAAATGTCGACGCCGAGAGCGCTGGTGCGGGGGGCACTTGTCTCAAGATCTAGATAGGATATGCGAGAGGGAGGGGGAGGGGAACTAACGAGGTATAGGTAATATGCCCCTAATGTGTCCCGAGGCCCATTTCTCGACGACAGTTCTGCCGTTTTGTTCTACACTTGGGTGCCGCAGCACCGAGTTGGAAAAAAAAAAAAAAAAAAAACCACACAATACGCTGATGTAATGATGCGACGTCTCGCAGTTATACCGTTTCATCGAAAGAGTGTGAAATTGTAGGGCGACAACCTCTACCCCGTATGAACCCTTTACAAAATATTGAGAGAGAGCATTTACCAAAGACTAAAAGCGAGACGGACAAACTAACGTTTGTTAAACAATCACACGGTCATTCGGGATGGGAGGTCGCTGCGCGTGCCCAGTTGTTGGGAAAAGCAGGCCAGAGGTTCGATCGAGTCCTTCGATATCGCGATCAAGTTCGACTTGTGACTGTCATACTTCCTTAGATGTTACGAAAACGTGATGAAAATGCCTTATACACCTCCCCCTCCCCCCCGCAAGTTAAGTGACAGTCAAAACTCGAACTCAATCGCGATTTATATATGTATGATGTAGTGAGAATCAATCAGACACTCTTTTGAGGTGAAAAATTAAAATAGTTCTCCGTCCCTCGTTTTTAAAATTCGCGTGTTAATGCTCTCTTTGTCTCTACATTCCTCTGTTCAATGAGCCAAAAACACAGTTTGCACGCACACTTGTAAAAACCTTGGATCTTCCGTGGGAGCTTTTATCGTGACGCGGATGATGAAAGGGCTCAGACCATTTTTTTTCTTTTTTTTTCGTTTTAAAATTTTTTCTCTGTATGGCTCTTTTGTGAGTTGATAAGATGGGTAGAAAAGTACGGACAAACGTGTATATATATATATATACATGTATGTATTTATTATGAGCAAAAAAGAACATTTACGTATATGTAGGTCGGTGTGCGAGTGCTTATACAAAGTTACTTCGATCAATGAAAGATGAGAGCTTGTCACGTTGGGCATTCGTAAGTCAAGCAGGATCGGTCAGTGGCGCCTATCGTGACGTTATTTTTTTTATTTATATTGGTATCGTTTATATTATTGATCAGTGAAAATGACTACGATATCGAGGAGGATGATTTTTCGTACCAGGTGACTCGGCATTTCGCTGTCAATAGACGATGCAGTGTATTTGGCACGTAGGTATTCATATTGTTTTAACGGGAGCATGCATCAGCAATGCAATCGATAATACCTACCTACACACGCTAACAACTCGATATTATGAGAGACTGCGGTGATGCTGATGATTATGATGGTGGCCACAATCGATTGAACGTACACATTCGAATCCACGTAACGTAATGCCTTGAACCTACGCCATCATTACTATTATTGTGGATGAATGTAAATACGCATAACTGCGGCGCAATAAGTTGAAAACGATGCACCTGTAGATAATAAAATTATAATGATGATGATGATGATGATGATGATGGTGGTAACAACGATGGCGTTTCTATATCGTGGATGAGGAGAAAAAGCAATCCAACTCCATACTGTGCACTGGCAGAGATGTGCGTTTTGAGAAACGGGACAAAGTCAACGTGCAATATACACAAAAAAAAAAAAAAAAAAAAAAAAAAAAATATTGTTAAGTAGTGGTTTTAGGTACCTACGGATAAGTTGGATCGACAATATACTTATACGCATGCACTGCACCTATACACGCAGGTGAGTGTAGTCGTGTCAATTTGTCGCGACGTGAGAGAGGAGTCGAGCTATATAATGGAAGTTAGATAATGTAGGTATTATAGAGTGGATTTCAATCGCTGCAGCTTATACCTTATATACATAAAGCTCGAAGACCTGACGTACGGCGAGGGATTAGTGCCGAGGCGAGAAGAAGGAGGGGAGAGAGCGAACAAGCGAAACTCCAATCTTGCTCTCCGGTGGCTGGCGCCATGGCGCATGGACTATGGAGAGAGAGAAAGCAGCCTTGCGTGAACAATTGGACTGCTGCGCGCATATAATATAAGTGTATATATACTGTATGCCGCATCGGGAGTGAGGCAGGCAAACGGAGGAGAGAATCAACGGATGTGACATCAGCAGCTGCAATTTCCCGGGCAAATAGCAGAAACCACTAAAACCCAAAATTGTCCGGAATTAGGTGCGCGGGGCGGGTAGGTGTAGGCACCTGCAGACTCGCTTGCCTATACTTATCGCAAAATATTATCCGTGGACTTCTAATCTTATGCCGGTGCCGTGCCGCCGTTACACTATTATGCTGAACCAACGTCATCGTAAGCGAGGGCGCCCACCCGGCCGGGAATTTAAATCCCGTGCAATTGCACCACCGAGCCGAGGAAATGAAAGAACGCGAGCTTGGCTTGGCTCGAGCTATGCCTATATGTATGATACATAGTACATAGACACACTCGTGAGTACGTCATAACAATAGCAATATGCTTTCAAATTGATTTTTTTTTTTTTTTTTTTTTTTTCTTTTCGAAAATTCTCCTCGAGCTGGGAGAAGCGAGAAGAGGTATCAGTGGTGGGTACACATGAGCGATCATCGGAAAATCATTGAGACAATAATCTCTACCTTGTATTACACCTTCGTACATATTGAGAGATCGTATATATACACATACATTTTCAAACGATGCCCCAACATCTGCGACTGTCACATGTATTTATATTAGTATAGTTCATAGAAGTAGACAACTTGGCTGCATCCATACAATCAGCGTTACATGTAGGTACGCCACACACACCTACACGTAACGTCGTGTATACCTATGATGGAAAAACTTTCAAAAATTTGGTTTGCTGTTCGTGCCATTGTGTTTCTTGCGTGTCGTGCTCATCCCTTGACTTACTCCCCAAAATCTATCTTTCTTTTGCTGGTTTATCGATATGCACACGCACAGGTAATATTTATAATGTAAAAAAATTTTAACGAGGGATGAATGATTAACGAACCGAGTGTTATATTTCTTGTTCTCGGGGCGCTTGAAATAATTATTAAAAAATGTAATGCTTTTAACTATAGGTTTAAATATTGATTTTGAATTCCTCGGAGGTACGGGAAGGCCTTTTAATTTCACTGATTGAAATAATAATGAAAAGATCGGTGCAGATAGTGTCCCTCCTTTAGTATTTAAAATGAAATCAATTAGAGGCATTAAGTTATCTCGAGCGAGAGATGACTGGCCCTCGTAGCTTTTCGAAGCGAGTAATTTCCCTTCGAGCGAAGGAACATGCGTCAATGTTTTTGCTCCAATTAGAACGAAAAGCCCATTAGCGTGTCCCTCTACCTCCACACATGCACGTATACCGTGGAAAAAGAGGGTGGGAGGGGAGAAATTAAATTTTTCAAGAGTCGCACGGTATGGGTAAGGAATAATAGGTATACAGACAGACACGGTCAAGAAGATGATTGTCCATCAGCAGAGGGCGCGGAAAAAAAAAAAAAAAAAAAAAAAAAAGAAAGCAAATTAACAAGCGCTACCAGTGAAATTTACAATGAATAATATTGAAAGGGAAGAAAAAAAAGCATCATGTATACCATTGCTCTCTGTTCTTCCGACGCGTTTGTTTCATTAAAGTAGCGTTGTTTTTTTTCTCAAGTGCCCTTTGTTATTTTTGTTATTAGGCGCACCTGCATTATTCATGCAGCCAATCTCCTCTCGCTCGCTCTCTCTTTTGCTCCAGCTTTTAGAGGTAGCGTGGAGAGAGACAGAGCAAGCGAGAAAAATAAGAGTCGGAAGGGTAGGAGAAAAAATGAAACGCCCGCGACGACGATCCCTTATATAGGTATACACAATATATTATTTCCGGAGTCGTATACCCATGCACACAAGTAGATGCAAACTTCAAAAACATAGGTACTTACTTCCGATGCAGTCTGAGAGAAAAATCGTATCATTTTGGCGACGCCGTTCACTTGTTTTTTTTTTTTTTTAAACGTCGAAGCAACGTTGTACTCGGTATATGAGATGTAATTCGTACCTATGTACGTGCGTATACCTATATTTACATGGAATGTGCAACGAGACGCGCGAGACACGCAAGAGGCCGTGGACATACATGAGATGGGTACATATGTTTGCCATCGGAGGATCAAGAACTGCATGCGCATAGCCGGCAGTATAGGTATTATACATATACGTGGGCCGAGAGAGAGAGAGAGATGAAGATAGACAGTTAGACAGACGAGCGGTGCTGCGCTCGAGAGAATTCAATTCCACGCTCGATTATGCAGACCGGAATCCCCCTTTTATCCGACCTCGAAGCCACCCTCCTCCTCCTCCTCTTACACGGTCTATGTATGCCTGGCTTCCTTTACGGATTACGCATTAAGCATTACGCAATGCATCTCTCTCTCTCTCCGGCTTTTCACGTTCCATATATGTATACCGCACCGGCTGAAGCTAACCCCTCAACCAACCCCCTTTCCGTTTCTACCCTGTAAAGCTTCAATGACGTAGCTTTGGTCCATTATCGTTCTTAATGACGTGCAACTATTCAAAGACGCCCGCGGTACCACCTACTTTATTATATGACCCCACCACTGCAGCTAGCCTCGCCCCTATCGGGATTTATATTATACCGTCTCAGGGAGTCGGTCATCACTGTCGTCACGGCGCATTGCTTATCCATCTATACGCGTAGGTATAATTTCTTCTTGTACATAGATATAACACAACGCAAATACCTACTCCGCTCTTCGGATCTCGAATGGGGTGTGTAGGGGGTGTATACCCATTTTCATCCTGAATGGAGAGTAGTGCAGTAGTAGATCCGAGGGCTCGATTGAAAATTTTGATCAATGCATTTATTCCGGATGATGAAGCCGTTGCGCTGTAAATTACTTCCGACAATAACCCGATCATGCTCGTAGGGTAACGACTTTATACTTTTTTGCCAGCAGTGGTGGTGCACCCACCATTCGAGCGAGTGATGAACGGGAGGCAAAAAAAAGGAAAGAGAAAAAAAATAGAGCGACAAAACGAATAGATCGTAGTGGTGCCAGCAAATAGAAGTCACGAGAGAGAAAGAGAGATAATAGATATAGATAAGTGTATATTTTATTGCGCACTCGGTGTTAAATTTATCGTAATACACCTACGAGCGCGAGTCCATTCATTGTCCGATTTCGAGAGCATCTCTCTACTATATATATACCTACTCAATAACACCGCGAGCGGTAGAGCAATGGCGAATTGCCAATTGCAGGGGTATGATTTGTTGTTAAACTCGTTGATAAACTTATCATTGGTAATAACAGCCTGATTTTTTTATCGGAAATTTTTCCATCGATACTTACATGACGCTTTGTAATGTTAAGGTGTAACACGAGACTGAGGTGTGAGTACAGTTTGCCAGCTAGGTGAGCTTTGTTTATCAAAAACACGAAAAAAATTTTTATATCTATTCTTGGAGACAAAACAAAGATAGAATGTTTATATTTTCGAATTTTGTCAATATTTACATTTACACGTAGGTACATGACATTTATATGCGTTCGTATACGATTCATTGGTAAAAAAAAACAACAATGAACTATTTTTATTGTGTCAGCGTATAAATAATGAGCGAAAATCACGTTTACTTTTGATCTGTAAAAATAAGGACTGTTATATATCATTCCATAGCTGCCTTACATTTATTGCCACTTGGACCTTCCGCACCGACACCTACCACCTTGCTCATTTGCTTATAAGTCGGTGAACTATATTAATTTATCGGTTAATTCCAATTATATGTATTTACTCAAGGTCGGGTTGAAAATATTGATCATCAATTTGCCCTAAAAGACTCTTGGAAATGGTTACCTCGTCGTCATTGCCTTCAATAAATTGAACATCTTGACAAACGCACGCTACCACAATTATCTATCAATTTGTTACTAAAAGTTTAATGTATCGGCGTATTAGAATGCCAATGTCATAATTTCTAGATGCAAAAGCGACAAATATTTTTGAAAATCAGTATAAAATATAATTATTTTTGTGGCACGGATCAACGTAAATCGTGGCGAAAACTGCAGGTATCATGAACATGTAGATACCTAATACATATAATTAAATTCGAGTGCCAGTGTCAAGTATAGTTGGTTGACGGAGAGCAAATAGCAGCCACAGCAATTACGTGGAAAGTGAGTGAGAGAGAGAGAGAGAGAGGAAGAGTCGCGGCGGGACAGCGAGAAATGAGGAGTTTGCAATGCCAGATAAGATAATTTATCGGGTGGGTTAATTTATTCCGGATTAAGTGAGCTTTAGTCGAGCAGGAGCCAAGCGACCGGAAGTGAGTGTTGCGCTTCGGCGCGCCTGCAGTAACTCGCTGTACTTTCGAATCACCTAGCGACTTTGACATTTATTATTTTCAACTTTATTAAGCCCCCCAATTATTGAGTCAACCGTTTTCCTTCTCGAAACTTTTCATTCCAACACCTTGAAATCCAGTCATTGCATTGCATTTAATTCGCAAAAATACAATGCTTGAACCATTTTTTTTTTCCTTTCTTCATGACATGACAGAAGTAAATTAACTCGCGTTTTTCATGTACTGTACAGTACGTGTTGTCGACGTTTCTATTGTTATAATCAATAAAATAGTGCGAAATACTTGATTAGGTATACCATCAATAATGTGCAGATAAACGAGGTGCGTTGCGTATAAGGTATGATTGTCTCTGTATCTCAGTAATTTCTCGTGTACAACCGATTTCAAGAGAAAAAAAATTGTCTCCTTATGTGCTTGCCATGTAAGCGTTGATATCAGAATATGTATATAAATATATACCCAGAATAAGCTATGCATGGCCATCCGTTGTGCTGCCATAAAATGGGATCAAGGCCAGTATAGTATAGACGACTGTAGCCGTGACACTTACGACTGACTGTCAGTTTCACTTCAACTTAGGTGAAAGTGGGTAATGATGATTTATTAGTCACTGCAACTGTGGGTTATTAAGTTACGTAATGAACAGAATTCCAGTACTTGGCTCCAGAAAAAAAAAAAAATTCTTGAGTGCAGGACCAGTGAATGGCATCATATCATATGCATGAGGGATGAACGTCAATGTGTAACAATTGTTGGCGATTGACCGTAGCCAAATACCCTAAATAAGTATAGGCTCAAGGCGCTTAGAGAAACAAACAAAAAGGAGAAGGAGGCCTTGTCTCATAGGGAGGTATAAAAGTGCCGGTAACTACTGTACTCACTGTTACTTTGAACATTGAACATAGGAATAACGGCGTGTAGCGACTACATGTAATATACATTAAATGTATGCCGACGATGAATAAAAGTAAAGATTTGAAGAAGGTGCAGGAGTAAGGCAACGACGGCTAAAGCAATTTGATCAGATTGAACGAGCTATCCCTAGTCGATGCGCTAGCAGTGAAAAAAAAATGTTGCCAGAGAGAGAGAGAGAGGAGAGAAGCTTGTCGCGCGACAGGAGCGTATAGGTAAATATACGTATACGATCCGATAGCGCCAAGTCGATAAAGCGTTATTCAACATCATAATTATAATCATTGTGACTATAATATGATCGTAGTCACCATCATCGTTGTCATTGGGATAGGTTGAAAAATGTACTATTTGATACTTTTAGAGACAGCGGAGCAGTAAGACAGACAGGCGTACAGCTGCAGCGCTACTGCCAATCCGGCGTTTCAGCGACAGGAAATACGATTTCCCATCGCCAAGCCAAATGAACTTCTCTCTTCGTGGAGGGTCTATGCAGAAAGAAAGAGAGAAAGCTGCGCGCAAACGAAGCGCCCCTGTCTCGCGCTCCATTTGCATCTCTCTTAATTTCCTGTCTGTCATCCTTCTGAATTTTTGCCCTGTTGTATACTTATATACATGCTTACACTTTTTTAGCCGACGTTGTAGCTGCCGCTCTTCGCGAATGGGGAAAACTCGACAACGTGCATTTCGCTAACATTTCATGAAAATCAACTAGAGACGTCAAAAAAGGTTACCTATATCATTGCTTTTTTACAATGCTGTCAGTCGTGGCTGGGTGGCTCTGGTCAACGCTACATGCAAAATTATACCCGCAGTATTCAAAGTCTTGCAAAATTTTTTCAACTGTGCTATTATTTTTATTCTTGTTTTCATTTTTTTAGTTACAATTAAATTATACAGAACATGCATGCTAGTACTATAGGGAAAACAAATAATCGACGAGTGGAAATAATACGCCAAACTCAATGATTGGAAGCTCGATCCGACGTAGAAAATGGACTTATAATTAATTCAAGAAAGTACGGGTATAGTTACGGATCGATAACCTGACATGACTTAGTTCAGCAAGTGGACACCACAAGTACAACTCTGAGCTTTGCCTTTTCTTCCATATCACTGACCGTTCTTTGTTACTATTAGTTATTATTATTGTTGTTATTAGTATCATTTTCATTACTATTTTTTTTTTTTTTTTTTTTTTGTTATTATCACCATTGTTCTTTTTTTTTATAAATTGTTCTTGCTACTGCAGGCTACGGCTGTTTTTTATTCAATAAAAATATAACAATTCATGTACAGCTGAGCTGTTCTAAAAATAATTTCGTTGCAACAATAATAAATGAAATACATCCCTGAACCAGACACGCGAATGTATAAGTAGATTGTGCAATAAAGTATGATTATTTTTAATATTGATATGAAACCAAATACATACATAAATTTTAATCAATTGGTCTTCGTAGGCCTTAGGATTGAATGAATTAAAATGCGTATCATAATACATAATGTTGAATCATGTTCCATTTGTTTAATTTCATTTCAATTTTGCAATTTTTTTTTAGTTCCAAAAATTTTCGACGAGTAAATTTATTAGTTGGGCGCGAAATAGCTAAATAAAACCAAACAGTGACACGAATAGCGGAGGAATCGATGGTATTGTCGGCTTGCCAATTAAAACATGTAGCTTTCGCGACGAGATTGTTGTTCTCACGCGATGGGCACCTGAGCACACGTATAAATGTATGTGTGTGTATGCAACCACATACATACATGACTGGTAACCCACCGTTGAAAAGTAATCACTAATTACGGAGTAGGTACTCCCGCAGAACGTTGAGACAAATCTATCATACAGTGAAAGTTTAGCAGCAATCTAAATAAAATAGTTTATTTGTTTTTTCTTTATTTTTCCCGTTTAAAATGTAATGAAAATATAATTAAATGTCACGAAATGTTAAGGAAAATTTTCGTAGCACCTTACACAAAGAATTCTATAATATATTAAATTAGTGAAATCGTGAGATGCATTTGTCAATGAAATATACTCTTTTATAAAACTTTCATCAATGTGGCATAAAATTGTCGAAATCTAAACTGAAAAAAAAAAAAAATATATATATATTTTTTGTTGACGAAAATGTATTTTTTCAAGTTCTGTACAACTGATACAATCCCAAAATGTTATTATCAGAATGAAACGCGTTTAATCAAAAGCTTTCAGATTGTGGTGTTAAAACAAAGCTATACCAATAGGTAAATTAAAGACTTTGACTTTTTACAACAGTCCAATCAGGTGTGGCTTTGTACTCGGATAATATTATATACTTGATTAGGTGCAAAATCAGACAATGTATGAGCCGTTACACTTTTAGTTCTGACAAAAATACTCCTATAGCTGTCTCGCCTGCAAAGAAAAATCTTTGCTGGATTTTATCTTTGTATCATTCAATTAATGTGCCAAATCCTACAGTTACAGCTCTATAAATACTTGGATAACGCCACAGACTGTGCCACCCGAGCTCTCCCTTCGTCTCGGCTGCATACATTATTATTGCAGCAGATCTGGATTTCTCCACGAATGTAATTGATTTTTAAGCCTACACCGAGAGCAGAGTTCGGTTAGCTTCTGTAACACTAAAAAATTTGTTTAAATAAGAGGGAGAGAGAGTAAGCAAGCGGAGACGAAGGAAGGAAGCTCTTGTTTTCCGAGGATATAGCGCTGGCTGGGTGCCTAAGCGATTTAATACGCATCGCTTTTCGTGCAATGTGTATGAAACTACCGAGTCTCTTTGACGCGAGCAGCTTGACGTGCAACCTTAGTTTCGACCATTTCTTTCCCATATTCACTCTCGCCGCTTTTACAACTCGGCATTACGTAATGATTCTACTACCTTCTGAAACTTTCATCGATTATTACAACAGTTTTATCATATACTGTTGCATCGTCGGTATATTACGAATAACACTTCATCAGAGTTTTTACGAAATACCAACAAAATTTCAAAGCGGTATTACAAAAAAAATTGTTTCACTCACATCCACATTCGCATTGAAGTGAGGGTATAATATCTACTACATATATTATGTATTGTTTACAATACCTACCTAAATTACATATCCAATAACTTGTGAGGACTTGTAATGCAAAGCAGGCTGAGTTGACCTATGTAAATTACGGCAATCATCTAAGTGTTTTGTGCACCCATATAGGCTGAGTATGAGAATAAAAAAAAAAAATTTATAAAATTGGGCGTCGAAAATTGAGACAGCAAAAGACACTCTTTCAAGACCCGCATGTCATTGTAATTCAATTGTTTTTTTTAGTAAATTTATCAAATGAATTTTTTTTATTTTTTCTTGTTAAAACTAATTTGACTTTTTGGATTTGTTCAAAGTATGCTGAAAAACAAAAAAAAAAGGTAGATGACGTAAGTTCAACATGATGAGAACGAAGTGAGAACGGAGAAAGAAAAAAAAAAAAAAAAATTATCGCGAGAATAATACCTACGTATTTCAGCTCGAGGGGGTGGTGGTAGCGCAGGCATGTCGTGATTTTCACTGCGAGACATTGGCACTCCCTGGGGCGGTCACGTCTCGTACGAGATTCAATTTGCCACCAGTCTTTTTCCCTCCCTTCTTTTCTTTCCCTCTATTTTCTTCTCTTATACCTCCTCCTCCTCCGTAGCTCTTGATCAAGCGGTTCACAAGCATTCACTTGACTTTCTTTATTTTTTATTTTCCATCTGACTTTGATCCGACGCTATGCGTGCCACACAACTACGAGGTTAAATGATTTTTGTATTTGCGTGGGCCGTCTGTGAAGGACCAGCGATTGAATTTTCAGCGAAATGCAGCGCCTACTCATTCCTCGATACTGTAGTCACATCGAGCGCGCTGGAAGAAGAACAAACGGGCAATTAGAGTGCACTTGACGAGCGAACCAATACAATATTCACGCGAGAGCGCGAGAGTCAGCAAGGAAAGATGGAAACGGGAACGGGAGCCGAGTTGGTATCAGCAATTGAATGACATTGCTGATGAAAGCGCGAATGGATTTTTTTTCATCTTCAAAGGCCAGCTATCGTTCAACCGAGGATGAAGGAGCGACTCTGACTACTCCCGGCTTGCGGGCACGCGTGCATCCTTCCTTCCAACTTCGGACACGTAAAACTCTGCACACCAGACTAGCTGATGCTCACTTTGACTGCCCTTGCCGTCAATCAGGATTTTGCACAACGCGCTGGCAACAACTTTGACTAGAGTCCAGACTGCACCTCGTATGTCACAACCAACTTTGCTATTTAGGTATAACCTCATCGATATAATTATGCAGGATGGTATGCTGCAAGGATAACAACAACAACAACAATCAACTATTCTAAGCCATTTGCTGGTTGTTTTTTGTTTTTTTGCGGATACAAACACAATTTTATCGGTTAATTTTCTTTGTTGGTCATTTGGCTCGAAATCACAGATATCCAGCAACCGATGCCGAGCTGTCCCCCCAACGTGCGCGAGGTCGCCGGCAAACCAAGTTATCCCATAAATTTCCAACATCAGTTTTGTACATCATCCCATCAAGCGTGTATCATCGTAATACAGGAAAAAACGTAGGTACAAGAAAAGAGAACCGGAGCCAGCGGGAAGCGAAAGTTTAAAGGAGCTTCTTAAAAGTCCAGCGTGGCCTCTTTTTTTTTTTTTTTTTTTTTTTTTTTTGCAAGGGGGAGGAAAAACGACGCCCGCAACAACTCTAGCTCTCTGCGCGGCGGACGACTTTCCCGCCTGAAATTTATCATTCAATTTTCCCACGTCCGAGGACAAGGTAGAATAAATTTAAGCCTCCCCCCGTTCTCGTTAAAACTCGTAAGAATTTATACGTGATCATCATTATCATCATCGTCATCGTCATTGTTCCGAGGAAAGACGACGAGCAGTTTGGCTGCTACTGTTGCCTGAACAACAACGAGCTAGAATGATATTACAAACGAGTCCGTGAAGATTGCAGCTTGGGAAGGGGAAAAAAAAACCGTAGTGGTAGGTACAGGGGTGTGCGCATGTATAAAGGTCAGGGTAAAGAGGAATGGGCACGATTCTACCTGGCGCCGGCCGAGCCAGACCCACTAGCGCGCACACTTTGTCAAACTATTGTAAAAAGTTTGAAAATAAATCAAGACGAAATTGCCGATCTCCTGGGAGAAGCGGCGGCACAACCCTCTGTAACTTTTGACTTCTTTTGCGCATCGGTCGTTCCTCTCTTTCTTTTCCCCGCGCTTCCTTCCAAATGCAGGTCCACCGCCACCGCCGCCGACGTCCGAGAGACACTTACACAGCAGCACCGTCTTCCAAACTTGTTCTAATCCCGCCTCCGCTGCTTCTATCTTTCCCTGTGAACTTTGTAACCGTAAAGTAGGCACAACTTAATTAGCCTGCCAATTCAAACTTTTCGCATTCATCTCAAGGTATAGGTGCTCTGTCGACTCTTCCTTGATTGTTTTTGCCACGGCAAATCCCTATTTTGTTCTGCAGCTACGAGATTTTTTTTTTTTTTTTTCTTTTTTTTTCTACATTTCAATCAGTTTTTCCACACGCACATCTTTTAGGTACACCCGAGTCACCTTTACCAACCAACCGTGATCTTACCGATTCCGCGTTTTCTTCTCCGGCACCTACATCGTATTACATGGATGCTCTTTGGGCTCGAGACGCGGAGGCTTGCGGATCGGGTCTCGTCTTGCTTCATACATATATAGCTTGCCGTCTCGGCTTTGACTTTAATGAGATTTTTTTTTCTTTCGTTAGAGCAACACCTTTCAGAAGAAGAGTCCTTTGCCGCTGCTGGTGGTGCTTGATGTTTCTAACAAAAGGCTGCGCGAAGACGATGAGAAGCGCAAAGAAAGCTGAAAGGCGCGGCAGGGATTGAAACGGGCCTGGTCGGGGAGAGCAGCTTTGTTAAAATCCTCTCTGTGAAAATTTTCGCAGAGACGAGCGCCCAGCCCTCTAATAAAATCGACTAATAATGCAGACTAGCGAGTCCGCCCTTTGTATACCCCCCTACCCTCCCCGTATCGCTCATCTTCTTCCTCTTCTTACTGCTCCATAATTGAAATGATCAATCAGGCAAATGAACGGGCATAAGCACATGATCGTCTTAGAAATACATTTTTTTGGTTACCAGAATTGTCAGGTTTTACTATTATTAGATATTGTTGTTGTTGTTATTATTATTATTATTATTAATATTATCGTCATAATTGATAATAAATATTATTAGTAACATTTCGTTGTTTTTTATATATCATACACGTAGGCACGTAATAATAATGAACGTCTGATACATGCCGTCTTGTACGCATGGAATGATAATAATGTATACTTAATTAAATTTTTCCAAACATGCAAAGTCGGCAATGTTATTCATCATAATAAGTAAAGTACAGCCAATTATTAAGACTTTTGTTCATCGTATAATCTTTATACGAATTTACATAACGATGCTTCAAGGATAATACGCATGGATTTAAATAAAGTGCGAAATCGTAACTGTGAGTTAGTTATCGTGACGAAATGACAGATCCTAAGGCAAACGGTACCGTGTATTATTTTAGTCTGCAAATTCACTACTACAACACACGACGAGAGTGATGTTAAATTGTCGATGACGATGGCTCATGGTTGAAAATATAACCGATAAAAGTACAATAACTCATACGCAAGTGAAAGCCCCAATGAATCGGTCTCGATCCATTGAGGCCACCACCGCGATGGTGTAGAGTAATATTACTGTACACGCGTACCGAGCCCGGCTTCGACTCGGTTAGAAATCCTACGACGGCTTCTCTCGTATACCTACGCGTCAACCTACAACCTAAGCTGTACATAATGATATTGGGTGGGGCGAGGATCCGCACTCGCATCCTGTTTCTGCTAAGGAGGCATAAATGTCTCGCCCCCGTAAGCCCGTGGTCCGCAGTAGTAATATAGTGGGCCGCGCGTGCCCGTGAGGCAAAGGGCCGCAACCCTTACGGCTTACGCCCATGAAAGCTATAGTTACCATACAGAATATGGGGGATGAAATAATGCGCTGCGCCAACAACGCGCATACAGCACGGCTTCATTGTGTACGCGCTTGCCTACATCGCGTCGCCTTAATTCTCTCGGTTGCTTCTATACATATACATATACATCATCATCATCATCACCGTGCATTCATCATGTCTCCGGCTTCGGGCTTGATTGATTCTTATTAATTGTAGTTACACGCCGTACGTACTCGTAATTGCGGCAACTCTAATGCCTCGTCGTTAATTATGCCTTGTTTTCACCTCAATTAATTTTACCACAACAATTGCCTATTCACGTAGTTTTTCTAGTACTTATACCATAATAAATGGCCTCATACTTTACCCAACATCACAATCATGTTATATATATATATATATATATATATATATATATATATATATATATACATAATTATGTATCTTATTGTGCGTACACTCTATTGCTATTTATTAAGAGTTTTTATGTGAATGCACGGCAGTTTTTACTACAAAATAAAAGAACAACAACAACAACAACAACAACAAAATACCTACAAGTACTGATCACGCGCAACACAATACATTACACACACTGGTAAATGTGGTATAACACCCACACGTAGCTCAGGCTTCCAGGGTATCTGTAAAGTAAGAGAACTGGGCTCACGGTAAATGAAATTTTTGTACAGAGTAGTGTTCCTCTGATATGAACAATGATGTACAGGCACGTGCAAAAAAAAAAAAAGAAGGAGGGAGAAAAGCGTTGCTTCTATTATTTAAGTACTTGTAAATAAGAGTTTGGAGCTTCATTGGAATTTCCATCAATGATTCTCAACTACCACCTGGTGCATTCTGCAATATTCTCCCTTCCTTACCCTACTCATGCACGTGTCCTAAGAAAAAAAAAAACCATGTGCCTCAAATGATGCGAGTCGTTCATTTTTCAATATGATTTTATCCAATACTGTGCCGTTTTTTTACCGACAGAGAAAAAAAAAATTTTTGTGAATGAATCGTTTAACCCCGTGATGTATCTACTATCGATCGAAAAAACTTGATGATGTATAGCTATATATATATATATATATCCCTTCACAACCACATCTGCAATAACATCGGCGCTTAGGTTTCAATGCCCAGCCAACTGTGGTACACATATCACTACTTTAGTGTAGGACGTGCTTGCTAAAAGAGGGAGTCCGGGGGGGGGGGGGTAGAAGGGGCAGCGAGGAGCAGTGCATGGCACCGTCGTCCTCAGAGGTGGTTCCAAGTGCCCATAAGTTTGGGATTTACCGGAGAATTTACAGCGGAGACTTTAGCACTTTAGATAACAAGAGGAGGACAAGAGCAACTATCGAGCCATCGCGATGCATGGCCGCTTCTCGGACCGGCTAAACTTTTTAGTCACCACCCATTGCCTTTTCTTTTTTTCTCATCGGCTAGACTCGTGTATACGGTTGTACACTATATATATATACACCTACAAGCGATTTATCAAGAGGTCCAAAAGTGCCACGTCCGTCGACAAACAGAAAGCTATCATAGCCTGGTTACATTAAATAAATAAACACAGTCAACATTTTTTAGGCGTCGTATACACACATGGGATCTATCGACCAACAAAGAAATCCTTGGTTTCAGTGTATCAACTACTCAGCTGGAATTTTAAGGTAAAAATGGCAAAAAATCGTTGATTTCACTTTAAAAGAAATTGGTACGGGAATAGTTGAAAAAAAAGCTCTTGCAAAGATTACACCTACCCTATTCCATTGGTAAGTTTCAGGGGTTCCACGGTACAATGTACGGCTATATCTCTTTCTCACTTTCCTGCTTATTTGTAAGAGATCAAAGAGGTCATAGTGGGGAGCCATAAGCCAATAACATAATATTACATACGAGTATATAATAGACTAATAAATAAATCAGCGTTTGCGTCTGCCTCATCAACATCATTTTCTGCTTTTCGCGCGAGTTATTGACAGACTCAATATTAGAGAGTAACGAATTTCAAAGTTGAGGTTGACATAACGTATAATATTGTGTACAGTATAGAGTAAATCGATACATCGCGCATCAGACATATGTTATATTCTTGGGTTACAAAATACGCTACATCATATAAATTATATATAGGTCAAATTAGCCGCAAATGTAATCGTAAGATGATGATACACGGGTTGTCTATATTATACCTATACAACATATTAATTGTGCCATTGTGATGTTATGCGGACAAAGTCATAACGTTTTTAAGTACAATTTTCCTACAGTGAAGAGTAAAAATAATATTGTATTGAACAAAACGATTGTCTTATCACGGCGTGTGAGGCGCATAAAATTTTAATTTCGCTTGGATTATTGTCGTTCAAACTAACATGGTTAATCGAAGCCCTCCATCATCCGGCACTAGTAATTATATTTGCATTCAAAGCATAACGTGTATGGGAACCTACGCCAGGCACCAACCCAATAATAAACACGCGTACAGGATATATTATAGGGTGGTGGATGCCTGTACAACACGCCCTTATTAATATACATCTCGTGGGCTTTGTGACGGATACACGACATCGGAGTGACAAATCAAACGGCGATAAGCTCGCCACATGAAAAATCCAAATTGAATACGCTTCGACCGGCCGAGGCTGTTTCATTAAAAATTTATCAACAAAGAGTCGCACACTCAATCGGAGCGAAAAATTTGGGAAATAATGGGAAAAAGGCTGCGGAGAGGGGGTGGGGGCGTGGAAGAGGCATACGTACCTACATAGGACAGTAGCGTCCGCCATGGATACTTATTCTTGTTGTCGGTGAACCTTCTTGGATAAAACATTATAGTATAGTATGCCTGGCGCTCTGGCTTCATTTCGACCTTAACGCAAGATTCGTTTGTTCAAGGTTTTCACGAAACAAAGGTGATCTACAAGTACGTGTGTACCTAAACAATATTATATTTTGAAGTACCTATTATACGATACTCGTGTTATTCTGTGCAAAAGCAAGTATGTATATAAAGAAGTTTTAGTAGTAGCAGAGACATGAAATTCATCATTCATGATAACAGTAGACACGATTTTTAAGAAATGTCCAAGGGGGACGGGACGGTCAAACTCAAGGGCTACACACCAAAACGGTTGATTTTATCAAGTATAAAGAGATTCCCGAATCTCGCCAGACTTCACGTTAAAAATGTTTGAGCAGTTTCTTTCGGCAAGCTCTCCAAGAATTTATTAATTGCGGGCTTCGAATGCTTTTACAATTTAATAAGATCCGTAATCCTCGTCTGGTGGAAGGAGAGAGAGAGAAACGGATAAGAAAGATAGAGGTACGACCCTCGAAAATTCAGGTTTAAAGATGAGGGTCCAGAAACTTTAGTCGACGGGGGACAAAGGGTCGGGAATAAAAGAAAAGATATTCTCACGTCAGCCAGCGGGTAATGCCTAATATTGCGTATAGGTATACGACGTATGAGCGTGTAAAAAGACTCAATTCCAGACATACCCTACAACACCCAAGAGCGACGACGAACCAAAGAACAGATGCGCGCTACGGAGAGTTTGAGGTGAGGACGGGGGCCAAAGAATTTCAATAACCAGCCCCGACTCGCTTATCGCTCCCCTTGTTGTTTCTTGGGAATACAGCAGTATTATTATCATCATCATATATCTTGGAGTGTGAAATTACATTTAACATAATGCACAAGTTATCCAATGTTGTTTCAATTCGGAGAAAATTTTTTTTTACTCTAGCGAGGAATGTAAGATCCAATTTGGAGCTTGGACTACTCCCTTCTTAATTATGCTTACCGAGGAAAAGTGGAGAAAAAGTCTCTCATTTTTACCCTTGAATTAAAGTTTTACATTATCTTCCTTCGTCGTAAAATTTGCAGATCACAGTATTGGTTTTTCAAAATTTTTTTTTTCTCTGCTAATCTCGTCACCCTCTATTTTCTCAAAGATAATAACAATAAATATTTTAAACAATTAATTTTAGCATTGTCTATACGTAACATTATATTCAGGAAATGTAATGATGAAAAATTGTACACAGCGAACCCAGATAATTATTCGTCGATTCCTCAATTATTGCTACCTTGTCCTCGTATTCGTAAGAAGGTGTGCATACATATATAATTTGTGAAGAGAGACTCTCATATACGTATACTTGTGTACACGAAGGTGAACTTGATCAACTTGTTCGTTGGATTTGCTCGACGATTACATTTATCTTTGGAATTGTAACGTTGAAAGATTCGAAATTTGTCGTTTCTAAGATATTATTGAGAGGTGCACGTATAATTAGATACGGTGTAGGCAAGCCAAGCCACCTCTGATTAGCACTTGGCATCGGAATAAAAAAAACGATAGCGACAAATGGACGAATAAGATTGTGGAAAATCTCAGCTCGGCTCGAATAAGAAAAAAACGGACGAGATTGAACGGGGCAAACGAGCGTTACGTGCGTCGAAGGCACGTGCACAGACACGGCGCGCGCCGCCCGGGTGAGGCGCGACAAATCAATCGAGGCGTAACAACTCCTGTCACGCTCCGCGCCTCACGACATCATAATATTATATGCGTCCGTACATGTACACAAGCGCGTAAATGTATCCGTAGGTGTGGGGTGGTGGGTGGAAGGGAAAAGTGGGAGGCGTAAAAACCATTATAACGCATTGCTAGACGTGAGTGCGATTTCAATCGAAGCCGACCCATCGAGACACGGACACAACACTGTTGTTACACAATACCTAACTACCATCGCTCCCTCTTCTGGTGCGAGCTTCTCGCACGTGAGAATTTACGGCCGAGAGGGAGGGCTGTGGAGGCGTCATTTCTCCTTTTTTCATTATATATTTTGCCCTTTTTTATAAAACTATATACACACGCAACGTATGGTACACCGACAGCCTTGCGCCATTTTTCTCTACCCTCTTATTTTTCCCTCTCGCCCTTGTATACCAAATGCTCTCGCTCGGATTAATTTATTTTTTCTTCTTCTTCTTTTCCTCCAGCATTGTTGGACACCATTTTTTCGTAGCTATGTGATCGTTTTCCAAAAACGTGACCGTAATCCGAAGGAGGCCGATATCGGATCCGTCCCTCGATTTGGAGAACCAACCTGGAGGTATTGGAATACTTGGCCGAAAATCACCACTCGGTCCGACCCACATCTTCGAGTCATCGAGTTATTCATATTTACAGTATAACGGCATATATATATATAATATATCCATCACAATGGAAAAAGTAATAAACGGTAATGATTTCCGCTTCTTCGTCTTGTTTGCGCGCTTTTTCGGCTATGTATGCCTGTAATCGGGGAACAGCCCCCTCCTTATTCTCCAAGGACACATCGGCAAAAGTGTTTTTATAAAGATGTTTACCGTGGACTTGGATAATGAAGATTCGTACAGTTAGCAGCTGACGAGATCGAAGGGCACGAGCTGAGAAAAGTATAAACAATCCGGAATGGATAACTTTACCGAACAATTTCACAAGCACCTACAGAAGGAAGAATTAATGTACTTTGAAATATTTTTCTCCTCGATTCTTCGGGCGAGTTATCGAAAAGGCGCTTATTAAATTTCCCGAGAGACGGAGAGGAGGGGTCTGTAGTCGAGCTGTAGGGCTAAGAGCGTGAAAGCTGCTGTTGGTCGGTTTGGCTGGAGCTCCAAAAGCTCTCGGTGCACAATATATTATATATACCCATCTAAAAAGGTCCTTTTAGCAGAAGCAGCGGCGTGAGTCTGGCAGTTATGGTTTTCATTTGGTCGCGCGTATTTGTTTTCGACTAAAGGGGAGCAACGGCAACAACAGCGACAGACGAAGCCACAATATTATATACATAGCATGCCGCTGCTCGGCACTCTTTACGCGGCTGTGCTATACCTACACGTATTTCATACATATATACATGAATGTGTACGTTTATAAATCCCGTGAAATATTGCAGAACAACTTGTACAAGCCTATATGTATACTTCCTCATGGCTATATATGCATGTACCTGCACTGCATATTATGTCGATGGTCAACGTCAACTGCATGTATATATAAAATCTTAATCATCGCATGTGTAGTGTACGCATACGCGTGTACGGATGCACATATGTGTATGTATTATACAGTTCACCTTGCTCTCTTTTCAATGTAAATTCTTGTAAAAGTACATATAAGCCAAAGCTCGGCACACCACGGTATACCGCCGAGCTTCCGACTCCGTTGTGGGCTTTTCTACCCCAGTAACTACAAAGTTGTTTCGTTGCGCATTCCTCGCGTCATACTGTTCGACGCGCGTGAAAATTTAATAACAAATATTTATACCCAAGCCAAAGTTTCCTCTTATACCCCTTCTCATTTGTAATTTAATATTGTTTCGATACACCTACCTACAATTATTTTTTTACTTTTTAACGGTTTACCTAGTTTATTCCTTTGTCCATCATCCGACGCGTTCGGCGCCTATATGTTACCAATGTCGATCTATAGCTCGCATCGTGGCCGCACATTGACGATTACGTGTGACCTTTCCTTGTCATCTTTGGCTCTAGGACCAAAAGCACGATGCTTTATCAAAATGGAGACTCCAAACAAAGTCGTTGTAAACTCATTACCTACATAATTATAAGATATTATTATTATTATTATTATTATTATCATTATTATCATTGACGCGTAGCGCAATCAATTCAATTGACTAACGCAAGAAAGTTGACGGCTGAGGGAAAAAGCGAAAAAATGCGAGCACAAAATGTACTCTTACCTGCCAATGGGGACAATATGATGGATGGCTAGGTTCTTTTCGTGTTGTCGCTGGGGTGGGCGAGAAACCCGAGCTTGCGTAAGTATACCTACACACTCACACAAGGGGGAATGGTAAAGGTTTGGCAGGGAGGTGGTGCAGGAGAGAGAAGGCAAGGGAAGACGTATTGTTTCTCTTTCCGTAAAGAAGTAACGGAGACCCAAGCCGTCGGACAAAGTTATGTCTCGGCTGCTCCAGCAATCAGTTACTTACGTCACGCGACAGCAGCCGTACACGTACAAAGTTACCCCTATATATATATATATATACATCGGTTTGTCGGCGTGTGCTTGTGTGTACCGTCTCTGTAGTTCCTTTCTACTTAATCTATATTTTTTTAGCCACTGATTTCCGTTTTTATTATCCAAGAGGTAAATTAAACTAAACTTGAGCAAAAACAAAAAATATGCCAGTGACAGACGTTACTCGCCATAAAATAGTTAATTTTTATTCATCAAAAATCAACACCACCAAATATATATTCTTAGCTTTTTATTCAAGTTATGTCTTGTAAATTTTTTTCTTTATTTTTCTCTCACAACACCGAAATACCTAATTGTATTGGCTTACACATAAACTCTACCACAATATTGTATTTTTTTAAACCTATAACTAAGAAAACAACGAACAAAGGAAGGCCTAAAGTTGAAAGAATGTTGTTTTCACAGCTTACTCGAGTACAGTGCTGTAGCCACCTCATGTCGCTCAGTCGTCGCGTTATTGAACTTGAGCATCAGTTATCGATGAAAAATAAGCACGCGAGTGAGGGTATTACAAAGTATCTTTGGGTTCAAAGCTGCAGAGCGGATCAACATCGAGATAAGTATTAACGATGATCAGTTAGCATGGAACTAGCGTCGTCGTGTGTACAATGTAATGTATAGGGTGACGGCAGCCGAGCATCAGGGGATGGCTTACGAGCGAGCCATGCAACCAAGAAGTAAATAAAGCATCAGGAACAACGAACAAAATTGCGCGGACACGTGTGCAAATATTATATAATGTGATATTAGGAGTATGTGCATGAGTACAGATGCGTACTCGGATGCGTATATATGAATATATAAATACAATACAGCAGTTGGTCATGATTATGTTGGCACCACATTGGCAGGAGAGGAGCGTCATAATAATTACAAGAGCACGCAGATCAACGACTGAGCCGTGTGGAGTTGGGGAGTGAGTTGGAGTGAGAGAGGAAAGGAAGCAGTAGCACAATTCAAGTCCTCGCGTCTTTATGCATATAATCACGGTATGGGGTAGGCAGGTAGGTGCGTGCGTCGATCAAATCCAGAGTGAAAGAGCAAAACAAAATAATCACTAGCACGTTAAGTAAGTCTGTGAGCAAATGCATTTTCCATTGGACAGCCGTCGTTCTTCATATCGAGGAGACGTCTCTCGGCACATCACGACGTTCGCTCCCTCCCATCGCTGTCTATCTCCGTAGCAATACGTAGGTAGTATATTGTACACAGCAGCAACAACTTTTCTCAAACCTTCCTCCCTCATTCTCTCGGTCTGATCACTTTTCTCGATCAATGAGAAAACCAACTCTCGCTGATTGTTGATCTGCGTTCGTTTTGTCTCTTTCTCCCCCTTCCCTCCTCCCTCGATTAAGTGAGCACAATTCTCAACAAAACTTTGTCCCTGTCTCCTCTTTTTCCCCGAAAGTTACGAATAATCTGTGCTCCCTGATATACATTTTAATAATAATTCTTTTTGCTGCAAGAACAACAAAAATAGACAATAAGTTGTCAATTCTGCAAATAATATGAGAGTTACGCCACATGCGGTTCGGCACATTTTTTTTTTTTTTTTTTTTTTCCTCATTGCAATCTGAGATAAGAGAAGCTTAAGAACTTTAATCACTTTACTCACGACTTCAACTCACACACAAGATTAACGTATAGGTAGGTACCTACTTTTTTGAACAAACTTGTAGATATCTACGCCTAATGGGTACGTTTTGGAGGAGGAAATAATTTCGGAAAATCCATGACTTTTCGTGACTTTATCTTTCATTTGTGGGATGCCCTACATGCAGAGGAGTAGCTGTAGAGCAGGTTCGTACACTCATTTGTCCTCGGCGTCCAACTTCTTTTCGTCGCGACGCAAGTTATAAGCTAGGTACGTTTGAGTGCTCGCGTTTGCGTGACTGCGCGTACTCAGTTACCTAGTAGGTGTGTATACAGCGCATCAGCAATCTCGGCTGGCTTCAATAGCCCTATACAGACGACGGCATTTACCCTGACTTTCCACCGTGAATGATCCAGCGGTGCTGCGGCAGTAAATATTTAACCGAGCCAAGAAGAGACAGAGAACCTTAGGTATGATCTACGAAGCAGGTATGGGGAAGAAGATGAAATAGAGAAAGGAAAAAACGAAAGAAAATGAATCTCGAGAGGCCGAAAAGTCTACTACTACTACTACTACTACTACTACTACTACTACTACTACTACTACTTGGTACTATCTATACGCTGGACGATTGCTCGAAGATGGAAAAGCCGTGTTTTCCCAGCAGCTCCTCAATAAATTATGATGTATATGTGTATTTTATCGCTTCTGATCGAATTCCCATTACGTCTGGGGATTCGTAGAGAGTAGGTACTTCAGGTTCGCTCCATCCCGTGGAATATACATATTGTATGATATAAGTGCGTGTAGGTGGCGTCGCGTAGGTATAGAGAAATCGTAAGTATAGGTGAGCACTGATGGATGAAAAAAAA
>NW_019384276.1:28334-89000 GCF_000648655.2 Copidosoma floridanum | reverse complement strand
TATATATATATATTCTATTATCCTTCCAGATTTGTCCAACTCTCTTTCTCTCTCATAATACCAGCCATGTGTACAGAGACTAGTTGAAGAAAGGAACAAAAATGTGTTTCTCCAAATAGGAGTACGCAGGTCGCTTGTCTCGTTCATTCCTCGCGATTCAGGTGATTGCATTGCGTTGCGTTTAGCATAAGTAACCTCGTAAGCAACAACAGATTAAAAAAAAAAAAAAAATCGATTCACCACACATTATTGTAGTAATCATGAATCAGCCGTATGTTACCTCGTACAACTTTATAGAATTGCAAGTAAAAATTCTTAGATGTCGTGATCAATCTAACTAACGTAAGCCTCCTTTTATTTTAGTTTCAGGCAGCACAGCATTTCTTGCACAGTAGCAGTTGAGTGAGTGTTGACTGTAACAGGAGTAGCACCAGCAGCTCGTAATAGAGAAAAAAAAGAGCAACCACACTTTCGTACAGGACCCGTTCCAGCTCACAACGAAACTTCTAATGCATCTTACTCAGTCTACGAAATTTCTCTGAGGTAGGTAAGCCTTACTTTAAATCGTGCACGTATTACTACTATGGTTAGCACACGGCACAGCTATTTAGGCCGATTTATAGAATACAGTATAATTGATGCTGGATCGACATGTTACGGAGGAATATTATGGTATACGGTATTATATACCCGTAGCCTCTCAATCACAACCAAGCGACACGTGGAAAAAAAAATTACACACGGCTATTTTATGGGACAAGTGCTAACTCTACCTCCCTCCGTAACCGTTATATACCTTATGTTCTTTTCTGAGACAAAAGTTGGAGAAAACGATCCATCCGGCGATGAATAACGTGGTTGGTTATGATATGTACGAAAAAAAGCGAGAAAAAAAGTTTTTACAAATTTACAATGGAATTGATGATGACGGCACTTTTCATTCAATTGACAAACATAGTATTTTTTTATGTAAAGGTGCGACTTCATACAATTCCCGTCTTTCGGATGATGAAGGAAAAACCAAGTTTTTAAATTCAAAAGAGAAACTTGTTCATAACGCAGGCATGAAAGTACCTACCCGCGCAATATAAATATATCGAGTGCATTCACCGCAGGCGCGTACGTCTGTCTGACCAAACCCGCGCACTTTCTACTTGAGCTCGTGTCCGGATGTTTTTATTTTCAAACAAGATTGACGATACAGGAAGAGGAACGAGACAAACCGGTTTAAAAAACTCATTGGCACTTTTTTTTTAATGTCAAAATTATTGGATGTACCCATTGAAAATGAAAACGAAAACAAGCAAACTAATCGCAATTAAAATTCAGTGAAAACCGCAAAAGTTCCAAATTTAATGATTAAACCTTATTGATCGTCGTTCGGCACATATAGCTTAAATTCCAAACTTTCTCGCAAAGTCCACTCCATTCAGTTCGCATCTTAAAGTTTGCGCGTACAACCACACATGCGCCAGCGCACAAGTATATGTAAAAAGTATACCCATTTATAGAGTCGCAGGGTCAGTACAGCATGTAGCTGTGAGCGCCATCGAGTGTGAGTGTGTCGAGATTGGGAGAACGGGAAAGCCTCTTAAGAAATTGAAAAATGGATACGGGAGTTTGTCTCGTGTCTTTGAGCGTGCAAATGTTGGTACGGAAAATTCAGTAGGGACGGCGGAGTTTTCGTTTCGGAAGGCGTCCAATAAAAGCGCACCGAAATCCAGAGTAGGTTGAGCATACGCATGCCCTATGCGTGTACAAGGCGGTCCATACATGAATAACCGGTCTTGCCGAGGGTAGCCAATGAATGAGATTAAAACGACGATTCAATAGCATAGGAGCGTTTCATTCGTCAAAGAGGAAAGTAGTGTACGACGTACATGCACCCACTGTACACGGCGCTACCGAAATATATTTACCAGCAAATAAGCTATGTCTTTCCCGTTGGGTCGTTTTGTAACATATTGTAATATCAATCAAGACCGACCACATAATCACCCCAAGTTCCTTTTAGTCTCGTTACGACCGAGAGCACGAGCGCATGTATATTGTACGTCCAGGCCGACGGGAAAATTTCTAATTTTGCTCGCTTTTTTTTTTTTTTTTTTTTTTTTTTTTTTTTTTTTTTTNAAAAAAAAAAAAAAAAAAAAAAAAAAAAAAAAAAAAAAAAAAAAAAAAACTAAACTGCCACTAAGTAGGTACGTTTGCAGCAGTACTTACTTATGCACCTTGCTACGCCATTAATTGAAAAACCTCAGAACAAGAGAGTCTCTCATGAGCACTTTCTACATCTATGATTGTAATACTGACATCATCTTAATTCTGGTGCCAATTCAGGCACATAATTACTTTTTTTAATATTAACACAAGGGTCAGGTAGTTTCCATTGCATCTGCAGCTCGAAAAAAACAACTCAATACGCGCTCCGAGGCTTAAAATAACTATAAGTAGAACGAACGATTTTTCATGCTCGACGCCCTCGATGCACATCGACGCATGTAATGAGAGTGCTGTGGGTACAAGCTGCGTGCGAGCTCGAAAATAGATTTTTTTTTTCCAGGTTTCATAATATACCCCAACTCACTCAATTATTAACGGTTACTGCTCGTTTCTTTGCTCTATTTTGAGGTTATGCCGGGGGGCAACAATCCTCGCAATCGTATATCCATAGGTACATCTCAAGCAGGAGATTCCGTGAAATGAGTAATAATAATAATGACGAATAATTGTGGCGATGGGTTAAGATGATTACGAGTATATGCAGTAATTGTAAATGTGCTCGAGTTGTTACATCAGTGGCTGCGCCGAGCTCTGATGGAGAAAAGAGCAGAATCATTTCTTCTTTGAGCCCGGCGCTCTCTGCTGCTGTTCCCGGATTCGTGGCAGGGACTCTATACGTATACATATACATATACCCATTATTATCGATCGAGTGCTGCACGCGCGAGTTTCTCCGGGGCTCTCCTGGGCACCTGCGCCCTGTACCCCATACCCTTTTATACGGGGGGGGGGGGGGGGGGGGGGGTATATATATATTCTATTATCCTTCCAGATTTGTCCAACTCTCTTTCTCTCTCATAATACCAGCCATGTGTACAGAGACTAGTTGAAGAAAGGAACAAAAATGTGTTTCTCCAAATAGGAGTACGCAGGTCGCTTGTCTCGTTCATTCCTCGCGATTCAGGTGANGGGGGGGGGGGGCGAGTGTGCTGCTGCTCGCAGTATTTTTTTAACGACAGTGGCTCATCAGATTTTTCATTCGAGTGGGTGTACGGCAACACAGACGGCTATGGATAAAACACGCAAGTAAGCCCCACTACGAAAAATTTGCTGCTTACTTCCTTCATTGGGAACGGAGGGATACATATTTTTTTACCTTTTTACAAAAAAAGTGGTCTTTGATTTCTCTGTTGCTGGCTGGAATACTTAATGTAAATGACCATTCGTGCTAAAACTCTATGGTGTACAACGTAATTGTTCATTAACGCCTGTTGTTGTTACACTTGCGAGTTTGGTTCGCATTGATTGGCGTATGTTTTATTTACAGAGTACCTATCGGTACTTCCTAGAGGAAAATAGAGCACGGAAGGGGCAGTATGCTGGTAGCTGGTAGAGCAACTCGAAAGGCACAAGAAAAAATCACCAGTCCAATCGACGCAAAGCTTTAATCAACTATTGTTACTGCGCATTCAAAGTTACGGAAAGTTTTAATTGAATCCTCAAACTTGCAGTTTTTCAATTTTTTAAGATACGCACGTCGGATGATAACGTAATAAAAAACAATATACGAAGGTACTGGGACAAATTTTCAGATTATTATATCATTCATATGCTCTTCATTTCATTATGGATTAATCTTCTAGTTTGTGTGAATTCTTACTTCCGTTAATTTGGTATTGAACAAAGATAAATACATATAAGATGTCTTTATAATCACCACAACTTTGGATAATATTTTTTGATCTAGAAAAAGGTACAATAAAATATATAAAAATACAGCTCAGGTTTTTGTTTACTTACTTTATGTGGATTTTCTTGTGAATCTAGCGGTGGCGGCAACAATGTCACTTTCTCCATTTTTTGGATGACATTCAGATAAACTCTGAAATGAAAATAATTTACAATTAACATCAAATAGACCTCGCTATTTTCAAAGCTTACATTAAACACAGGATTTTCAAAAATAATCTCACATACAAAGAATGTGCTTTGCAATATAATTAATTATACTGTATCATTTTCCATAATCTGATTGGTTTACTCATTGTAAAAATGCCTAATGACATTGAAAGATGATATTTATTATAGCTACGGCCACGGGCGTACACTAAAGACGAATGCACGTCTTACTTCCAGTATTGTTTAAAGAATAATTTAATCATAACAACAACAACAAAAACAACTAAAAAATATAATAAACATTTAATTTGTAGTAAAACTTTTGGTAAGCGTGCAAAAGCGCGCTCGAGTTTACCTGTACTTACATAGATATAGATATAGACAGGCCCAAAGGGGACAGTAGTTATTTTAAAGATGACTGTAAGTATCATTTCATGTTGCCTTACTCGTAAAATTACACGTATTAACCCGCATTAAATTTAACCGTGTGATTGATGTTGCATACAATAATGTAAAAAAATTATTTACTCTATCTACTTAAAAACAACATAAAGAAAAAATGAGAGAGAGAGAAAGCGAGTTAGCGTTTCTTAAAGAGGAAGAAGGAAAATCTAGTTTCCGTGAAAATCGAGTTAACCGTAGCGTGAAACGACCCTAAAGTTTCTCCCTTTACGCTCCAGCCAACGTCCAGAAACTCTTTGGAGGATATTCATGATACGTATATACGCAGATAGAGGAGGTCCCGACACAATACATCACATGACTTTCTCCATATACCTTCTCTTCGTCTTGTTTTCTATATCCAACAAACAACTTTATCGTCACCACCACTACTTGCTCATCTCTTGTCTGGCGTACATGGCAACGGTATAACGCAAAACTTTATACATAATGTAAGTTGTAGACGAGTAGCCCTAATTTGTCAATTGTAATCATAGAGGTATAAGAATAGAGCACGCAAGTGGGCGATTTGCGCTTGATCAGCTAAGAGAAAGAAAACTGCATAACGGGAGTTCTATCTCTCTCTGATCGTCTGCTCTACCTTGCGTGTTCTATTCTTATACATCTATGATTGTAATACTGACATCATCTTAATTCTGGTGCCAATTCAGGCACATAATAACCCTGATAACATTCCAACAAGTGTATGATATGTACCCATTTAAAGGTTTTTTTTTCTTTTCTGAATTTTCACTTGCCTTAAAGCCCTACCAACTTACGAAAACTGCATTTTATATATATATACCTAACACACCTAACACCGTTATTATCGAAGGTATACCACCGAATAACAGTAGAACTACGTAATAAAATATGTAACATCCTTTATGATTTTTGTAACGAGTATGTAATTAAAAATTATTTTCTTATTTTAACTGGACGCACTATGCCACAAGACAATTTATTTGTCATATATAATTATACATACACACTAATTATTATAATTATAATATTATTGTTTCGAGCTGTTGATAAATATCTAATCTGATGTAGGTATAAGTTATTATAGTTTAAATCGGCTTTTGATGTGTTTGATGGTTTGACAAAATTATCTCAAAGTGCTGCTCAGTTGTGGATCCGCGGCTTCAAATCACTAGGGATACGGAAGGGATCGGGGCTAAGCCATGGCAATCGGACGACTCAAATTTACTGCAAGTCAGGTGTACCTACATATACCTATACCCGCCTATACCTATAAATTACGATCCGACTGGAAGATACTAAAGTTCCTCAAGTGCGTATTGCAGCCGCATCGGTGTAACGCAGCAGCAACCTTAGGGGCCAAGGGTAGGTACAGGGATTACCCCGTCCCCTGTGGCTCATCCTCCTCGGTCCACGCTATACATTCTTGGCGCTTTTGCATAAATGTATTTAGGTGTGTACTCATCCTGCCTTCCACAGCGGCCAAGGTCTCGTGTCCCCGAGCGATTCGTTTCCGCATTTTTCACGCTACATTGCTGGGCACCCAGCAGCTGCTGCCCCGTCCTCGTACCCCCATCAGCCGAGGAACAGTATTACACCTACACTGGTGCGCGCTCGCGGGCAGGTTTGCATCAATAATACAATTGCGTGCGTGGATGTGTGTGGATGGGCGCGCTTTTAAATTTGCATCAGAATGATGCCCGGGCATTAAATAATTGCTGCTGCTACCATGGCAGCGGCCACGATGCGCCCCCGTGCAGTTGCCGTACGTGCCTCGGATGCTAATTATACTTTTCCAAAGTGATTTTCGAGAGCTCGAAATTACGCGTATTTGCACAAGTGTGTGTACGTATATTTACCTACACCCGGAAATTTTGAAAACCGGAAAGCAGGGGGGTTTTTAATTTTGTTTTTCAAAGTTTGAGATCGCGGCGTCTTCCCGACTCTTGGTATAGGCAAGGTATATTATACCTACACACTTGTTTGACGTTTCGAGAAAGTTGGAGTCAAATTGGAAACTTTGGCAGTGCCTCGCCCTGCTTATCGCTTTCTTCCCTGCGCACCGATTCCCCAAAACTCGCGTCTTTCGGATCTTTGAAGAGGAAAAAAAAAGGTTATTGGTACTTGTGTCGCGTCGCTCCTCGCGGCTCATCAGCTACCGATGCCTAAACCTCCATACACTGACAAACCACGCGGTCCGGCAATGCCGCCAATCTTTCCCCGGTTCGGCCATCCTCTCTTCCGCGCGAGGGTGTGATAAATTAGTCGGGCCTTCATAAACATTTCGCACAGCTGCCGGCGACAGAGGCCGCGTTGAACATGAGGTGCAGGCAGCGGCAACAGTCACCCCTCCCATAACCACCAACCTTTGGGCCGCGTGTAGTAACTCCCTTTACTTTGTCTTATACACATGTGTGTAACTGTGCGCTCGGGTGGTAGGCACACGCACTACAGGATATACCTATAGGTGAGAATATGTATGTACCTGTAGTGCAGTGCAGCTTCGTTATCGGGCGCCACTTTGCCAGTTTGGCCTGACGTTGCATGCACGCTTATACCGTACCTACACATACACATACTGCAGTCCGAGGAAAGTCGACTCTCCGGTTGTTATTGTATTGTTGTCTCCTTCAACCCTTGAGCCGCGCTACAAATTCGGGGCAAGACAAAGTAAAAATTAAAGTAAATGGAACCGGATGCTTCTGATACGTACACGGTCACGTGAACCCTTGTCGCCGTCACGGCTGGCTGGAGCACTCTTGATTATACGCGCTCACACCCACGCATACTGTAGAGACGAGTACGTTGATCTATTTATGTGTATATGTATTTATATCCCGTTTTTTTTCTCCGTTTTGATAAAAAATTTTTTTATTGAGTCACACCTTCGAAATAAGGGCTCATTTTACTCGTAACATCATGTACCACGAGGACAAAATTTCTATGCACATCATTTATATACATATATAATTTTAACACGTAAATCGCGGAAAAAGGGTGTCACCCTCACGGAAACCCGTGCTCGAAATTTTTTTCTCATAGTACATGGCATTACGAAAAAAAATGAGCCCTAAATCGAAGGTGCGCCTCAAAGTAATTTTTTTTTTTTTTATTAAAATGGGTGACAAAAACGGGACATTTTTAATGGATTTCCTCGTATAAATAGTATTAATATGGTAATATAAAATTCGGCAACCACTGGAATTTTGATGCATACCGAACATGACACATAAGGGGCTACTTTTGAATGCATTCGTCGATTACATATGGGTGTGTCCACAACGCCGCGCAAACTATCCTGATCAATTGATTAATATTAAATTATTGAAATATGCAAGCAAACATTAATAATTAACGCTTTATCTTTTAATACCTACAGTATAGCTGGTAAACAGAACAGACAGCCAGTGATCAGCTGTAAAAACATTTTCTTCTACACGGAGAGGGGTTAGAACCATTTTAAGCAGTGATACCTACCGTATATTATTTTCACTCACTGCAGCATGAGATTTACTGCTGCCTAGCACGGGTTTTTTCGGTACCAGCACCGAAAAACACACTTCTAACATTGGTATGGAATAATTCGGTATCACAAGGAGAGGTTAAAATAGATTAAACCAGTTCCACCTATGGTACCCCATTTTTAGTCACCGTGGCATGAGCTTTACCCATACCTAGCACGGATTTTTCCCGTATGATCACCAAAACCAGTAATTCTAATATTAGTATAAAATATTTCATAACCCCCAATAATGTTTTTCAGATGTCTGTATACATAGCTATAGCCTTGCATATGTCACGAGAGATCTATTATGAGACCGATTTTACTAATCTCTGGGACTATTTTAAGTATTGGTTATACCAGTGGAAACCCCTCTCCGTGTACACTCACTGAGTTGTACATACGAAGAGATTAAATTGTCCCCCCTCCCCACGTTTGCAAATCCGGAGAAAAAAAAAAAAAAAAAAAAAAAAAAAACTAAACTGCCACTAAGTAGGTACGTTTGCAGCAGTACTTACTTATGCACCTTGCTACGCCATTAATTGAAAAACCTCAGAACAAGAGAGTCTCTCATGAGCACTTTCATCCCTAATTGGTAGCGACAGCAGCAGCAAGTTTGCGGCTTGTGTTTTCGTGGCCTGGGAAAAGTGTGTGTTTGTTCTGTCTTGCTGCTGTTGTATGGTAGCTCTGCACGACGCGCCATGCGATCAGCGGAAAGCTCTGGCTGGGGAAGGAAAAGGTATACCTAGGTAGAGATAAACAAAGACGGCGGTGAATGATCGTGTCAAATTTCTTTTACGACATCATTAGAGGCAACCAAGACTGCACTTTGGATATTTTGGGCTGCTAGCGTTTGTATTTTATTTCATTAGACTAGCTACTTTTGTCGTCGTCGTTATTGCGTTTGGTCAGTGCAGGTTCAATATAAGCGATGTAATCGAGGATGTAATGATGCACTAGGAAATAATATCAACTCTGGAAAGTGTAAGAATGTACTTTTTTTCAAGCGTAGAGTTAATGAAAATGAACAAAGCGACTGTACGCAAAAAGAGGAACACAATGAACTGGACAAACAACGGCATCATATTATACGGCTTCGTTTGTAATTAAAGAAGGTAGTTCGTAAGGCCTCGGTACGCGTGACATGTATATAGTTGGTAGCGAACAGTGCCCGATTAAACTAGTACGATGTACTTTAATTTTAACAAAATTGTCCATGAATACCTACACACGTTTCAACAATTATATATATATATATATATATATGTGTGTGTGTATGTTATTATATATAACATAATTGCGAAAAAAAAATTAACGGAATGTAATATCTGTATTTGTATATGGATTAATAATTTGAATAAACTTTCACATTGAACGCAAATACAGAAACACTGTATAGTTTGGATTAAATTGAATTGTCCAATAATATTGACAGCAAATATAAAATTTCCCAAAACAATCCGATTTGACGAAAATTATGGATGTTTATATTTAGCCGATGGCCTATCCTGTGCAACAATAGAAACGCGATTTCAAAATGAAACCACTACCCCCAATCCCCCCTTTTATCTCTCGAGATGTTGTGTGTGCGTGTGGATATTCATCATTAGAGTACACATGTGTGTGCTCGGGTCCATGCCGAGGTGCTCTCTCGCACCTACCGTATACTTGTACGTACGAAGCGAAATAATCCAAGAGGATTGTAATCTGCGCGATATTAAATTTAGTTTGCAGTACGGAGCTCTTGTGTATACGCGACCGGACGGAGCCGGTGCCGTTGTTGCGCGTAAATGCTAAAACGCCGCGGTTAAACCCTCTAATTAATTACCTTGTGCTACCCAAATTCAGCCCTTACCCCCTCCCCGCCCCTCCCTGCGGAGAACATTGACTCGTCTTCTTACCCCCTCCGTTCTCTCCAGCAGCTATCATTAACCAGACAAAGTTGCGCCGCTTCTGCGTGTACATGCCTGACCAACTTTGGCTTTTAAAACAATGCTCAGCGCCGCCCAAGCATGCGGTTTATGGGCTTAATATATCGGTACTGTATACTGCCCATTGAAATACTTGGGCTACAAGTATAGGTACATAGGAAACCCGTATTTCAAGTTGTTCAATAAATTTATTTCTCGTTACAGACAACGCGATGGCCTGCAACCAAAGTTTGGTACATGTATTGTCTCCTCAAGCATTGTAATGTTACCTACATATTATATTATAGGATTTGTCTTTTCTCGATCAATCGCACACCAGGTTCCACGGCAGAACAGCGGAATACAATTTTATCTGAGTGCGTAGCATATTATATGCAGTTATGTATGGAGTACAACAACAACAATAACACACGAAAAAATGATTGTTAAAAACTAATGACAAGAAAGTCTGCACCTCGGGATCTGCACGATGTATGGCGTGAGTGCAACCAAGACTTGATCAAAGGTATAAAGGCGAAAGGAATAAAAAAAAAAGAAATAATACGTAACAATTAAATACGGGCCAACACAGAGAAGAGCAGCGTCAAACGAATGGGGCTTTTCAATTAGGCTTACCTATACCTACCAACCGACCTCTATACCTGTAGGTTCAAGTATGGTGTTAGAAATTTGAAGGCCATTTTGTCTTGGTCCCTCTGCTAAAGCCAGCCAATCAACAAACACAATTACCACGTATCAACAACACGGAAATTTCGTGATTTTTTATCCAAAAGGCGCAGTAATGGCTGCCTGCAAGCGTGCGCTGATGCGATCAAACAACCCCCACGGGATTTTTTTTTTCACAGAGGGGAAAAAAGTTTTGTGCCGTTGAGTAATAACGGAGCCCGCGCGGATCTGTAAACGCGTGTAAATACACTCGTGGAGGCGCGAAAGAGCCGATAATTTAGAGCACGGTAAAAGGGCCCCGTTTTTATTAATGTTGTGAACGTCGGCACCTCCGCTGGGTGCAGGTACATTGGTACTTGGAGAGTAGGAAGGGGTGCGGCGGCGGCTGATTTGTAGCGCGGCGGGAGCAAAGTTTTTCCCGAAACGGAGCCCTCATTCGTCCCTTTGCTCCTTCTTCCTCACGCGCATGTACACTTTGGGGAAGCGGTGGCGATAACTCCGAGCCAGCAGGTGCGGCGCGAGTCGTGACTGTACACCATAATATTATACGTATATATAAAATCGCAGCTGTGCGTCGAGCTCCCGTTACGCAATAGGCCATGTTATTCCATTTGCGTGGAAAGTTGAGCGCAAGTTACAGGAAAATGCTCGATACCACTGCAATTTACACCATCTAATCGGACTACAGCCGTGCCCGTACTTTTGGCTTACTCCCCTTACATATACGTGGATCTTTCCATCTTGCCGGAAATTCAATTAAAACTGCTACTCTTTTACCATACATAAGCGTGGATAATCAATGGTGAGCTGCGTGTGGTAGTTAGGCGTTGAATTTACTTACGCCACAAGGGCGAGTGTTTATATACCTTTTATGTTATACATCATCCGCGAGTATAAGTATATGGAACAGAATAAGAATGAAGAAGAAGAAGAAGAAGGAAAAGGGAAACAGACAGGAGTATACCTGTGCAATGTAATAATCCTAATTTATTATTATTATACTATCGTCACGAGGAGGACGACGATAGCCCGGACTCTCGATCCTTAATTAAGAACACGCTTGTAATGTAAAAGGATCGTGGCTCGCCAAGGGAGTAAGGAACATCCGATCATGTATACATTTATTGATAGAGAATGTTGAAAAAGCGAGACCGTACATGGCGTGCAAAATATAAACATAAATGTAGATTTACCCGCGCTAATGCAAGAGTGAGAAGAAAGCAAGAAAGAGCCAGCAGTGACTATGTTTTGACCGTATTTCGTGTTTCTAACTGTACATGTATGGGTAACCTCGCTTTTATACCCACGCGTGCCGAGATGAAAATTCAGCAGGCGGAGGGAAATCCGACTTTTTACTTTACAACTGAAAAGCAGCTCGCAGCTATAGGGACTGGCTCGCGAGGAATGAAAAATACCACCTCGTCGCGGAGGTTGACTACGTGCCGGGTATATATTATGTGCGGCACGAGTATGTAGCTGTGCATTTAAGGGATGAGAGAGAGAGAGAGAGACGGTAAAAGAGGCAGCTGCAATGTGTGCGACTATACTTCGCGCGTTACACGAGACGCGTTCGGCATCGGCAAAGCCTACACAGCCTTATCATTCACTAAGAGACGCGCAAAGAACGTGTCCAAAGCTTCGTCGTCGACGTCGTGCAGCACTACAACATCCATATATATGCACACGCACACACACGCGGTACATGTACAGGTGTATAGGTATTATAATGGGTCATCTTATATAAAATATTATGATGTATACAATACGCTAACACCTTACTCAATGTAAATACACGTACCTTGGCATAAATGTTATTTTTGCTTACGCTATTTATGCCTAGCCAAGGTGACACATGAAATACACCGTAGATGATAATGAGCAATAAGTAACAAAAATTATCCATCTTTATTCCCGTACTCTACCATTATCAGCCCGCATAACGATCACATAAATTCATGATATAGATGATTATGATTTATCATTTTTTACCATCACTGCAACAAAAAACGTGCTACGCTTTATGAATGTGTTCAATATATATACAAAGCACAACCAATGACGAAGGTCTATTGTAAGTAATTTTTATATGCTCAGCAAATGACTTGGGTTATCGACTGTCTTTACTTTAGTTGCGATCCCATTAAGTTCCATTATAATCACTACTTACAATTATTTGTCTTCACCAGCTCATTATTTGTCAACGATAACTTGTTTTTCCCCTAATTTTACGTGTGTACACATGTACGAAATCAGAAAGTCAGATATCGGTAATTGTACCGTTTTAACTTTTCATTTATCGATTACCAATCGCATTATAAAGTGTACATATATGTGTACGCGCGCGCACACACACACACACACTTCTGTACAATTAAACTTGTTTCACGATTAGATAGTTAAAACGGCAGGAGCAACAACAGTGTAGGTATAACAGCGAAAAATGTATTTGGTATGAAACAACAAAAATGAATAATCATTTAAAATTTGCAGGATTTTTCTCCTACTCGTGTGAATAAAAAGCTTGTCAAAGGCTTTAAAAATAAACGTTACCATCGTTGTTGAGATTACACAGGCACATGTATTAAATACATCAATCATCGTTTTAATTAAAAATAAATGATATTAATGTAGCGTTTTGACAAAATAAAAAATGTACAATCATTGCTCTTAATTTAAAGGGGCGAACATCGTTGTCTCATAATAATCATCATAATCATCTATTATTGAATGAAGGGCTATAGTAGGTAAAATAATTACACTGAAATGTGTACTCATCGGGACGCGTAAGTACAGAAGCGTGTGCTGTGATGAAAATGCAACAGGCGATTCGACAAACAGTAGGCAGTATACCGATAAAATTTTAATACTCAACTTTGAAGTAGTAGTATATGAACAAGGGCATCCCCGAATCATCACGAATAGGGTGGACTATCGGTAATTGTTTTTAAAGAAAAGGGGTATGCCTCCAGGTGGGTTGACAAATAAAAACATTCGGTCTACTCGATACCGTGCAAGGCTCAGAAAGATATATCGTGCCAAATTAATATAAATATTCAAGATACGCACTCCCCCGTGCTCTTTAAACTTAAAACGATGCGTTTTGCTGAATGAGCAGTAACAGTGCGGGGCAGATTTAGTAGATAATGAAAAAAAATCACGCCCGCATACTGTGTACGTATAGTTATGAGTAAATGTGTACCAAAACAAAAATGATGTAGCAATATAAATATATAACAATTGATTCGAAAGAAGACCGATAAGGTACGAGTTATTGATGTTTTTTTTTCCTTTTTAATATATATTTATTATCACGAGCTGTTACATTGATGAAAAATACATACAGTTTACATTTATATGACAAAGGAGGAGCGATCGATCAAAGAAATTACGATAGAGATGCTTTATTTGTTGTCCTTTTATTTATCTTCAAAGAGCACAAATCATTGATAATATGTCAACGACAGCTTTGCTAAAAACTGTTGGTGTTCAACAGTAAAAAAAAAAAAAAAAAAAAAATCTTTTGAATAATGAAACATAAAGATGATGCAGGTACCCTATCCAACACACGATGATAAAATAATAATAATAATAAATAATAGAAGTGGGAAAAAAACAACAACAACAACAACAGATTATTGTTAGGAGGTGGTATGTAACTATAATATCACAATTGTGTAGCAATGACGAAAAAACACGTCAAAATAGATGATCGTATCGGCATTAGGCGAGACAAATAAGCAATAAGTAGCAGCAGTATAAATATACGAGCCGACGCGGGTGCCGCGGAACCGCTTGGGACCTCCGCCCGCCTATAGGCTCCGGTGAGGCATCGTTGGCATGCCCGAGCTGAGGGGGACAGGTGGTCCGACGGGCCGGCCTTTGCCCGCAGGAACATACCAAAAACGCACGAAGGTATATACTATGATATTATAGGTATATCGTTCGTGCACTCGTATGGCAGCAGCATATCGGCATTGGCTAACTAAACTTGCTGAGAGAGGCGAACGGGTTATACATCATAATATATATAGTATTAGTAAAGGCTTGCTGGTACTCGAGGGAGCAAGCGACTATACGCGTGGGGTGTTAATGCAATTGCTGCTGTCCTATGGGTGCTTCGAGCACTCGGTCCTTACTATATATACTTACTCCTCTCATTCTCCCTTCGTCGAACATATTATTTGAATCGTGCATCAGAGAGGTGGTAGTCGGTGGAGGATGCTACGCAGGATTGTGTGTACCTATACAAGTCTGTTGATAGTAACTTGGCTCGGTACTATACCTATATACAGGGTAGATGGGGTTATATGGGTATACCATTATTTTTTCGAGTTTCGACCATTCATTGAATTAAAAACCAAATCGCGCGTTTACTTGGATGTTCGTCTAGCTGAAATCGTGCGACGTGCACTGAGCCAAGTGTTGTTTATCTATAATGTATAATGTTTTTGTTACTTTCATAGCAAAAGATGAAAAATGAATGATCAGAGACGAAACCATCATTCGTGGTTATGTGACCGTAAAAAGCTCTCTGACCTCGGAACAGCGTTAACTATGCCTCGAGACTTGCAATTGGTGACAGCGCCACTATCACTCATTTGTTGTTCTTGGGGTTATTGTTATTATTATTATTATCATTATTAAAAATAAAGATAGACAGTAATTTAATAATTATTATGTCCTTTATGCGAGTACACTTACTACTCAGGAGATTAAACGGCAGCAAAGGATAGCGGAACGGAAGCAAAAGGGAACATTGTTGAACCGAGAGCACGAGACGCCGCTCGGGCTGTTGCGAGCTTTCGCTTCACTCGAGTCGGAGATGTACTACCTGCGCGCTTAATGATATAAATAAATAGAGAGAGAGAGAGAGAGTCAGGCACCGCAGCCATTATTACTGATAAGAAAGGAGAGAGAGAGAGAGTATACCCGCGAAACCATCAGCCGACAAGGTACAGAGTAATTCGCTGCAGTCAGGCTGCAGTAAGCCCGACCGCGGCTTACCCTTGCCGCGCGACTCTATCAGTCTGAAGATGCTCCTGTCGGTGTTACCAGAGTGCCGTCGCACAGCCCTCTGTATGAACGCGCACTTGCAATACCCCTCGCGCCAATATAGACCATACTTGTTTGCACACCTCCCCAACTGCATTAACTCCTAAACTTTGGATTAAAATTAAACGTTACATAGACCTAGACGGTGCACCGCCGTCGAATCAAAAGCGCGGAGATGATGAGGAGCTTTGAGGAAAAAAAAAAAAAAAAAACAATTGAGACCGAGGGACGGAGGATTAATTTATCAAAAACGCAAACAGAATCGTACGAGAAAAAAAGGAGAGGCACGTGCGTACACCTCCGCAACCTTGAACCAGACGAAGACGACGATCACACGTACTGTACGTGTTATGTGTNAAAAAAAAAAAAAAAAAAGTGTTAACCAACTTGAATTTTTTTTCTTTTTTTTTCTTTCCTGTTTTCTTCACGTACATACTCTCTCTTTCTCCCTCCGCCATCTGAAGCACGTGTAATAATATTTATTTGGGCACATGATGTTCCCTCTCCCACCCATACACAGCATCGCTCACCTACCGCTAGAGGAGTGCGCTACAACTACGGTAATCGAGGCCCACCCTATTACATACACCTCCCGTGGTGTGTTTTCGGAGGGGGGGGGGAGAGGCTGAAAAACAGCTAACCTCGCTTCTCTCCTCCCTTTGTCCACTGGATAAAAAAAACACCATTATTGGAAAAATTAAGAGGGCCATCCATCCTCGCCCACCTACCTATCGGGATTTCTGGCTCGAACTGAGAGCGCGCTACCTGCTGAGAGCTCTTTTTTTTTTTTTTTTTTTTTTCCCCTTTCGTTTACTTTATACACGATGCGAGCGCGGCGGCGGACCAGTGCTGATCCTGGTTCACCGCGTACTTGTACTGTCGAGCTGTGGCGACCAACAGTTACGGCGAAAGATGGTGGTTGCTCGATTTGCATTGATATCGAAAAAAAAGACAAGAGGAGACGGCGTCACTTTGGGTCTGGTCAAGAAAATATTTTACTCGTAAATTCGCGCCGAATCACGGGGCAGAGGGAACGATGATGACACATTAATACAGAAAAAAAAAAAAAAAAAAAAAAAAGCCAGAGTGGATAAGTTGTGAACGCCGGTCACGCGCCTCTCGACTGCTCGCGCGCTAACACGGATGGCTCGCTCTCGAGAGATAATCTCGAGATTTCACCCCGTGGAATACCGATGAATCTATTGCGCGGTTTCATTTGATTACCCCGACCCCCTTACATCTCTTAGACTTTACGCGAGTCTCTCTTGCTCTCCTCCTTTCCATCCATACTTTGTACGGATGTATACGCATACAAATATATGTGTGTGACGGCCTACCCTGACCACCCCCCTATTCCCTGGGAAATAACAACTCTAGGAGATCATGACTTTTCCCCGACTCTACCACCCCCTTTGCGTGAGCCACGATGTTCTTCACGTCCTGCACTCGTGCACTGAAAATACCAGCTTGCCGGATTACTCTGATTACTATTGTACTCTTGCTGCAGCTTGCTTTATAGCTAGAAAATAAGGAGAGTAAGAAGAAGCGTAAAAGGACCAAATTTAATAGGTGTACGGGAGGTATGGCATAAGGTGACATACACGTGTTATAAGATTGATTGTGTATACTTATTTACAATGATGTTATTACTCTGAATGATGAGCTTGTACTTGCGTCGCGCGATGCCGAGAAAGAAATATTTCTGACGCTGTTGCCTTTTTCGTTTCACTAAATCATACTATTATTAGTTATTCTTTATTAGGTAATCAAGGTTGGTTATTGATCGCCCGTTGAGAAAGCAAATAGGCATTTGGTGTTTTTCATCTGTTCAATTAGATACTTTACATTGCAGGTATAACCAATGCGTCGATTACAGAAAATGAACTCTTCAATACTGTACAGGCCAAACATCAGTTTGAAACACGGAGGAACCGTCTGACTAGCCTACCATGATAATGATAATCGATGATAATAACAATAATGAACGAGCTCATAGTAGCAGCAGCAGCTGCCGGGATGATGAGTCGACAGTATATGATAGTTATTACGACACGAGATAATTAATTTACGAGTAAGCAAGGTATCTCCAAGTAAATATGGAAAAGAGCAGCAGCAGTGCGTTTACGTAGCAAACACAAAAATAATGTTAAAACCACGCAAACATACAATACGTAGGCCTATACTGATACACCCACTTGCGCGTAACCAACGAACCGTGTCCCTCTTCTTTTTTCTGCATTGAGGGTTTCTCGTATGATCATCAGTAATTATTATTATACATGAAAAATATAAATACAAACATACATGCGAACACGGAGGTAAGTGTCAATCAAATCCACGAATAGAGAAGCAAAGCAGGAAGATACCCAAATATATATGTATCTACATAGTGTATCTAGGTGGTAGAGAGCCAAGAGCAAGAGATCACGGTAAACATGGGTTGCGGCGTACCATTAGTCTTACTCCGAAAGGGATTCCGTGTTGCCCCATTCTAATCAAACGTCGCGGTACCTGTACATAAATATATACGTATACGTAACCTACGGACAGTTCACAGGCGTCGCCAATCAATTGCACGAACTCGGAATAATCGCCACCCATGCATTCGCCATCCCCGGCCCATACCTACATATAGATATACTGCACCCTTATATACACGTATAATACAAGTACCTCAAACGTTTTCGATGCAATACCTATTATATTTGGCAGTATGGATATAGTAAATTTTTCCCTCCTTCCCTCCTGCATTTCGCAACATGGACTCGCTAGCTTTTTTTTTTTTTCCATAGCACCCTTTCCGCAGGATATTCGACATACACTGAAAAAAAGAAATAAAAAAATTCTTAGTTCGGATAGGCCGTCAAATAGTCCAGATGAATGATATTCTTTTATGGGTAGATTTGTTTTTCAACCGTTTAAACATTATGAATACATGGATGTATAGTGCATCATCTTTCCCGCACACAACTATTGTCTTCATGATTTATCTAAAATACTCGCACTGGCTTGCCTCTCGCCACCCAACCTTTTTTTTGCTCGAAAATGATTCTTCATTCTTTTTACAAACATTTTAAATTTAAAATAATTTTTTTAACCCCTCATCCTGCCTTTCGTTCTGGCCCTTCGCATTTTTGACTAATCTCAACAAATTCTGAAAAACACGTGAACCTGGGCATATTGTGTACTTTTTAAGAATTTACAGTATATTGTAAACTAAATAATTATTTTTGTATAGTCTTTTCACTAAATCAGTAACCATCTTTTACTACATTAACATACAATTTATAGTATTGGGTGTTCAAAAAAAAAAAAAAAAATTAAATTTTTTAGTATCACAAACTGAAAACATGTGCACCGGAGGTTAAAGCTAAATTGTAGATCACAATTGGAAATTTCTAAAGAATATTGTGTAAGTGAATTGCAATACCAGAACAGCTGTATAAAAAATGCAATTAAAACCTATGATCATAGTAAGTGTATGACCACATCTATTTTACGTATTCTATTTTTTAAAATATTATTATACGCACACATTATGTAAACTAAAGCATGCAAAAGATGAGAATGAAACCAAAAAAGAGGTTACACATAAAAAGGAGACAAAGTTGGAGAAATCGATGCGGTAATTATATTAATTTTTGGTAAATTTTTTCATTTACTTATTTTAAGTAGTTGTACCTAGGGCTGAAGAAATTCACCAAACTGTCGAAATTTCTCGTGTTTTGGTTCCCTTTCAAGGAGATGGAGAGAAAAGTGAGTGAATTAGGCCCTTGAGTAATGCGATACATATACATATGTATTGGTTAATAAAATTAATGTGAGCAAGATGATGGGGCATACTTAACACATGTTGCACGCAGGGCACTTTGCAAGAGATGGCAATTATTATCAAATACTTACAAGTAATTATATCTAAAGAGATTTATAAGCTTACTTATATTGCTGCATTTATAATATTTGATCCTCGATTCGATGAATGGCATCTCCATGAAAGATGTAAGGATTGAATGATTCCATGTACTATTACTCATGGTAGCTACACCATTTAATGCAGTCCACTTTACTTGTTCCACTGTAATGTACATGATACAATGTATTTAATTTATCATTTGTATTGTTGATATCAATAGGTCAACCAATACTGATTGCTATCAACAGAGAATAAAAGTATACCATAACCATAACGACTACTTACCACTTAATTGATTTCCATGTAGCTACTCATATATATATATAATATTATACCTATAGTCTAATTATTCTTGATCAAGTTTAATCTGATGTGCATATAATAATAATAATGTAATCACACATCTCAATCAATTGCTCGGTTACTGCATACTGATGATGGTAGCAGCTTCAACGATGTATTATACACTTGCAATGTTTATGCTTTGCAGTTGCTTTACTTTGTATCACGTAAGTACATCTTTCCAGTGTATTTCGATACACGATTCGCGGATTAACTGTAGGATTTTTAATTTGTACTGCAAAGAATGAAATTTAAAATGGCTGTAATTAACGAATTAACACAAGTAACTCGTAGGGGGAGCGTAGAAATCCACAAGTCGCGAAAGTTGTACCTGCGTCTCTTGAAAGAATGCACCAAAAAATAAGTAGGTAGATTTGTTGCTCGTTGGCCCATGATGCAAACCTCCGTCTTTGAGCGAATATATACTTGTCTTCCGGCAGAAAACATGGCACGCGGCCAATTGAAAACAAGAAATGGTCATCATACTACTCGTTTGGGGCTTTTCTACAAGAACAAGTAAGTATATTAAGAATGCTTCGCCTGATCTCACGTGAAGACACTGCAGACACGATAAAGTGATGAATAACGTAACGGACTCTGCTCATCAGAAGAGAGCAGCGCACACGACACTACAGAAAGTAGGTATAGGTAATATCAACAACACTGATCAAAACGGCGGTAAGCCGGGGGGCGGCGCGGCTGTGATTCTCACGAATTCGAACGACACGGACATTTTAGCACTTAAGTATACACACACGTATTGAGAGATCCGTTTTAAATGTAAATCGAATAAACTATGCACGAAAGACTAAACTACAGAATTTTGCAATTTCTGCAGCTTGTTAGAAATACCTATTGAACACTTTATTTACTCGTTTACACATATGCTATAATTATGTCAAGGTGCGATGCATGAACGCTTATTTTCTCCTAATAGGTATACATAGATTACCTCCCCCTTTTCAAAAAACAAAAAATACATATATATATATATATATATATATATACACATACATATACCATACCTCCCTATAGGGGGTTTACCCCTCCGCCCTACAGCCGCAGTCCACCGATCGACGCGAGAACGCGTAACATCACCTGCAGAGACCAGACGCCGCCACGTTCGAGGCTGGATGCAAGTCCTTAAACATACTTGCCGCGCGTGTGTTCAGTCCGAAACGACTAAAGAGCCTTTTTGGAAAGCTCCTGTACTTACTGTACTTGAGATGGAGGTAGTGTGTACAGGTAAATTAAAAGATCATCGTCTTGACGCAAGTCGTAGAGTTGTGAATTTTTTTTTTTGAATCCGGTTGATGAGTAAAAGTGCGCGTCGCTTGGTCGCTTCGCAACTTGCCACACGGACTTACCTGACTATATCTGGACGTAAATACATATCCCAGGGCGTTTATGATACAGGTAATATTTATAACCTATATCCATAAATGTTACCACGAGGATGGACCACCAGGACGAGACGAGTTCCTGACCTCATCTGCGTATACATCCGAGCTATTCGACACCGCGACAGTTGCTGTCCAAGAGCATGAAAGTTCAATGGGTCAGGGCGCAATCCGGGTATCTGAGAGGTATATATAACATTTCTTCATTCAATTTCTGGGAAGCTTTTCTTGTTTTCTAAGCGTTACCGCACATAAGTTATTGGTTGGCTATTTGTTTTTTGTTTATTATTGTGCACTCAAATGCTTTTTCTCGGTAAGAGGTTGGGAAGAGATTTTAGAAGCACGAAGAGAAACATCATCCAAATCAGCTTTCTCAAATGATCGTCCATTTTGCGGGGCAAGCTCCACAGCTGTTGGGATGTGAACCTGTAATGGCGTAATAACCATTTTTTTTCATCCCTAGGATGCAATAAGAGAAATATGCTTAACTTGTTATAGTACTACATATAAGCTGCCAATCAATTATAACTACTGTGAAAGTGCTTATCTTTCTACCCCATTTACTCACAACAATAAATTTCTCAAATTTATGATTTATAATTTCGCAAATTAGAAGTTCTGTTTTCAATTGACAAACAATTATAAAAATGCTGATTTTGTATGCATTAAGTGTATGAAAGGTATTTTCTATAATAATGATTCTTGCGATCATCCATTCTATGTAAAGAGTAATCAGTAAACACTCACTTTCTCCCTATTTGAAAGTATATAACTAAATTAGTAAAATTGATTCATGCTTGATAAATCAATGCTTTAATCAGTTCTACAATATTAGTGAGATTATTTTTATAAAAACTTAAGTAAGAGCTTTCAACTGTTTTAATAATACCATACATTTAATTTGGCATATGAAATTTGAAGGAAATAATTTCTTTACAGGAAGGTAATAAATTTTTAACATACCAAAAACTTTTGAACAAAAGTTGTGCTAGATTTTTAGAGTAGGCGTACAACAAAAAAAATAAACCGTGTAAGTTTTTTAACAAATTTTAACGAGTATGTCACATTTTCTGGTAATATTTGGTAGCAATATTTTTAGCAGTAACAATGAATCACAAGTATTGAGAAGGAAACAAGAGTTCAGAAGCAGGAGTAAGGAATAACGTAAATATAGCTAGTTGTGGCTATTATGTACTCAAAAAATTGAAAAGCTTTCACTGATGAAGAATATTCAGATTGTGATAAACTTGACCGCTACCTTGTGGACTGTTTCACGTCGATGAAGTAATACACCCCCTAATTAACTTCCTTGACAGTTCTTTTAGTATTATTTGAAATATTACTTTTAGTGCTGTTGTTTTTGTCATGTATAAATATATAATGTATGTTATTAATTTTTTTGTTTAACTAGTAAAGTGCAGTAATATGTACTTGAAATAACCAAAAAGAAATATGAGCAAACACAAGTTTTGCACCTACAGGAAGTATTGATTATTTATTGTTTGTATTTTTACTAAATTTTGTGTGCTTGAGTCTGTGTGTCATTTGGAAACGATTAAAGGTAAAATGTCATGTGACAGGTATAAAGTATGAAACAAGATGTGATAAAATAATTTGAAAACATAACTTTTTATTTTTTGATAAAACGTTTTTGACAGTTTTATTCATACCTAGTTCAGATTATAAAAGCTACGTAAGGAATGGTTCATGTTGCAATAATGGTTTTAGCTGGCTAGGTGTGAATGATTTCTGAGACCTCAATCAATATTTACTAGAGCAGAAGGAAATTAGTCGAAAAGAGCAAACAAATTTCACTATGCTTGTATACTTATTATAACATTATAAAAGTTTATTTCGTGTTTCACTTTTGAAGTTTTGTTAATTCTCAATTTTTCATACACAGTGTAACAGTGGTTCAGAGTGTGACATGTGGCGGACAGGGGGGGGGGGTGGCAAGAGAGGGGACTGTAGGAAAGACGAGAAAGAAGAAAATGTCTATAAATCCCAAAGCCACAAACTAGCTTGGTTTTTTCAAGGGGAAAAAATAAAGTAACTAAAGGATGAAGGTGAGGTGGGGAGCAGGAGAGAGAGAGAGAGAGAGAGAAAGCAGCCGCGAGTCGTATGTGTGTGTGCGTGTAATACTTGATTCAACGTCGGCGACACCGGTGCGGCGTCGACCCGTCGAATAATCGGATAAAGGATACCCTGAGGGCTGTAGGGCAGCGAAGATGAGGTCCGATAAATCCCATCGATAGGTGAACATGCGTAAAAGTACTCGGTACGTGTGGTAGACACCGCGGCAAGCGAACGCATGTAGGCTAAACGACGAAGTTGTAGGAGAAAAGTAAAACAATGGGAAATAATTGGTATTTGTCTTGTTTTGTCTGATCTTGTCTCGCGCACCGAGCCATCGACTGTTTTTTATGTTTACATGTATATGGCATAGCAAATGATACAAAAAGAACTACTTAGATGAATAGCGTATACTGTGTAACTCTCTACTCTCAACAATCAGGGGTTCAATCGTCATGTTTATGTAATTATATCTCGACAGTCTAAGTAACATGAGATCAACCTAACCTAACCTTTTTTTAAGGCAGTTTAAGGTGAGTGACGTCTAAATACCACAGTCACTTTTTCAGCATCTTGCGAATTTTTGTTCTATTTTAGTAGCATGTTGCGTTTATTTGTTTGATTGGTGCAATCTCGGACGAGATCTTGAGAAACTATGCTTGAGATGGACTTGCTCACTGTTTTCTTTTTATCTATTTCTGTTTCTTTCTATCAGAAGAGTATATACTTAATGTGCAGTCGTCTACCTTGCCAGCGTTATAACCAACCGTGTGTTCCAGTAGGGCTCTCCGACAACTTACCGACAACTTAAACATGACGCAAGATATCGTAAGACATAATGAAGTTGTCGGAGAGCCCTACTGGAACACACCCCAAGTCGTTAAGTTTTGCTCCTATGTGTCCGTATAGCCAAGCTGTACATGGAATTTTATTTATTATTATTATTTTTTTTAACCACTTAAACGTGATTAAAAAAAAAACAGTGATTACCTTCAATAACATTTTTTTATTTTTTTTAAATTTATTTATTTGTTGTCAAAAATTAAGGGAATATCGAATATCGACTACGGGTACGAGCAAAATCTAACGATTAGGGGGTGGACGGTAGGAAGTCTCATCATTAACCTAGCTTTCTGCAGGCGCTGCATAAGTCACATGAAAATATGTAAAATGTCTCTTTTGTTTCCCTGAATGATTAGGCTACATGGACATACCGTCATATAATCATACATTCTTACGTACCAAAATGCAATTAATAGTAGCCAGGCTGGTAATACGTCTAAAATAATGACGACAGTGTACGGTGTTTATTAACTGTAACTGTAACCGAGAAATATTATTGAAACAGCGTACCTCCATACCTACGCTTAATCAATAGTAACAAACCATGCTTACTTGGATGATGTTGTTACAGGGATTCAAACAATTATCATCGGTGCAACATATACGAAATTCATAATTTCATTGGCACTTGAGAGAAAGTAATGCCTCCCCCCCCCCCCAGGTTTGCAATACGCTGGGTTATTGTCTTTATTTTGTGCAAAATCGCTACCATGCACATTCGGTTGGGGTTGGGCATCACGTGATTTCCGCCTGAATTACCAATGTTTGGCACTTGAAAAATTAAACTCGACTCTTGCTTCAGAAAAATCAAATGACTCGAGTTATACTCCCGAGACAACCTATTTTAACTTGTTTATTTAAAAATTACAGAAAATAATATACTAGTTTTTCAGGAAAATGAATGGGTGGTAATAAAAAAATTGTCCACTCAATGTACATTTTAATGTACACAAAAAATTAATAACAAATTAAAACTGAAACTAGTACAGCTAAATAATAATAATAATGATAAATTTTTTTTTTTTTTTTTTTAAGTAAATCTTGTTTTTTTTTAGTATATAATGACTAAAATAAAATTGTGCGTTATAGTTATCAGAAGGTATTGAATAGCCCATTTAAACGTAATGAAAATATTTGACTACACCAATGTATTGACATTTAATAGTTAACTCGAGTTTATATTCGGATTTATTCGAGTAATTGAGCCAATTCGGTTAGCAGATTCATTTGTCGAGTTAAACGCCAAGAATAAGTAAGTAGCAAGTACGCGAACAGAAATCTCAGTTCTTAACTTGTACATATTCAAGACTTTAATCATTGATTCCCTTGTGTGGCCGCGTGTACGTGCTTGAAATAATTTTTCAATTGTATGAATTTCCAACCCTTAGACATCAGTATACTGGTATGGTGTGAGTACTTGAAGAAAATGGTGTCTTGGGGAATGGATTGGTTTCTCAATCGTCACACAATTATTTAGTTGTTGGTGTGTAAACCATCACGAGTCTCGGAAATAATAATAATGGCTCTTGCCTTCATTTGCATGATACGAAATAGTTGGATGTGGAGTGGAAAAAAAAACTTGGTCATTTAGACGTATAATAATAATAGTGATGTGGGAAGGGGGCGCCAGTTATTGACTGAGAAAAGGTCTTTGTGTTCCCACTCATCTATATTCATCTCGCCCTCGAAGCCACGTGTCCTCCGACAGAAGAGTGCCTCGCGCACGCACCGCACACAGCGAGTACTTATATATGTAAGTAATAATAGTAACGCAAGCACTAGCAGTATGTGCGCGACAACGTACCTATGGCAACAGTTCGTGGTGAGGTGGTCTCTTTCTGGCCTTTCTGCGTCCCGCAGTGTGCAGTACACTTTCAGTATATTTATAACTTGTAGAGCGCAACATTTTCTTTCCTCATCCCCTGCAATTATTCATCATCCCTGGTACGAGGTTCATTCAAGATTAAAACAGACGAAACTTACCTTGTTCTTGTCTTATCTACAATGAACGATGGTGGTAATAATAATAGAAGACGAAAAAAGGTTTTTCTCGAAATAACCGTATTGACGATTATAATTTAAAAATGCGCACTTCAGATATAATATATAATTGGATCATAAATTAAAGTAAATAAAGAAACAAACAAATTCGACAGCAACAAAGTTACTTTTGGAAAAATTTATTGATGAATGAGTTTTTTTTTTTTTTTTTTTTTTTTTTTTTTTTTTTTTTTATCCATCATCTTGTGCACACTCTACCGTTTTTAAGCCAATAACTCTTGCAAGCATGATTGATCGTGTCTTGATTTCAATGTAGCCCACTAGTCACTAGCATTTGGGCTTTCGGGTCTTTATCGAATGCAAGCACACTTTTATTAGTTGCTGTCGTCCCAGCGGGCCTCGTTATGCTCGCGTAACTTGGCCGATAGATACGTGACTAGAAAAAGAGTGTGATAGATCTATTGAATCCCTGCACGCACACACCCCCCTCTCCTAGACGTTGTTATACGTCTAGTTTCGTTTGTATAATTCTTCTCTTTTCGATCAACAACTGTCCTGCTCTCTCTCTTCCAATTTTTTCTCGAATTTTTTTTGCGCCACTGTACGTTTATGTACGTAAATTCTTTTAGTGCAGCCACTAAGAAAGTCAAGGCCCCTCCAAAACGATTATGACATTATTAAAGCGCAGCTATACTAAAATTCACTTTCGGCTCGATTCGCAATTCCTACGCGAAAAATTATTGTTGACCATTAATGTTATAAATAAAATGATGTTAATCCAATTTTAAAACCAGTGTCCCAAGCTTTCATGTATATGCTCACTTATGGGGAGGGAGGGGGGCACGCACTTGTGAAAAAAAACAACATTTTTCAAGTTATTAAATAATTTTGCATACATAAAGGTTTCTTTTCTTTTTTTTTTTTTCTTTTTTTCTTTTTACTTGTGGTCATCGTTTATTACGTTCATGGGAGTTTGAGCGTTTGTTTTGTTCGTAAGGGTTCGAATCGTGGTATACTGTAGATAGTTTTACTTTTCCGATCGAATGTCTTTCCTCCCAAAGCAATAGAGCCCAGTATTATCGTAAGGCGAGGAGCTGTTGAACAAAAACGTCCAGAACCATCTTCTTGTTACAACGTGGTTGTATGAACGAGCGAAAATATGCCGCGTTGAAAGAGCTACTTTTTCTTCAAGAAACTATGGTACGTTGAAGAAATGAAAGCAAAAAAAGGTTGCTCTATGTAAAAAGTGATAATTTATGTATTTATTTTTTCTTTTAAATCGTCTTTGTAAAATGATGCATAAGCTCGCGTCCTTTGTTTTTGCACACGCGATGGCCCACCGACAAAGAGCCAGAAACACAGAAGAGAAAGGAAAGAAAGATCGGATAATCATCTACGGCGTGTTAATTCCGATGTTTTAGACGAGCTTTTTCCCTTCGATGTGTTGGCCGACCATGGAAACTCCATTTCGCGCTTTTACGCGCCAGGGTCCCAGAGTCAGGGCGAGTTTGTCTGCAGCTTGCACGTGCGGGTTATCCATCGCACGTCCACCGCACCGGTGTAATTAAAGCTCGAGTTTACTGTGCGGTGGCGGGCGGAGCGGACCCGATAAAAGGCAGAGCCGAGCCAGCGGTGGGAGAGGGCTGCTGGATTTTGGTCCTGCAAGATTGCCCTTGTAACAGCAACCAACACTGGTTTGGAAAGCCTTGATGCAAAAATTGTATTTCTCAACTCTCCTCCTTTTCTTCTGTTGCTAATGCATGCATGTGGTGAATCTCGATGATGCATCCTGTACCTACTAGTATCATGTACATGAATAACATAAGTATTGCAAAATGAAGTTTGTGTTGCAGTATTTTCCTAGATGCAGTGCATCAAGTGGTCGCAAACAATGGTATCCGCTTTTTTTGTTATGCTTAGTTACTGCGTAATTATCGCTTTTCCAAATAGCAGTGATTTTTTTTTTTTTTTTTAATCTTACAAGTTCTGCGCATAGCGAGTAAACAACCAGGACTTACTCATCCACACCTCCCGATCACATTGTCCGCAACGATAAAGAGAGAGAGAGAGAGAGAGAGAGTAAAGCAGTTAATTGGCCCTCAACGGCAAAGGCAAAAAGACAATTCTTTGAATGGCCAGCCATCCAAGTGCCAATCCCGCCGAGCAATGGGAAGATTGGGGCGCTCTATTATATTTGTGTACGGAGGCGATTTTTTTTTTTGGTTGGTGGCCAATATAGTAACAACTGTGAGACAAAAGCCAGCCCAAAGTACCAAGTAAAAGAGCAAGAGAGAGAGAAAAGTCATGGGTATCTATATCCTATGGGCTGATGGCTAGAGTGGCACATCAATCGCGTGCCCGGTCATATCGCGATCACCTCCATCTGGCTATAAAATCTGCTCGTTAGCTACGCTCGTTACGTTTTGCCAGTCTCACCACTCTCTCGCGCTCTCGCTGTTCCTACCCCCCGCTTCCCTCGCTTCGGACACCAGCAGCAATTTTCTCGTGCAGCGTACGTGTGCCCGTGCACGCAGTTACCATCCCCGCGAGAAAGAGGGTAGGACCGCCCCGTAATGGTATCAGCCAGGCTGTAGGCACCTAATGAGAGAGAAACGCCTACCCTGCACTGTTACCCGCTCGTCCTTGCCTTTTATTCGTGACGCTCTAGTTAGGCGCGCACACACCCATACAGCAATCCCTGCCCAGGCGCACGTCAGCCCTGGATTATTATTACTCCAACTCCCTTCTTTTCTTCTCCTTGTGCCTCTTGATCTCTGACACGCGCTCCAAGGGCACGATCGGTCCTTTCAACCTAACCCAACTATACCTATTATATCCATCCCTCCAGTCTTTAACGCTTCCTCTCTCTCTCTCTCTCTCTCTGTGTACAGATATAATATGGTATCCGCGCGCAGTTGTGTATGCATTACGTGTACGTCAAGGATAGCACTAGTACTTAGATGATATTGGGTAAAAATTTTAATTCATTTTAACCGTACGCTCGCTCGAAAGGGACAGTTGCTGCTACAATTGGAATATGTATGTGTCGATTATATCATGAGTATTCAACAACCAGTCGTTGTTCTAATCATCAAAACTGTCCCTTATTTCAGCCTGAATGTAGTTGAACATAGGTGTAATAAATTAATATGCTTTACAACAACTTACATGATGAACAATACTAATCTTGAAGATGGATCATTGCATGAAATTAAGCTCCATTAACCCGATTCGTATGAGGCACGTGGGTGTACTGTACTACCTGTGTGCAGTGTATGCAGTACATGGGTTATGTATACACGGCCAGGAGGTTGTTGTTCCGGGAGATGGGACCCAAACCAAGCGAAGTATATTAGTAGCAAACCACAGAGGCACGACAAATCAAGTGCTCGAGAAACTCGTTGGGTTAAAACACTGTTCGAGTCGCCGTGAGTGTATTCATGTATCCATGTACCTGCCTGTGTGTAGTTAAGCAGCAGTTGTCCGGACCACCTGCTACTTCATTGTAATAATGATTAGGTACACCCTCTCATAAGTAGTTTACTTTGATAAGCAGCAGTATAATTGTACCTATAATATCTAACGTTTAAACATAATCGACAGATAAATCGAGATGAATTGGAGACAGTTGGTTACCTACATAATATTTATATTTTCTACGTTAAATTGTACATCATAAGTAAGTGTGTGCGTTCATTCACGTTTGCGAGCGGACGAGTATAAGTCAAAAAAGTTGCGATGGTAAGTTGCGTTTCCAAGTTGCTTACCTATTTGGGCTCTCCAAGAGTATGCATTATTTAGGGCTCAAAGTCCACCATATGTCATGTATGTATATACACGCTGCTTATTCGCTGTACAAAAGCGATAGCACACGGCAATACATGGACAGTCTTACATGGCAGTTTTCCTCGCTTTGTTCTCATGGTATGCTCGATGCTACATATATATACATATTCTACAATATTTCATACATATAAGCGGGGAGAAAGCGTGTGCCAGCAGTGGTAACTACGAGTGACTAATGTTACCTGAAGTTGGATTCGAGGTTGGATTTGTAGGTAGGTATAAGTACCGGGGAAAATCGATAAGAACGCTCCACCGCTGGGCGCGTAAGTAGTAACGGTGCAGTAAGCAGTTCGGGGCGCTTTGCTCTACCTATAGGTATAAATACATGCATTCCTACCCCTTCGGTTGAGCTGAGACGGAGAAGACGAGCTCGATGGCAATAAATTTTACGGAACAAACTTGGTATAGACGTACTTATAAGTATTTTTCTTGCCCCAATTTTCCTCTATCCATTTCTGGCCAGCGCGAACAGCTGGAAATAAGGCGTTTGGACTTGTATCGTGCATGTACCGAGCTCCACTTTCCTTCACCTCTTTGTTTTTACTTTAATTTATTTTTCTCAGCACTGATGGGTTATTTATTATATTTTACCGTTCTTCTAGTTACCACTGGGATNCCATAAGTAGAACGCCACGAAAATCATTAGGATGACTATTTAGAAAACTGAGTGCGTACGCCAGAAGCTGGCATCCATCAAACGGAGAGAACAGAGGCGTATATTATGCTCACGTTTGATGTCGCGACAGCTATGGTTGATCTCGGCAAGAGAAAGATTATATTTTGTTGCAGCCCGAGGGACGTCAAAAGCTATTTACGAGCGCGTCTGTTGATGTTGCGTGCTTTTTTTTTTTTTTTTTTTTTTTTTTCTTGTCACGTCATAAGAAAGAAAAAAACTGTACGCATGAACGAGAAGGATATCCTCTCATTCTCACTGCTCGCGCTGTAGCGCAGTGGTTGTTGGTAAGTCGTGTAGGGCGCTTCTTAATCTATAGGCATCATCGCCACGCAATGTGAGTCTCTCGGGCTTTTCCAAAACGGCTCATCATCGGCAGCCGGCCCCTCGAACCAGTCTTCCAAAAACTCGACAGCACAAAATAATTATCTTTCAATGTTATTGATAGATACGGAGCTGCACCGAGCACTGGCTCTTCAAATTTTCCCATTATGTTTCCGCAGTGGGTATTATTTAAATACGGTTTTGGGCAAGTAGTGGTGCTAGTTTAATGCGCTATAGATGCCTCGAGCAAAAAGGGAAAGAGAGAAAGATGCCGGTGTCTAAAGTAACGTAGGGTACACACGTATAGATAGATTCATCGAATCGCGAAATGTGCCGTGCCTAGGGAATCTATGGTCCTCGTGGGAAATTCGAAGGCCGTGACAGCGGTAGCGTCTGCTGCTGCTGCTACCGCCTGCTTTTTCTAGATAATGAATAATCGCAGCTCTTCAAAGGCCCTTTTCTCCCTCCTCTCATCGTGCTCCGCTCCCCTCCTGATTGCTTCGGGAGTTGTTGCTGCTGCTCTCTTGACACCCTCCTCCTCCACCGCCGCCCGGCCGTTTTTACCTCAACCGAGCCACTCGGGATACAAGGCAAAATTTTGATTTCCCTTTGCCAATACTTACTTCCGGATTATTTAAACTTATACGTCATTTTACGAGTTTTAATCAAGCACCCTTCAAGTACTAGTCCGATCAACTTATATATATATATACACATTATATACATATACACACTCGTAAACGTACATTGTGTCGATTGTTTGCACAAATTGTTGCTTAACAAATGCATTGTGGGTGTGAATTTGCGTGTACCACAGTTTTTAAGCACAACTGTCAAATCTTTTTTCCGTTTCTGGCACATGCAGCTGCTGCTTTTAAATAAGCTCTAAACAATTTTCTCTCTCTCTCCCTTATTTCTCGTCTTCGACGCGATTGCCCCACACATCTATACTTTCGTGCATTAAGTATTGCTTACAGTTAAATACCAGCACGCAACTTCTCAGATGGGAATTCGCATCGTACTTTTTTTTTTTTTTTTTTTTTTCTCAATCATACGCTTGCCGCATTCGCTGCACTTACGGGAAAAGAGATCACGTCCCGAAGCTGTTCTGGCCAAACTAAACTTTTGCTATTAAATACTAATTTGGCTGCTCCCTCTCTCTCGGGGATATTAGGATTCGCTTGTTCAAGAAAAGACGCGCTGCTGAAGAATACAGCGGATAGCTTCCCTTCGTTCTCTCTTCTTATCTCTGCCCTCTGCCCACCCAAGGGAGCTGCTCGTTCGTTGATCTTAGATGAGGCCGCAGATATCGGTAATTACCCGTCCACTCTTGCCGCTTTGCTAATAGATTGATCGATACTATTCCATCCGTACTTCTGCTCTTTCTTTTTTCTCCGCCCCTTATTTGTATTCGACAACATCGGACCCACACTCTGACCGCGATGATAACAATATCGCTGCTGCGATCAATCACCATCTTTTTTTTTTTTTTTTTTTCTCCATCCACTTGATTTCGAGCCTCTCATTATTGCCGCACACATAATATTGTGTTCCAATTTTTAATTACTTATTGATCCATTTATATCATATAGGTACATCAGCACGTTCATTTATTTATTTCTTTCTTTCTTTCTTTCTTTGGATGAAGAAAAAATCTTTCATCGAATGACGTTTGTATTCGTTAATGTTTTCTTTCGCCAAGTAAACTTTTATGATCAACGTGATGTGATACGCCAAAAGCAATGGAATCAACGTCAAAATTTTTCGGTGAAAAAAAAAAGATGATGGTCGATAAGCGTTTGATTGCGAGCAAGTACTGAATGAGACATCTTTGTTTTAAATATAATGTAACGTGAACTCGTGCAGTGCAGAGCTGCAAATAATATATTTATTAATTTACTTGTGCAGACACGCTGACCCCCTCGCAAATAAAACCAAGTATCGGAACAAAAGCTTTAATTCTAAAGTCATGTCTGGTAAGGTAAACGCCCCTATTTATTAATCATTATAATGTATTTGTCGTACGATTCAGTTCATAATACTATTGTTCTAGTTTGGCATTTTATGTATACTTGTGAACGTAAAAGATATAGAAGTGATGTGTATAATAAAACTACCAATTTTAAAGAATGTTTCATAAATAGGGACAAAATAAAACATAATTGAATGGTACGCATTATGGTAATAAACTTCAATGAGTAATTAATATTACTCTAATGGACTAATAAACTTGAAATTTTTCGTTGTTGAATGCAATAAATAGTGTTATTCAAGCAAAGTCATTTAAATATTTTTTAAAGTACTATACTACAGCTACGTTTTTAATACTGTTTCAGAATAGGGGCATAATTATGAAACAATAGGTACAGTGTTCCATTGTTATAAATATATTTTGGCTTTATAGTATTTATATGAAAAATAATAATTTTGTAATTGAAAATTATACTAAAAATTTAAATAACCATGTTAAGTAGTAGCGCACCGGTGAGAATCAAAATTTCTACCATTTATGCTCATACTTGAACAAAAAAAAATAAAGAAGCCAGTATATGAGTGAAATTGTTGCCATAGTAGGGGCGTTTACCTTAAATGGGATAGAATGGCGATTTGCCTGGTAGCCACGGGTGAGAAAGAAGGTTTTGTACTGATATTTGGGTGGTAAATGATATGGGTGAATACAAGCATCAGGCCCAAGTTGTCAAGTTAACTGCCCTCGACACGTACAACACTACGCGTGTAGCGATTGTGACAGCCAGTTCTAAAAGCTACACGTGTGTATGGGGGGTGGGGGGGGGAAGGGAGTAAGTACAGGGTGAGCAAAGGTATTCCCACTTATTGAATTCTTGCCTTATATACCGACATACCCCCTTGTGTACGTATGTTCACCCACACACATACAGACATGTAGACTGCTGGCTCCTACAAATGAGCCCGTGTGAATAATAATAATAATAATACATGGCAACAACGAAAGCGGGGGAGTCTAGATGCGATTTATATTGCTTACCCCTTTCGCTATCGGAGCTGCCTGCCATATCCCACTTGTTTCCTCCTCGCTCCTTCTCCTCCCTTCTACTATCCGTTGTTGTGGTGTATGGGAATTGGTCACTGTGAAGGGACGCCGATCGATATCTTTATTACGAGGAGCAACGCGTGCGTGCGTGCGCTTCCCTCTATCACGCGTTCCTTGGTGATACCTTTCCGATAGGTTTTCTTTTTTTTTTTTTTTTCATCATTTTCTTTGCTGAGGTATGTATATACCTAAAGCACTGGAAATACTCCACCCCCATCCGCTCAGCCTGCAACGCTCTCCTTTTTCCACCCTTCCTCGCCGGTCTTGACTTATTTTATAGAATTTCACGCTACACCAGTTGCCGGACTGGTGCTGGTGTGTTGTTCCCTTTTTGAATTTAACACTGTTTGTAGGATATGGAGCCGGGCCTCGACTGATACTTACAACCGAGGAAGGAGCCAAGCAGAATTTAATTAGAGCTCGTAAAACTAACAGTTTAAAGCTACCTACCTACCGTGTTATATACCAGTTAGCTATGGTTGGTTGACTTGGTAGATTTTTTTTTTTTTCCTTATTCTTTACCCATCAAACATTATTTCTGCTTTGCGGTTGCTTCATTTGGCGCTTTAATTAAAGGACGGAAAGTTATGCTCACCGCTGAATGGTGTGGCCTCTCCGATTATAAATAGTTTTAATAACGCCGACAGATAACTTTACTCTTCTTTTTTACGCCCCTGTCATCATTATCTATACATCATAGAAATATCTGGTTGCATCCCCTCATTGGCTTCTAACGACTAAATTTACCTTATCTAATGGCGAGATGAAACTTGTCAATTGTCATGCGATCCATCAATTGATTTTTACCTTATTCCATATTTAATTACGAGTCATTTTTAATTCGCTCGTGACTTTTTTTTTTTTTTTTTTATATATAAATTTGCAATAATATTTATTATAACTGAATATTGTACCTTCAGTTAAATTAATTTAACAGAAAAAAAAAAAAAAAAAAAATTGCCAATTACTTATCTTACCTATGTGTATTATTATACTCTCTTGCGCACGCCCGCATCTACGGAACGTAAAATGTATTTTTTTGCGCCTAATGATTATTGAAAAGAACTCATGTTGGAGGAACCGTCACTGTAAATGATCCCTGTACTGATTGAGGCAAATGGTTGAAAAACATGTAGCTCGCACAACGATTTCCACGCAAAATAAATGAATAGGAAATGTGGCGAAAAAGAAAACAAAAATACAAAGAAAAGAAATCGAAGCGACGGTCCACGTCAACAATATCAGTTGCAATGGAAGCTCACACGTGTCGCTGCTGTTGCGCGGTCCGCACTCGGATGTCGGCGCGTGAAAGCTTTCGCAAACAAGAACAACAAAAAAAAAACATAGCAGCAGCGAGGCGATGCGGCAAAAAGCAGTAGCCCGAGCATCGGCAGCTGCAACCATAGCGGTCATTAAAATGCGCTCTGCTGCTGGCAATTCTGTACCTATACATGTACATGCACTGCATTCGCTATCCGTTGTGTGTTGGCATTTTTTATCCGATGCTCGTTTTCTCAAATACAGATCACAACGAGATCACAAATGACGTTTTGAATATTAAAAAATGGCAGGCGGTGATGGAGCATCGGTATCATAGTAGCAGCAGCAGAACACGTACACATAATCGCGAAATTTTACTTACTATTCATGCATATAATATGCGTACAACTTTAGTATTATTAATTTTGGTTGCTCGGGTCGAGGGGCATAATTATATTATAATAGATGTGGCTATCAATCTCCTTACCTATGTGAACAACGTGAAACATATTATTCTTAACTTACACATTTAATAACTATACATTCCATAAAAAGGCTTCAAATACCAGTGTGTCTTCTTTAAACTACAATACAATACTCTGATACAATAAACGCATTACGTTTTTATTTTTTTGTTTTTTTTTTTCCTCATGATTTCGTATAATTTGTATATACATATTACGTTTTAAATTTCTGTTCCGCGATCTTCATGGATATGCTGTCCTATGTTTTCAATGAATTTTGCAATTTTGAGAAACGAAATAAATTTTTGTTGTTTGCAATATTTCCAAGCACAAAGTGATAAGCGGTCGTTGACCAAATTTTGTTTTCAAAGGGGGTTGCGTTGAATAAATAAAATATTATTGAGAACAAAGAGAGAGGGAACGAAAGGCTTTGTTCAAATTACGTGCGGAGAGAGTGAAAGGGATACGAAACCAAGCATTTTGCCACATGCGACTACTGAAGCAATATGTGCATTGGGTAGGTCTGTATGTATCCCGAGTATGGGGAAACAAAAGCGTCGTCGCACTACTGTCAGAGGCAGGGAGGAGGAAGAGGCCGCGACTTTAGTGCTCTTTTGTCAAATGGGCTTTGTGAGAAGCGAGAAATCGACAGGGCGCGCGAAATTTGCTCCTTCTACTTCTTTTTTATCGTTCGATAGACGAAAAACAGAAAATAAAGAGAGAGTCAAATGGTACGGGACGAAAAATTGGAGCGCAACTTTCAGAGAACCAGTAGCACCAGCGCCTTTCGTCGTTCTACTTGCCTTTCAAACTTACGAGCCCATTAATTAGCTCAGCCCTTTCCTTTCTTTTTTTCGTCTCGTCGGGGTGAACTTCTATTTTTTCAGTTACCTTCCTTCTTTGTTGCCATCATTTTTTTTTTCCCCCTACGCAGAGTCGACCAACAAAGACTTTTGTAATTGAAGTACACAATTTAGTTGTCAATTAACTAGCGGGAAGAAAAAGAGTCGAATGTAATCTTTAACGTACAACTAAATTAAAAGAAAAGAAAAACATGAAATTGGTTTACTCGTGGGGTAACCTTGTGTCATTCCCCTCCGTCGTCGTCTAGGGACTTTCACCGCTGATTAAGTGTATTTAAGAGTTGAAATTCTTGGGTGACAACGTGTACATACATAGTATATGAAAAATATGCCCGGGATTTGGAAATGCGATGCATCGTATTGCCAATGTGTGGTTACTCAATTGAAATGCACAAATATTGAATTTAGTACTTGAGACCCGAGATCACATTGTTATGCTCTTTCCAGCGTGATGATTATTTGTGCCAATGCAAAATCAAAGTAAAATTAAAAAAAAAAAAAAGCGCGACGTGCATTGGGACTGTAGTAGCGTAGAGGGATGTTGTTTCTACTTTTTGTCAAACTTAACGAGTCCACTCGAATGCAAATACTGCAACTGACAGCCGGGATCCATTAGTAGAGCTAATTATTAGGTACGATAACAATCCGTTTACCGCTTTCATTGACTTGGCAGTGAGTCGGAAGGAAAAGTTCGTGGTGCGTGGGTTGAATTTCTCATAAATGATATTAACAAATTGCCTGACTAAGGAGCGACTGGGCAAGTAGGACGACGTGGGCTTCAATCTCGGCTATGTATAAGCTCGAAAGTTTCGTCACATGTTTATTCCAGACGCGGTTATACACTTTGCCCTGATGGTAAAAGTTTATCCTTGGAGGAAAAGACTCCCCTAGAATTCTCTGTTGAATCTATACGTTTGGCTTGCCCTGGGCGTGTACAGCGAAAACGGGAAATCAAAAACAGTGCAAGCGAGGGGGTCGGAGGGGCTCCGTTGTATTACTACACGAAAAACGAAACGAGAAGGTAATACATTTGAAAATTAATTCATTAAAATAATAACAAGCGTATTGTAAACAATAACCCCATGTATCATATTGTATTGTACATTATTATTATTATTATTATTATTATTATTATTATTATTATTATTAATATAAATAACCGAGATGAAACAACAAGGTGGGGCATGCAGCATTTCTGCTTTCCGTTAAAGCTGCACTGTTTAGCCCTTCCCTCCGCTCCCCGGCCTCGCGGTTCTTGGAGAAATTTGAGTGGCTCTTCCGGCAAGTGCCAATTAAACGGGAAGGACGAGAAAACGCTCTGGTACACCCCTATACTCTCACTAGTCTCATTGAGCTCACTGAATTCGTGTAATATTATGTGTTGCCCCTCCTCGTAACACCGGTGCGTCCCCTTTCCCTCTGCTGTCGGTTTTCTTCTTAACGGCTAGTCGATCTCTCCTTTCCGTGCTTTTGTGAGAAAACACGACAGCGATACCAGCATCACTCGGATCATGTTTTAATCAAGTACGCTAGCCGTGCAGCCAAAAGGCTATGATTCTGCATTTTTTCATCCATCCCTATACCTACGCATGCACCAGACGGGCAACAGAGTCGCGGAAATAATAAAAAAGATTTATTGATAGCAAGCTCGCTGACTGATGCCTCTTAATCATTTGACATATAGGTATTTCACATTATTGCTAAAGAGCTGATCTTTCGATCAAATACTTTCAATATTTAATATCATTTTTCGGGGGTTTAGCGTTTGACATAATTTTCGCTCGTTTCTCCGCTGGAAGGGAAAGGAAGAGAGCTCATATTCTCGCGACTTTGAATGACATTTGCAAAAGCTCTGTTGGCGTCGATTTACTCAACAGTTGAATTCATTAATGCCGTTAGTCCCTGAAATGATGATGATGAAAATACTTGTATTGATTCTTTGTCGAAAATTCAATGTAGCCCACGTTGTGTATACCATACTTATACAAAATACGATAATACTCCGTACCACAATTAGTGGAGCATAATTTTATTGTCATTATTATCTATTGCGTTCACATATCATGCAGCTTGTTGTGCAACTTCTTTGTGGTCCACATTCGGTGCAAGTTTTGCATAATATTGTAATCTCGAAGTATAAAGGCTTCAAGAAAATTCGTGAGATTTGCCAGCTCGGTATTGAACGAGCTGTGCACAGTTCAATAATTACTTACACTGACAATCGAAAATTGTCACACGAATACTTATACAAAATTTATCGCTCGAGTCGTAAAAAATGTCGTGTGTGGTATACCTACTAGCCATTTCAAATCTAGACTGAAAGTTTTCATCGATACTGCGACAATAATCTGATGATGTTCTTCTTTGACATCATTATCTCGACTCACAAAAAAAAAAAAAAAAATCAAGCTCGAGGTAGTAAGACACGTGTGACGTGTGCGCATCGTATGGTGGACACCACAACACATGAGTAAGGGTTGAAAAACTTGGAGGGGAGAAAGGAGCCCGTCGTTGTCGCCGGTCGCTCTGCAGAGTATAAATATATATACACATAGGGTACAGGTACGCACATGTGTAAATATATATACGCCACCGTGTCGTGCAGCTAACGGTGGCGAGGTGGCGGTGGCGGCGGTGGAGGGGACGGCGCGCGGCGAGCAGGCGCTCTCGAGCCCTGAAACGCAAGCTGCAGGGGGGGCCAAGCGGCAGCAGAGGAGCAGTGTACACGTGTATATATATATATATATATATATATATGTGGTACGGTAGTGGTAGGTGGTAGTATAGCGTCACGTATACTTAATATCGGACCGACCGCGACGCTCCCGCGCTCGCGGCTTCGAGACCGACGCCAGTCGACGACAAGCCGTCGCGAGGTCGCGCGCCATCGGCCCCCTGCACTTGCGTTAATAACATCATAATTGCACACCAACCCCTACACCTCTCTGTTTACACGTTGGCTCGCGTTGGCCGTGCATACACGCTCATTTGCTCTCGTAGGGTGTGTGCGGATAAGCCGTCTTGAGCTGCTGGCCGAGTCTCTCGAGTACGATCCATCATCACGTGGACGTGCGCGGTTTTTTCCGACTCGTCGGAAGCGGGGGGTGGAAGAACGGACGTACGAAAGTCATTGTGTTTCGGTGGTACAGTAGTGGGGTCGTCGAGCCGGAGCCGGCCACACTCGAGTGCATCCAACGTCAGGGAGGACAACCGCGTGACGTGTCCAAGTACACGCTGAGAGCCTCGCGGGACGCACATCGGACCAACATTTTTCATTCGCTGTCTGTCGTTGGATTATGCTCTCGTGGTACGTATACATACAAAAAAGACCCGAGCACACGGTGTATCCATCACCACATGACTCGACACTGACATGCTGTACTTTCGGACTATGATTACCAACAACAACAACAGCAACAACAAAACTTTGAACTGGTTAAAAAAGCACAGAGAAAACGGTCAATTAACCACTGTTTTGTGATTTTTAATTGTCGCCGCAATAGGAGCACTTGCAGGTGTATTCATCGACAGTGACACGACGGTGTATATAATATACATTATCAAAATTACTTAACTTATCGCCGAGAGCCTCTCGACGTTTGAGAACACGAGTGGCTGGTGCAACAGCGCATGAATTGGCCAACGAGACTTATATTGCTATGACGTGGCTCGTTCTACGTATACAAGACACTCGACGCGTTGCACAAACAGGTACAGCAGAGAAACTGTTATTGTTAATGGTGTTGTCCCGCATGAGGTTTAATCAATAATTAACACAAAGCGAATAAAAAATGTTCTTGATCTTGACTCGGGGGGGGGGGGGGATACAATGCACTTGTCTCTCTATACCCCCCTTATCGTTGCGTGTTGACGGTGTCCCTGCCGATAGATAATGCACATGTGGGTATTTGTTTTGACGTTCCTCCAGAATTTCATGCTTTCGTAATCGCGCATTTTTCAACACCACGACAGTGCATTAAAATTATCCCACCGGGGAAGCAACTGCTAGAGTAAGGGAATCGCGAAGATAAGTACTCGAATAACGCGTTCCTCCTTGCTCTTTAAATAAGACACAGTAGTCCCCCTCCTTGCACCCCGACGTACAGGCACGGGTGAAAATTAAAGAGAAATATGATAAAAGAACGAAAGGGAGGGAGGGAGGGAGGGAGGTGTGATGTTACACTTGGAGCTAGAAAATATATCGGACTGCTATACAAGTGCCCGTAAATTGAGAGCCTCCTTGAGTACTCGCTAAGGAACCGGGTGTGCTCGTAAATATTTCTACATCTGTATGTCATCTCTCTCTCTCTCTCTCTTAGCCTGTGCATGTGTGTACCCTTCCATGTATTTGCCACTTATATATCGCCATAACTTGCGAACAACGACCAAAGAGTAAATTTCATCAAGTTAGGCGAGTGCGCCCGTGCATGTCGTGCGGTACCTCTGCTGATAGCAATAGTTTCCGTAAGTAGATGATAATTAACTTTCAACGAAAAATAAGACGTACGCCGATGCCTTGCCGAATATCATCCATCACGTGGAGCTTAGCACAAGCTCCGTGTAACAAATAACACACTTTAGTTACTTTGCTGTTGATAATGACAAAATGTTTGTGAAATCGGATTTTTTTGCACATGATAAGCGTCGAGAGTTAGCACGAGTTTATTGTAGCAATTTGATTATAACTACCCTCATGCTCGCGGCTGCTGTCTGGCTGGCTCTCTTGGCTCTCGTACACCACCCAAGGCAGCTCTAGGGCTATTATACAATACGGACGCTTTCTGTTTGATGAAGGAGGGATTATGCCTCTCGAGTTGACACATACTTGCACGAGCATTGTACCAGTACTAATACTACGCAGTAGCACGTACGCTTGGCGAATCAGGCTCTTGCCTGCTGCTCCTATCGGGGACACGCTTACGCTCGGTATATCGATTTAAAACCGACAATGAGTCAGAAAACGAAATTACATTCCGTTATCGTGGCTGGCTACCTACTACACCTATATTTATGCTCGGCTCGGGTTGTCCACAAACATCTAGCTCGGAGGCACGTATTTTATGATTTTTTCGCCCAATTGTTTCATTTCAAATCGACTATACGCGAGTTTTTTTTTTTTTTTTTTTTTTCCATTCCACACACACAATTTTGTATCTCTCCATTTCAATGTTGTTTGAGGAAAAAAATGCACAAGAGCAGCATGGTTTGTATATTATTAATGGCACGTGATTGGTAGTCAATAATATGTGCTGCACCACGCCATTGCGTGAGCTTTCGTAGTGCGTGATCCTTTAAAAGAAAGTCAACTTTTTTTAGACTATTGGCACGTTGCTTATATATATATATTAATTATTCACAAAACGTGGCCATAAGTAGAACGCCACGAAAATCATTAGGATGACTATTTAGAAAACTGAGTGCGTACGCCAGAAGCTGGCATCCATCAAACGGAGAGAACAGAGGCGTATATTATGCTCACGTTTGATGTCGCGACAGCTATGGTTGATCTCGGCAAGAGAAAGATTATATTTTGTTGCAGCCCGAGGGACGTCAAAAGCTATTTACGAGCGCGTCTGTTGATGTTGCGTGCTTTTTTTTTTTTTTTTTTTTGCCAGTCGTAGGCCTCGCGTTGAGTTTAGATAGAAGTAAACTTGCTGTGTTGTAGCTCGTGGATGCAGCATATATTGCTCCTACTGACTGCCTTTTTTTTTCTTTTTTTTTAACTTTATTTTGCTAGATTAGTGACTTTTTGCTCACGAAAAAGAAGAAAAAAAAAGCCTCAGGTTAATTGTACACCTAATTAGCATGCTAATGAGTGCCCCAAACGAGACATGGAAAGAAAAGTGCGTCAACAAGCTGGTCATTTCACTTGCTTTCTAAAGTCAGCTCATCTTTTGTACGATAATACTGCCTCCTATACCAAGTATCTTTCTTTCTCTTGTTTTCGTTGTTTTTTCTCAAATTACTTGTATGATTATTCACTTTTTATTCAATACTGTTCGATACGATGATATTTTATTCGTAAGAATTGAACGGTGACAATATAATAATATCTTGTTCGTTCGAAAGGTTTTCAATATGTGTGAATGTGCGTGCGAGTGTGTCATGTTATGCTTTTGAACATTATTTCTTCATCCGCTCGTTTCATTGATTTGGGGATGTCGTAAACAAAAGTTATCAAGAATCGTCAATGCTACACTCGTGGTCTTGGTGAAATACAGTATTACTTTGTACAACGTGGGTTTGTGCTCAAGTTTCGACCGAAAAACGTATAAATAAGTAAGTACAGCAGGAATGAACTTTAGTCCTATTTGAAAAATCTCGTCGAGTAAAACTAACATTGTACCATGTTGTCAGTGTAGCTATTACCCATGCAAAGGTTAAAGATTAGAGGCTGTTTTCTCTATCCCTTTCGTCTGCATTGCGGCCCATAGTAAGTAATATAATTATACCCTCAATCCGAGAAAACTGCCAAAAAGGGAGAAGCAACCGAAACCTCTGTTAGTACATTTACTATTACCATATTGTAACGATTAATGATAAAAATGCGATATTATGCTGGGGCTGGAATTTCATTGAAGGCAACATAACGTAGGTATGCACTGTAGTTACAGCTCCTTTCATCCGCAGCTAGTCTGTTACATTGTACATGGTAACATCATGATCCTACACAATAGTATTTAGTGGCTCGACCCGCTGAGTATTTGTACAAAAGTATAAACTTGCAAAGAATAACGTCCGTCTCGATGAAGACTCGCACTTACGTGCACACCGAATTACTAATGGAAAAGCATGCTAGTGCGTTGGCTCTTTCTCTTCACTTAAATTAAGATTATAAATCTCGGGGAGGATAGTTTTCCGGATCAACGGCTAACTAGAGTTTAATAGCGCCTCCCCCGAGCGCAAATGTGTTCACTTTTAAGGAAAATCCGAGTCCACGGTGCTCGTTCGGATTGATGGAAGAGACGACTCTACGGGATAGTGCCGACGAGAACATTGGAAAGAGTAGCCAAGGGCTAGGCTCTCGCAAATTGCTTAATTAGCTTTTCACTTCGGGGGTGCTAGCTCAGGCCCGTCCGTCACCCAAACTTACCGGCGCTCCTGCCAAAAGTCGCTCGTCTGCTGCTAATGTGACCACACAATACAACTATGTGTAATGGCTAGCATTATTGTACAACACATTCATATGGTTACGTTGGTACATGATCATTGCGACTATCAACCTCGTGCATGTTAATTACCTATACCAATCACCAATATATAGCCAAGCCTTAAGATGCAAGATTGGTGTATGTCTTTCGAGTCGCATTATATATACTTATGTACCCTTACATGAATCTCATTTCCCCGGTTACTTATCTTAACTAAAAGAGGCCAATGTTACATAAATCTAAACTTTTTTTGGTAATAAATATATATATATATATATATATATGTATTATTACAACTTTTTTTTTCACGAATTGTGGAGTTTTTATTTTGTATAATGTATTAAAAAACGTGGCGATTGGAATACTTTCGATGTATGCGACATGATTTTAAATATTTGCATGATTGTTATTAGGCTAAACGTACGATATTTTTTTTTTTTCAAAATCCATTTATATTGGAAATTTGTCGAAATCTCATTAGAACTTTGCCCATCACCTCTAACCTGACCTCTCTGGGCATTGGCCGATCGGTCTATCTTCACCAGCACAGTCCTCGCGTGCATAGGTAGTAGGGGTGGAGGCACCACCGGCGACTATGGGCCGTAAATTTCGCGGATCCCCTTGCCATGGGGCGACAGTTTTATCGGAATGGGGCAACGAAAGGAAGGCGGGGGGAGTGTCCGGATCATGCGGAAACCATCTAGCACGAGTCTTGACGTTCCCTGCCCGAATGCAATGGGCCAACTGTTGTTTTGTACATACACACATCGCGTACAGCTATCACAGCTGCAGTCTACACTCAAACATACATACTTCGAAGACTGGAGCAATGAATACCATGCCTGCATGTGTTGTTGTAGATTTCCGTTACTTAATATATATAAAACTCGCGTTTTCTTTCCTTTTCCCTCCCTTGGTTATAGTGCTGATGATTATTATTTTATTATTGATTTTAGGTACACGAAGACTACAACGTAATATAACAATAACCCAAGTATTGCATCCCCGGATCGATTTTCATTGGCTTCCGTCGTTGCGGCCTTTGTGTCACATTATGTAACTACAATATCTTATTCAAAATCTTCATCCAACTGATCAGAACTTTGCCACTTCCTCGATCTGCTTCTATTAACCATACAACGATTCGTGCGTCAAAATGCAGTTTTACGTATTAGTACAGGTCAATTGAGCAACGAGCTTTCTCTCTCTCTCGGTTCGGCATTTGTTGTGATACGTATACATAATATGGGTACATTGAAGTCAAAGTGTTTTTAACTGGTTGCTTCAAGTTTTTCAATTTTACTTACTTTTCTGGTCAATCGAATGGTGGCTCAATGCCGATGCCGATTTGACCTATATAGGTACAGTTGATACCTGACGTGCTCGCTCGTGGCACTGCGCCTGCTCGAAATGCTGTAAGTATAGTGCCACGTCCGTGGTAACGCTAGTGGTACCTGCAGTTTCTCGATCGTTATCAACCTTCACGCTCTAGTTTTTGCTGTTCTTCATCGCAACAAGCTGCCCTTAGGCCACTTGCCGATTAAAATTTTTGAAAATCGGCCATGCACTCTTTGCGCGTTGTGATTGTTTTTCACGTGTGCATTGGCTGTGCCATGTAATTTAAAGTCTCGCGGGACAGTTTCTCCGTACCAAAGGATAAATTAATAACATTGTATAGCTCGTGAGGAGTGTTGATACAATTATTATTGTTGCATATACATGATGATGTGTATCGTTTATTCGGTACTTTTGGTTGTCAGACGATGAGTCAGGTTGTCAGGTGATATTTCGAATGTAATTAACAAGGGTAACCGAAGAACGGAATGATGTATGCTTTGCGTATGGATGAGTGTAAGTAGTGAGTACCCGTAAGTTTAGAGAGTGAAACGAGGCACTAGAAGAACAGCTCGGGACGAAAGAAGATTTAAAATATCGATGAGTCGCGTAGGCTGCAAAAGTCTCGGGGAGGTTGTGCTTCCCCCTCTTTTTATTGCACTTGGCTGCTGGTACGCTCGCGGGCTCTTTTCTCTTAATCCGCTTAAGTCGCGCTTAATCTCTTGCGCAGCTGCATGAAATATTTACCGTGCATCAGGGCGCGGATGGGAGCAAGGGAGCGAAATGGAGTGTCCTTCTATTCGCTGCAGCAGTGCACTCGCACCGCGCATCTGTACCTATACCTCTACATTACTCGTGGAAACCTTAGTCAACGCTGCTGCTACTGCTGCTGTATGTATATATATATATATATATATACAAATTTACATGATATACATGTATAGGTACATAAGCCGCCGCGGAGATACAAGCCGAACACATGTTTCTCCTCTGGATGCGTTAGGATAGGTATAATTATACTCTTCGCTCATCCCTATAGTACTCCGCACCTACTCCACGTATATGTAAGGTATTGTAGAAGTATATGTATAAACATGTTGGGTGTACGTACATATATATATATGTAACAGTGCGTAGGTTATTGGTAGCCCAACTTGCTAGCTCGCTGGTACACATACACAATACAATATTATTATTGTTGTTGTTGTTGTTATTGTTATTCCCGACGTATTCCAGTCTAGTCACGGGTTTTGCTGGTTTAAATCAACTTACCACTTGCAACAGTCAGCTTGAAAAAGCGAACCTATTTTTCGACTTGTCGTATATTTGTCTTTAGATCTGATGTGATTATAGCTACGTGCGAGCTAGTAAAGTCGAGGGTCTGTGCACTCTTGCAATTATCGTAAAAAAAAGACTGCACAAGTCACGAAAAAAGACTTGGGACTTGAAGAGTGCGCAGCCCCTCGAGTGAAGTTAAGGGACCGTGGAATGATGACTTGGCGTTGGGGAGGGGGGGGGGAAGGGTTGCTGTGTGCGCTATCGCACTTTAGATTGCTCTTGTTCGATGGTAAAATCATAAAATCTTTTTTAAATTATTTTTTACTGTTGACCAACACAATAATGATTATAAAAATTTTCATCTTAAGTGGACCCGCAACGGTAACTAAAGAAAACTTTATTTTCGAACTAGTGCTCAGTTTTTCCTTAGCTGTCAATGCCACAAACTTTACACAATTTTTCTAGTCACGAGTTGTTTGGTCGGTGTTCTCGTACTCTTGATGTCCTTACTGTGTGCAAAACAGGCGTCTCCATGGGACACAGGGTTCTCCTTTCTCGTTCTTTTACTATTTCATACTTGTTGATTAGCGAAAAACAATTGTGCTCCATTGTTATTTTGTTTAATCAAGCATCACCTTTTTTTTCGAAATTCGTTAATTGTTACGATGGACCGTAAATGGGGAAAAAATATTGAGCAGCAAAGTTTTATTAATTATTTACAAATATGCGTGGTAAATAGTTTGGAATGATGTTTGTAATTACGCATTTCTGTTCACCTCGGGAAATGATATAACATAGTTTTAAAAGTCTCTAAAATTAAATTTGCGGCAATAAATAAGTTGACTGCGTGTTTTGCGCTCTAAAATTCTTTTTGTCACAATCTGAACACTAAAAGTGCCCACAGAGCAGGTTGAACAACTGTTTATCTCCTCGACACCGTCTAAATTCCTCTAGAATCCATTTCTGAAGATTTCCAAGTTTCACAGAAGGAGCGCGCCTGCTCCTCCTTCTCCCATCACATTCACTTTGAAGATTTTTTGCGGACCCACGAGAACAACACGTAGATACATACGTACATACCTACCCTAGATGCATGTATGCATAAATACATACATACATACATACACGGGTATGATTTATATGTATCTTCTCTTGCCGGTAGCCAAAACATTTCATTTTAGTTTTGGAGGCGTTATCCGGACGAGTTGTGCATAATGCCTAGCTGTTTCCATTGAGCATCCTCTACTCGTTTCAGGCTGCTCCTCCCTCCCATCCTCCTAGGGATTGCTACGGAGCATGGCAGTGGCGCGAAAGCGCTTGCGTCCTGCCCGGTCTACGCGTTACCGCTTCCATCGCCGCTCGGTGTTGCCGTTGGATTTCAACAGTCGTGTACCCCCTTTCCCGGATGATAACCCGAGCTGCCGCCGGTACCACAATGAATGCACTTGTACACCTACGTGTTACTTATACCGCGCAATCGTGACGCAGTTGTGAGCTTCGAGACGAGTTTATCTACGCTAGAGTGCTCCTCGCTCCTCAAAGTGCAACACCTCCTTTGGACTTTTCTTTTGCCTGGCTCTTTTGGCGTACCCTACACCGCCCACGAGTACCTTACGATCATCTGTTTATTGACCCTGATTGTAGTAACACGAGCTGTCATCATGTTGATCTGTTTTTCGCTGTTCCGGCAATTATTTACAATCCAAATTTCATTGCACGTTTTTATTTTATCTCCAAAGTTTGGGGATTTTTTCTATCATGCTTTGCCAGGGTTAAAACTGGAAAACACGGATTACTGATATTTATAATGTATAATGATGCAAAGCAACTTGCGCCAGTCCGCTCTGGCCTCAAAAAGATAAAAATAAAAAAAAAAGAAAAGAAAAAAAGAAACCTCCATCGATCCTTCCGTATAAAAAGCCGTTGAAAATACTCAAGCTGTAACAGTGAAAAGTGAAATATATTATTGTTAAAGGCTGGATAGCGGAATAATAATAAAAAAATTAATTTTTATTGTACTTGGCTCTACCTCGCCTCTCCCCTTCCATATTAAAAAAAAAAAAAAAAAAAAAAAAATGGAAAAGATGTTAATTATGCAGTTCGACACCAACACCCGTCATACATTTTTCAACATGTTTCATATCAGTTAACAATATATTTTTCAGGGTTCTTTAACGCTAATATACAATTTACATAGTAAAAGCAACCTGGTATAACCCAAAAGTTACAGCGAAGCCGTCGCCCCACTCGTGAGAAACAGTAATACGATGATGAGTGCCACTCGTTGCGTGAACTCTGCCTGCACCTGTGCGATCATTACCCGCGATGAACCCGACCTGTTCGCTTCGCTCCTTAATTTTTTAATGGGCGAGTTGATTATTCAGGGCTTGAAGTAGGTTTGTATTAAATTTTTCCCTGGAGCTTTGCGCGCGTGCTCGTCGAACAACGGTACAGAACTACGGCCTCTCTTTTTTATGTTATTTCCACGAAAAGATTGTTCTCCTTCCTCCTCTGGGGCAATCTCTTTTTTCCCCCCTTGTCCCTCTACATGCTGTACTGGTACCCACTCGTTTGAGCGAGAAAAATTTTGGAAATAATTTTATTTTAATCAATTAACCACTCTATAATGTATTTTAATGTATAAAAAACACAAAAGTGCACTGTTTTTACTGAACAAATTTTTTTTTTATTCAGTACTTTACTATATGCAATTGAATATTGGCTATTTTTTGTTTTAATTATTTTGTCTTTCAACTTGTAATAAATTGTTTTAGCTGAAAAAAACTTTGGCACGTACCATTTTTTAAGAGGTAATGAAAAAGTTTTTTAGCAGAAACATAATGTACTTATTACATTTTTAATAAAAAAATCATATTTCAAGACAATTGAAAATCATCCGTGCCCAAGTCTGAACGTTTTCCACTACGTGTGTTCAAGTGTATCGTTTAGTTATGACGAAAGCTCTGTACCTACATGAAAATAAATCATCCCAAGTAGGTGTAGCTGTAGATCGACTGAGTGTTAGGTGGCGTCGTTCACAAAGATAAATTATGGCTGACGCTTCGTCAACAATGAACCCGTCTCTTTTTTTTTCCGTAAAATTATTGTTATCATCGTCATTACCAAGTATCGTATTTTTTCAACGTTTGCCTCTTCTGCCAACCGGGAGATTCTCATGTTTAAAATAACTTGCTGTTACTTACCCTGTTTTTTTTTTTTTTTTTTTTTATATTTAATTTTTTTTCTTCCCTCGCAGCAGACCAAGACCAATCTCTTCCAGTTTCACCAACACAACGTTACAAGTAACCTGAGAAAGTTGCGTTATTAAGCACAAACGTATATCGGGGTACGTGCCATTCATTTCGACCAAAATAAATTTAAAAAAATCCACTTACGCAAAAATAAATAAAGATGAAAGTAACTCCCTGTCGATAAAACGTGGCTTTTCAAAAACATAACTCATACCCATTGTCAATTACAAACGACCGGTTTAAGAAATGTTTTATTCGAGGTGAGACGCGACTACTAGCGCCGAATAGCCTATATACAAATACAAATAAAGTGGTCAAAGTTAAAATTAAAACCCGTCCTATTTGACTTGTTAAAAAAAAGAGCGCCAATTTAGCGCGATTTTATAATTTGAAAAAGCATCATACGGCAATAACGCATACTAAAACCTGACCTACGAGTATCACCTCGAATAATGAAACATTTATTGTCATTTTTAAAACTTCATTTTCAACTTTGTTAAGGCGCACAAATAGTAACCATCAGCTTTTCGTTAAAAATGGTAATGTATTCCATGTATACCCACTAATCCAAGCTTAATGAATCGATATTTTCAAGTATGGTTCGTTAGTACCCATGAAGTTTAGAATCAGTAATTGACTACAATTGACTTTATATAAATATATAAATTGTAATGATTCAAATATTCGTATAATTGTATTCCAATCTCACTGATAACCTCTACTTATGAAATAGCACATTTGAGTTAATAATAAGCGGTTATGCATAATTATTTCAACTTGAACGAAATTTCTTAACGTTGACCGTCGTTTCGACTATCACTTCTAAAATACCTTAATGCTGTTACAACACTTTCGTTTGCCTTGATGATTTCTACAAGTGTCAGCTGTTATTAACTAAGAATTTTGTTGAACCAATCACCAAAATAATTAGTTGCTTTCAAAAAGAAATCTTGGGTGAAAATAGGTTGCGTGTGATATAATTCATATCGGAGATGGGTGATTTTGCGGCTAACAGATTATCCAGAATATTCAATCCAAATAGCTATAGCTCAAGACTGCTTGAAACATTGGACTGACGAACGTAATTTTCGTCCTTCCACTACCAGCAGAGGAAAAAAAAATTTGCCGTCCGACCATGAAAAAAATGTACATTTTTAATAACAGGGTGGAGTCATGTTGATTATGTTGTAAGGAGGATGCGTTATCTCGCGTGATACGCCTTTTTTGGAGTAGTCGAGGCGAGCTTGAATTCTGAATATTGTGCGAAAGGGACACGCGTGTAACGTTGAACGCTATCTGTGTGGGCGGATCATCATGAGTGTTTATATTCGTACCGATTATCGGCCCCGCGGTGACGTATACGCCCTCGTGAAATCAATGTCTGTACTTGTGTGTATGTTATACTCGTGCAGTACCGGTTTCATGGATGTTATCTTTAAATTTTTGAAAAAAATTGTACCCTCTGGAGGTTATGGTACGCGCAACCGACCTCTCTATTTTTTATTCTTTCTTTTTCGCCATCCCACCGGCAAGGGGGACGCAGGCCTGAGATTCGGTGCCCTCGAAAGATAACGAATTCATCGCATCACCAGTTGTTTCGCTCGGTTTCGCTCCAATTAATCCTGTCACCTTTCCGACAATTACTTCTGATGTTTTGGTAATTGCTCGGCTTTTCACTTTTCCCTTGCTTTTGCTGCAACTGTTCCCGCGTACGTACATAGGTTTAGCTCGCGCGTTCGTGGGGGGGGGGGGGGGACGACACGTCGCTGAGCCGCTCTTCTTCTTCTTCTACCACTACTTTCGAGATGCTATTTTCGAGGCCGCTCGTTTTCATCTTTCTGTAAATAAACTCGACGCTCGACGAATTTTCACGAATTTATGCTTTGTTTGAAATAACTTTCGTCCCCACCGTAACAGCACTCTTACCTGTTCTAGAGAATGGGGCTAAAATAGTGCGTGCTCGGACTGCATTGTACTTCAGGTCGCAGTGCCCTTACAGGATAAAGCACACAACGGAGGGTGCGGGGGATGCTTAACTCGTGGCATGGAAAAAAGTCACAGACATGTTACCTTCGCGTATGTTATGACACACGCATACCTGTGCGTGCGCTAATTGTTTCACTACCGATTTTTTCATTGATTGTATTAATAACGATGAAAAAATTATGGATCATATTTTTTTTTACCACACACGGATAATGAGGTGATGAGCAAGGTGGTGGCAACGACGAAAGAGAATAAGGTAAGAAATGAAACGGAAGAAGGGCACGCGCGTTCTTTCGTACTCGCCGCAATACGGGTAAGGTCAAAGAGAGAAAATTGCTGTACACACGCTTGCAAATGCAATTTCTCAATTTTCATTGTTTACATCGGCATTACAAGCGCTAAAAACTTTTTTTTTCTATCTTCTCGAGCTTTGCGCTCTCTTTCGTACAAATTTTTTTTTTCTCCAAGACCCCTGACTAGATAAAAATTCAAAGGAGACACGAGAAAAGTGCAAAAGTAGTAACGAGTTGGTTAGGGCGCGAATATTACCAAACCCTTACCTACGGCTCTTTTTCTTCTTCTCCACCTATTTAGCTCGAAGCGAAAAAAAAAAAAAAAAAAAAGAGAGATTGAGGGATTGTATAAGTACTTTAGGGCAGAGAGGAAAAAACGCTTGCGGTCCTGAGCTTCGTACGTACTCGAGCTCTTCCCACCACCACGACCGAGTACCTAACTTGTGCGGCATCGTCGTCGTCTAGGGGGTACCGCTCTGCTCGTTAAAACTTTTTTGAGAAACCGTTTTCTCTCGCGATGTCTCTGCGTTACTCGCGCACATACTTAAACTGGCTCCCGAGTCAACTGCCGTTGCTTTTTTCCCCCCGTAAACAGCAGCAACCACTCGGCATCTTCTCGCTATGCGTATTATCAAGTCGTTGCTGTGGCTAGTGGTTACTAATTTGTGACTCATTGGTTAAACAAATAATGATCGAGTTATCCTACTCGGCGCAAGAATTATTTATAGGGCCACTCGGTGGGCTGGCTCCAAGAAATTTGGCACGATAAAATTTTGGGTCCTCATCTTCACTTTGATTGACGTCCAAAAATTCTTTGTTACTCACCATGTTTCGATAGACTGGCAGTAGTACCACCAACAAATACAAATACACCTAATTCGGTTGTTATAGCATACAAATTTGCTTATTTCGTATACACGCAAATGTTAAAGCGAAATTTGTCGTTGGCCGATCGAAAAAAGGAGAGGGGGGGGGGCACGATAATTTATTTCTGCGCCAAACGAGGAGACAACTCGTTTTTTGGAGAGAGAAAAAAAAACGTGTTGTCTCTAAAACTTACTCACCCTGAAAATTAGCAGATACAAGTTTTTCCACCTTTTAACCTCAAAATAGCATCTTTGCCGCTTGATTTTGGGTTCTCAGGCGGAAAAGTAGTATACGGAACTCGTTCGAAAAGGCTTCTTACGAAACCTCTCGGTTCGTAAATCGAAGCCTTTGCAAACTCGTACGTAACATATTATTAATCCTTACGACTTGGTAACCGTAGATTACATGATGAATGTTTCATTGGTTTTTCTCATATTTCTGCCTTTCAATAAACTTCAAAAATTCAAAAGTACTATACTAACTAGCTGTTATTCACTAATTTTTGAGAGAGAGAGAAAAAAAAACAGCGGGAATTCTTAGGCTAAACAACTAAACAAATTTATCGACAAATTCTATAACGCGAGCTATAACGCTTGATTGTATGACAAGTTTTACAACTGAACTTTTCATTTTTACACTTTTAAATACTTGAGCTGGTTCTTCTTGCAACTTTATTTGTTCACTGCAACTAAAACTTAATAAATAAACATTGAAAACTGTGGAATTGGAAAATAAATTATTGTTATTATTATTATTATATCTCTTTTCAACTAAATAGGCTTGTTATTATAGTCTTTTTGCGCTTTTCTGTGTACGTAGATAACCCAATGGAAACAGTGAAAAAATACGTTTTCCCGAATTAGTTGGTTTAGAAAAAAGTTGAAAATCGAATATTTTTGTTGCTGTAGCTGATTATTCGTAACTACTTTTTCCCTAATGAATATAACTTGCTTATTTACGGGAAAGCAGAAAATGTATACTATTTAACTGTCTCGAGACACTTAATTTTTATCGCATCGAAAGGAAGTCTCAATGCTGTTCGGAAAAAAAGAGCGGTAGGGCAAAAGAGAAAGAATAGAATAGCACGGATTGGAGTCAACAAGTACCATCCTTTTTGCAAGTTACCACAAGACAAAGAGACACCATCAAAATGTTAATCTGGCGACAGAGAAAAAAGAAGAGCCTTTAATTACTTGCTCGTTTGTTACGTCATCGATGACCCCCAGCTCATCTTTGGTTTGGCTTTATAGCTGGCCCGGTTACCTTCATACGTACCCTGTGTCTCTGAAGCCCAGGGAAGCCCACAGTGTTGAGGCTCTCTTTTTGATTTTACTAGCTAGTGTGCTCAGAAAAACACCAACAGGAGCCTGTAGCTAACGAGAACGAAAAGAAAAGAAACTAGCTCTTCGACAGCTTTTTTCCCCCTCGTGCGTGTGTTTTATGCGAAATAATTACTTTGCATTTCCATATCAAACGTAATTTCACACTTACTTATTTGTTTACATTATTCTGAGGTGAAAATCACACTGACATGCAGCAATGATGTTATGCTATGGTGTGTAGCGCCCAATAACCCCCTGCACAGCCCCAGTCCGCTCAAATCCATGAGTGCATTGTGCAAGAGCTTTTTTCCGCGAGCCTCGTTCCCTCTCTGTATTGGATTTGTTTGAAACTTTCCAAATTCAACTGAAGAAAGTACGTAAGTAGCATAGCTAAAAAAGCCAGTCGTATGTATGGACGCAAAGCCAAGCGAACGGGGATAGTGGGTATAGAGAGAAAAGCACGCCTCGATCGCTGTATACGTGCCGGCACTTGACAGCGAAAATCTTTGTGGCAACTTGGTCGGGCGAAGGAGCTCTGTGATGATGGGACTTTTTTTCTCTCCCCTCTCCTTTGGCAGTCGAAAAGTTTAACCGCATCGTGAATCGGTGGACCATAAATAAGAGGCAGCAAAGTCGATTATGTGAAGCTCTCTCCGCGTGATCGCTATTAAATTTACAAGTCAGTGGTTTAATTTGTTTCTACTACTAACTCCACTACTTGTATACGATTTCCTCGTGCAATACGAAACACCTGCACGCGATACTCGTCGATTCGAAAAACAAATGTTCTTGAATTTGATCAGCCATGCTTCATTGAGTTATTTCTCTCTTGTACTCGTTGTGACACTTAGTTTTATTGTTGTAAGCGAATTTACGAGATGTTGAACAATTCTCGGGATAAAGGTGCCATCGAATGAACTGTGCCCTACTAAAGAGGACACGCAGTACAGCTCGTTAAATTTATGACTAACTGACTATCAATAGAATCCCACCATTACATTATTCTAACTTTAGCTAACCATATTTCTTAGCTCTTCTTGAATTTTAGCCAATCCGTACATTCATTTAAAACTGCAATGGATCTAACAGCAAAAGATTATTCTATAAATTCACGATTTGAATTCTAGATTTTTTTTTTTTTTCACAATACCATCAGTAAAATATTTTTTAATCATTAATATTAAATGAATAAGAATTTTGTGTAATTTAATACATTAAACATATTAAATAACAAAGTCACATACATTTTGTGTATCTTATTACTGTTGATAATATTATTTAATACACAATAAAGTATATGATAATAGATATCATACAGCCAAAATACACCAAATGTGTGTGTTTTTAAATAAGCATTTCAGTAAAATGTAACGTCAACCAACAGTCTGTCACTCGTTTGCTGTGAGTCTTAAAAAATTATGTCTATTATTAAACAGATTTAAAACATTGTGGCTATCCTCTAGGTTCGAGATTTTTGAATTGAAAATAATAAACTTCAAATCACTATACCTCCGTAAATAATGTAGATAACGACAAACGGACTTCAATCCAAGATCATAAAAATTAAAGGCATTTTTTTTTACTTTGAAATTTGAGACAATCATAGTTAACAAAAATTCGCAACACTGTAATATCTTATAAATTGACTTATTTTATCTCACAAAGCCCGAATAAAGTACAGGCTATCCTCTTAAATTAATGACTTTTGTTTTAAAAAACTAAAAAAAACTTGAAATCGCTGTATCTCCGTAAATAACGCAGATATCGTTAAAAGGACTATAATCCGAGATCATACAAATTTATTTTTTTTAATTTTCTTTTACTTTAGAATTTGAAAAAATTCTAATTGACAAAAATTCGTGCTCTACACTTTATTTAATATCTTATAGATTGACTTGATTTATCTCACGGAGCCCAAATAAAGTACAAGCTATTCTCTTGAATGGATAACTTTTTTGAAAAAAAAATTAAAAACTAAAAATCGTTGTATCTCCGTAAATAACGCAGATATCGCGAAAAGGACTATAATCTGAGACCATACAAATTTTTTTTTTTTTTTTACTTTATAATTTTAGACAATCATAATTGACAAAAATTTTTGTTTAACAACGTAATATTTTATAGGTTAACTTATTTTATCTCACAAAGCCCAAATAAAGTACAGCCTTTTTTCTAATATTAATGGCTGCATGTATCAACGATGATAAAATTGATATTTGGATCTTGAATAAAATTGTTTTTTCAGGGATAATGTATGACAATCAGATGTATAATTTTTATTTTTTACTTTTAATCTTTCGTGCAGACTTCAACTATTTAAAGCAGGTACAATGTGTTCAAGAAAAACAATCTAGAGATATCTAAATATAGATGTATTTGTCTGTGCTATGGTCTCTGGCCGAACGATCTCTTTTTTTACTGTCACTGCTGGGGCGCTGGGCGACCTCGATTACCTGAAATTCGCGGGATAGTAGTATTTGAATATTTTTTAACGATACAGCACATGTACATAATTTTCAAAAGTTCTTTTGTTGCTATTTAGCGTAAAATTTTTCCCTTCGTGACATGGGCTTCTTTTGATGATGTCAGTGAGATTTATTTACTAATTAATTTTCTGATAGCTCTTGGCTATAGAATATCACATAAATCAAGAACTTCTTGAAGCGCAATTACAGTTAAGCATCGGGGCTGAAGGTTGTAAATTGTATCACACTTTATAGTGTGGCATAAACTTTAGCCGACATACGTAAACTAGTTGTCTGCGAAGGGATATTCATAATTTCAAATGATATCTATAATTTTTATTCCAAATCATTCTTTTCTTATAAAATTGTCACCTCTCGTACATAAATGTCTCTTTTGTGCTGCTCGCACTGTTTTTGTACTTGCCTTCGTTTTTTTCGTTCTCGCGTATCCCTTTTTTCAATTGATTCAATAATTTTCAGTATGATTATAAGTAAGATATATTTATTTCAGTGTTGAACATTATGAAGAAGAACAAAGCGCAAGGGGGCTATTGTTTCAGTGTGCAAGAAAAAAAGAGAGAGAGAGAGAGAGCACCCACCTTGGAGGTACAGTTTCGTTCTTTACGCTCCCTCTTCTAGTCTAGTCTAAAGTTAGGGACTTAAATACTTCACGTTTCACTTAAGCTCCTCCTCGCCCCTGAAGGCTCCAACAAACTTCTCTTTACAATCTCAGTCGCCAAAAGCTTTATTCCTCCACCTTCTCATCCTAGTTCCTGTAAAGCTCTACTCGTTGCAGAGAGAGCGAGAGAGCCTCACTTTTTTTTTAACGAATCCATCACTGATCCTTTCCAACTTTTGTCGTATTTTTCGCTTCTTGTAGACTACCGAATTTTATGATAGGTTCGTTTAGCTGTTTTGCACGAAACAAAATAATGCAATTTTCCGTATTGACCTTTTTTTTTTTTTTTCTCTCTTTTCTAACGCGAATGCAATATTTTTTAACCAATGGTTTTGAACTTCATAGTTTGCATGGTTTGGAAACTTGAAAAAACAATATGTTTTTATCTACTTATTATTGTGTAAACTTGATCAATATTTTAAAAACAAATTTTTAATTCTTTTACACAATAGGTGGGCGGGGAAAAAAAAAACATCCGTAGTTGATTATATTGGAATCTTTTTATTGTTATAACTTTGCAATGGCGTAAAATAATAAAAAATGTCCCTGACAGCAAAATTGTAAGTTTCTTTAAAATGGCTTGCCTACAAAGTATGGTAATTCGAGGAAGAAATGTATTGCACTAGAATTAGGAGCGATGCATCGCAAAGTCATACATTCTTGAGGCGTCACGTACCCACCTACCTACCTACGCGCGCGCGCGGGCTCGCGCACACACACAGAGAGAGAGAGAGAGATAAAAGACATTAATTATGCCGATACGTGATGTCACTTTGACATTTTAACGTACGGTTAACCCCGAGTAGAACTCCAGCAACACGAGCAATCAATATAACGTTTTCGGAGTACGGGGTCTAGTTGCGGTCGAGCTATGATTTCAACTTGTTTTCGCGGCAGCAATTACAAAGCGATTGATCGAGCGGTTTTCGAGGCGGTTAAAATCAAGCGCTCGTTATGATCGGACGAAACTTATGGGAGAACCAACGATTTGGCAGAGGTGTGCAAAAGGTAGTACTTGATAAAACCAAGGGGGAAAGGCGATACGAAACATATATATTGATGCGTATATCTTGAAAATTGAGATGATACATTATTTTCCGAGTGAGCGATGGGAGCTGAGCCAGCAAGTGAATATTTCGCCAATCCATTCAAAAGCGTGCAACTAAACGCCCACAGAGCTTCGCTCTTTGTAATAATGCACGATACCATGCACTTATCTCCATCAGTGGAACTCGAGCGGAAGGAATCACCAGCTAGCAACCGTGCTCGGGCCCCTCGATCACTACTACACTGATATAGTAACATCAACAATAATACCGATGATCTTCCATTGATAAATTAAAAGACTATACGCGTATTTTTTACTCGTATCCACATAATTGTACAACATGAGTTTAGTATAGATGGGCTAGCTCGGCTGTTCAGAAATGAATGTGGAGCCTATCAATTGCTCGTGTGGGTATTTTCGTTGCCCAGAGCATTGGCTCGCGGCGCTGTGTAGCGCGTAGCCATCAGCAGTCGCGAGTCGCAAGGTGCCCACATATTTGAGAGTCCAAGTTGTTGTATTGTCGTCGCCTTGGGCGGACGTAGAGGCAGAAACTAATTACGAACTGACAACGCCAGTAAGCGCATTGTGGACAATGTCTTGTCAAATGGTAAACTTGGCACAGCTGTCGTCATATGTACGATCCCTGATGCGCACCAGTCTCTTTCTTCCTCGATCCTCCACTCTCGTACTTATCACTTTTGGCGCCACGCGTACCAACTGTCTTTGCTGTACTATACTACTAGCTATTCTCTTATTATTCTCCTCCATCCCGAATCCATTGTTCCTTCCTTCCTTCCTTCCTACTACTCACATAGCTGATGCAGAGCTTTTTAATTTCTTCCCGGCAAGTTAACGTCATAGGAGGTTGCTGGAAAGAAATCAAAAATAAGAGAGCTCACAACTGAATAATCTTCTGAGACCGTCCAGAATACCAATATCAGCGAGTACAAAGTTGTGGGACTGCTAATATATCAAAATTTTTATAAGAAAAAATTTCAAAAACTTTAAACGCCCGTATCTCCGTAAATAATGAATATATCGCAAAAAAGACGTTAATTTGAGATCCGTACAAATAAAAATTTTTTTTTTAAATTTAAATAGACTTAACCCAAGCCATCGTTTTTAAAATTCTTTAAACAACTAAATAGTCTTCTGAGACCGTTCAGAATACCATTTAGAGCGAGTACAAAGCTGTGGGACGGCTAATAATTTGAAACTTTTATCAAAAAAAATTGCCAAAACTTTAAACGCCCGTATCTCCGTAAATAATGAAGATATCGCAAAAAGGGAGTTACTTTGGAATCAGTAAAAATTATTATTTTATTTATTTAATCTACATAGACCAAGCCTTAGCCATGGCTTTAAAAATTTAGCTAACGTCATGGGAGGTTGCTGGCACATTCGGGCACGGAGACGAAATCAGAAAACTTGCGTAGCCATCAGCGCCATGTACAGGGCCGTTTGTCAAATCGCGTATCTAACTTGAAGTATGAGCACGGTACTTGGTTCCTCGTTTAATACTTACTTACTTTGTGTTATATGGTAACCATCGTTAACTTATTGAAGTCCATTGTCAACTACATCCGTTATTGTCCATTGTAAATCATCGGTGTATAAATTTTTTTCACTTACTACTACTACTACTACTACTACTACTACTACCACTACTACTACTACTTCCACACCGGAAGCAAAGCTTAGATCTGTTTTCTTCCTTACAGTTGCCCGAGACGTGTCCATATCCCAGGCATTTGTAACATCTTGTTACTTCGATTCTTCTTCGAATTCGGCAGCTTACAAAGCCAACTCGTAACCTGCCTTCCTCTTCTACTTGTCTGGCAGTTGTTTCGTCCACCTTGATTAAAGCCAGCCTCTGTCCTCTGGCATTTGGCTTTAAGAGAGTTACTTCTGGCTCCTGGCTCTTAAGTCCAAAAGTCCTAGCGAAAGCCTTTTTGACCTCATCTTCCTCTACAATGGCATCCAGGTCTCGGACCTCTAGAGTCCCTTTTCTGATGCTTATTTTGACAGTACCTTGTCCGGCTACCGACTTTTCAATTTGCTGTGAGAATGCCGTAGCATTCTCTACACCTTTGGCCTTAATAAGTATGTCTCCTTTTTTTGTAGTGACAACACTTTGGATTGACACGTCAGTCTTATCTGGGTCAAAATTCGCCTTCATCGTCTTCAGCACCGTTGCAAAGGTCTGTCCTCCAGCCATCTTCA
>NW_019384276.1:11132-25263 GCF_000648655.2 Copidosoma floridanum | reverse complement strand
ACAAAAAAAACTACTACTACTACTACTACTATTACTACTACTACTACTACTACTACTATTACTACTACTGAAAAATAGATTAACGAGTTTTTAATGACGTGTTGATAAAATTGCTTGAATATTACTTTACGTTTTAATTAACAGTTTTTCCAACAGGTGCTTGAGAAATTTCAATTCCGAGTAGGCATTTAAGTAAGTATGGTTGTCTCCTATGCCGATTGAACAAATATTACATAGAATGTTAAAGAAAGAAGAAAAAAAAATTTTTTTTTAAATTACGCGCCCAATAGTATTTACGTACATGCACATAATGTCCAAAGTTATAAACCATCATCCACCTATACATTGCATCTCGATGTATATTCATCATGGCATAGGTGAGCAAATAAATAAGTAATACCGTAGGTCTGGAAATTTGTACGATGAGCAAATTTGACCTACGCAGGTACGGGCTAGTTGAATTAGGCCGTGTAAACAGTAAGCGCTAGCCGGCTATGCTAGTTGAATTTCGGAGCTCGAACAATGGGCTGTTGCTGCTGGTGCTCTTTGTCGAATTTATAAACGTATATACGCTGCACGCTGCGCGCAGGGTCGCCTACGCATCGGAGCTGGAGTTGCTGGGGTAACAATTGAATCTACCTACCCCTGGGTCGGTTGCCCGTCAGCGGCATGTACATCCAACTCGCCCAACTCGCACACCGTTCATTCTCTTTTTTTGCCCCTTTGCTTATGATCTATACCTAACATAATAACAACGATGACAATAATAATCAGCGTCCTCCGCCATTCCCCAATCCAAGTCCATCTTATAGCGATGAGAGTTACCTGCAGTAGCTTGTAGCGATGTACCACTACTCTATCAAGTGTGTGTGTGTGTGTGTGTGTGTGTGTGTGTGTGTGTGTGTGTGTGTGTTGCTCGCGTGTACCCTGCAAGGATGCAGGTTCGAGCTGAGTGCCAGAAAAATCATCGGTATTAAAAGGAGGATGGTGACAAGTTAGCAGAGAAGAGTACGCGTAAGCGTACTTTTGTTAGCTCGACGGCGCTTCTTGATGATGACACGCAGGATAGCTGACGCGGAAGGTGGGAGGGAAAGAGAGAGCTGGCCCGATAAGGCTTATCAGCTGATGTGTGCGGAACGCTTGGCGCGCCCAGCTGTTTGTTGGCGTGAGGTAGTAAGACACAGGTGACGCGCAAGGAAAGCTCGCCCAATATTCGGGCTCGCTGTCTACGATCTACTATTCTTTGATTTTCGAGGATCGAGTCTACCACCGAGTCCGCCTGCTCTCCTCCTCATTTGGTGCTTGTTAGAGGATCGGGTAAGAGTGAACTTAGTCCCGCGAGAGCTGAGCCCTGTAAGCCTCGTGCATACGGGTGGGGGGGGGGATGAGGCGACCTTTCTTCCTTCCTTCTCGTTTCCCACCTACTCTCGTCATCGTCGTACTTTTTCTTCCTCATGATGAGGATCTCAAATTGGCCGAAGACCAAGACGACCTGCATTCAGTCGGCTCCCTTTCCGGAGAGAGAGAGAGAGAGAGAGAGAGAGAGAGAGAGAGAGAGAGAGAGAGAGAGAGAGAGGGGGGGGGGGTCTTGCTCACTTGCTTTCGGCTCCGGAGGTCTCTCGAGTCGTCAAGTCGTTGTTAAGTCGAGTCACATGTGCAGTGGGGGGCAGCTCCATCGTTCTTGAGGTACCGGAGTCGGGGATCGGGGAAAAGTGCGCAAAGGGATCGAAAACCCTACACTTTGTACCCCGAACTCTTTTGGCTACCATGACTTATTGTTGTTCATTATTGACCAAAATACTACCACTACCGTGGCTACACTGCCAGTGTCTCTGCATCACCTTTGTTATATCCATCTCGCATGCGCGCCGCGAGCGTTGCGCAATTCGACGTAAATTTTTTTTTTTTTAATCCGTCGCAAGGCGAGCTAAAGAACTCGATAGTTGACTGAACCGTTGGTAAATGTTTTTTTCTTTTTTCTGTCTGTCCTCTAGGCGCAGCAGCACTGGACGAGAAAAGCAGCAGCAGCAGCAAGTGTTGACGATCGTCTTAGTACGAGCAAAAGGAAGAGAGGAAACAAAGGACGGATCCTCCGTGCTCGTAGACAGACTTGGCCCTCGTGATCCTGGTTTTTTTGGAAGTTGAGAGGCCTCCCAACGATTTAATCGGAACGAAGAGCGGTTACCCCGACAGAACCGACCCCAGCCACGGCGTCCCGCGCCCCCATGAAAATGCTCCAGTCCCTCAACACCCTCGCTAACAAAATATCCCCGGGCTCGCCAACCGACAGCAACGCCAACAAGCTCCTTCTGAACAACAACAACAACAATAACAACGACAATGCCACAAAAAACAACAATAACAACAACAACAACAACAACAACAATACGAAATACTATAACCACAACAATAACAACAATAACAACAACAACAACAGCAGTAGCAGCAACAATAACAACAACAGCAGCAGCAGCAGCAGCAACAGCAGCAGCAGTAGTGACACGTGTGGTAAAGCAACGTCGCTCCACCCGCACCCCTACGCCAAGAAACCGATACTGCAGCAGCAGAAGCTCATAGGCGCGACGACAGACAACTCGCATCAGCAGTCGAGCAACGGCGATCACAAGGAGAACACGTGAGTCTTTAGAGATGACGATTTTTTTATTATACATTATCATTGTTATTATCATTGATTTTCATTCGAGCGTATCGCCTACAAAACAAAACAAAGTTGCGATATTTTAAAACAAGGGACTTTCAACCTCAACTCAAAGCGTATGATCTAGTGCAACGAGCAGTGTACTTTATCAACCATGCACGTAGTGTAACGAACTTGAAAAGTTGCCGCTGTTTTTTCCCATCACTGAGAATTTCTTAACGAGGAAAGGAGGGAAAAGAAAACGTGAGAGATTAGCGAAACATAATGGGCGGGAATATCACTCGATGGAGCGAAAAATACGGTATAGTATACCACTGTACCGGCACCATTCTCATCGCGCCACTCGTGTTTCTTCCTTGGTCTGCACCGCTCGAACTTTAAATTCTTCCTCTTCTGTTTCTCCTGCTGATTTGGCTTCTTTTTTTTTTTTTTTTTTTTCGTACATAATTCCGGTAGCGGCCCTTGAAGAGTTGCTCAAGGAGCTCCTAGGCCTCGTTCTCTCGGGTAAATCTGAACACGAGGGTGCTCGATGCGACTTGGCGTCTCGCCTCGAATTCCGCTTCTCCTTCCCTTCCCCGTCATCCTGTTCTTTTCCTCCTCCTCCTCCAAAGAATAAATTAAGCCAGCCTAACGCTTCCTCCCGCATCCCGATAACCATCGATGTGCCTCGAAACTAAATTTTTTCTTTCCTTCCTCTCCGCCCCACCTTCCTGTCTGACTTAGTAACCTTCCCATTTTGTCATTTGGACTTTTACCGAGGACTCAGGGCCCCAAGTATAATATAAATGAATGATAAAAAAAATAATTGCAAATTTACACATACATGTCCTCGCATGCAGTGGCATATAGCGAATACCCAGAGCCAACTACTGACTCAACATCCCCGATGATATTAGAACGTGTACATATGTATACATTTATAGTCAATACACCTTTGATGCGCCACGTGAGCGTAGGGAAGTACAGATGATTCACGATTATGACTAAAATAGAAATCCCATGTTGATTCGTCCATCTATCTATCTTGAGGGCAGTTTTTTTTCAATCATTAACCCAGATCGGGGGGGAGTGTGTGTGTGTGTGTGTGTGTGTGTGTGTGTTTAAGTGTATGTCGTAACACTATCTGCGCTTATCACATTATTGTTACCGTTACTGTTTGGTATTTGTTGTTAATGATGAGACAGGTATCACAAGTATGCAATGGGTTGCTTCAGGTAAATTTGACCAAGTTTTGACTTAATTGTGCCTTTATCGGAGTCCCCTTGTTATAAGGAGATTTGTGGTGATTGTACTCATATATTTGTGCCTGGATTGAGAAACACAAAAATTGTGAGTAGATAATGTATCGTAATCGAGATCTATGTTTATATCTCACGGTGTACGCAGCTAACGTTAAACTCGTTGAACTGTCTCGTTTATTGAAGTAAAAAAAAATGACAAATGTGGATGTACAGGTAGAGCCTTCCTTACGAAATTATTAACAATAATCATTCACCCCCAATATCTTTTTTGTGGAGCAAAAGAACAAAGGAAAAAAAAACAATGCTCGATCAATCGACGTAACTAGATGATTGTATTGCCCTTAAAAATCAATCGATACACATGTAACGCGTACTGCTGTTTATTCAAATAAACAGAACTGGAAACGTAAGAAAGAAAGGCTGTATAAAAGAAAAAGGGAAGGCGTTTTATATCCCTTGCAAATAGTCAGCTGATGCTCGCCCATACTGCACTAATAATAACCGGTAATAATCGCACCAGCAAACACGCGAGCAAGGTTGGAAAAAAAAAAGAAAAAAAAAATCTGAGCTTACAGTACTATGCGCTATCGCTCGGTCGTTGGCGGGCCATGAAGGCAGATACGATGATGATGATAATACGATAGGCCGCCGGCGCGCTCGCCTATCTCTCGTTCTGCGCAGTTAATATACTGATAGTCCGGCTCTGTCTTATCAGCACCGAGCGTTGTCTTTCGACGGTGTGACTTTGTCCTCTTTCCGCCCTGCCCGATCACTCTCCTCCGCACAAATCATCAACATCATGTCTGTCTGCTTATTCACAAAATTATCACAACACGCGTCTAGGTCAAGTCACTTGCTTTTTTTTTTTTTTTTTTTTTCTTTCAATTTGCTTGTTTCACACATTTTTTAATTTTTGAATGCTCTACATTCATATACGTATTGTACACACCTGGTATGATCGCGTATACTCATTAGTCTCCGTAATACCGTGTTTTTCAAGCTCATTATTACAAATCTGATTTATTATACGTAAACGTCATATTTTACATATTTTGTTTTAAAAAAAATCAGCGATAGTGTCAATTGTTGACGTAACTTAAGAGTAAACTTTGTCTGCTTTCTCTTCTTTATCCATCGTATACTCAAATACTGAGAGAAAAAAAAAATAAAAATGATGATGAAGTTCTATCAGAAATTATCATACTGGAACAGTAAACCTTAAAAGGATCAGCTGATAAATTTTACTTTTCCACATAGAAAGTTTTACTGTTTTAACTATATTTTTTACTTTTCGAACCATAATTTTAACTGCTGAAACAATAATTTGTTCTTTTTTTGCCAGCTTGCATCAGATTTGCTGTATAGAATATGGTAATTTTTCTGGAATTCCTTAATCATTTTTATTATTTTTTTTCTCTCAGTGTACGCCATACAGATAAATAATTAATCATCGATTGTACTTTGCTTGCTTTTACTGAAGTAACGTAAATGTCTCGATAAGACGCCTTCCCCCCACCCATCAATATACAGAAAAATGATTAATCAGATATACATTTTATCTCGTATGGTTATATATACATATTTATTATGGGATAGAAATATACATAGGGCCTCTGCGTGCGAAATAATGTTGAAATGGTTGAGAATGACGGAGTGTGAAATTCTGGAAATAGAGTAAAATAGAGAAGAAGCAGCATCAGCTTCTTTGGCGCCAAAAATAAAAGTTAGAGCGAGAGAGGGAAATACCTACAACATGAGAAAGTCCTAGGTGTCGAGCTCCTATATGTATATATAATAATAATACATAGACTAGGACAATTTGTCGTCATCGCCGTACGCTGTGACGTGTCGCCTGTAGAGAATTTGAAAAATCTAAATGTACGTGCAGAAATTTTGCGAGACAAGCCTCTTTCTCTGCACCCTTTCAAATACATATTTGCCACCCGTGGAGCCCCCGCTTGCTCAACCAGCCATTTCCGTATAGGCATTTCACCGGGCACGTAGCATTGCTGCTCCACTCGCCACTGTCGCGTGCTTGTGTTGCATAAAGCCTCGACGACAAATTGCATCGTCTTTTCTGGCACAAAAATTTCAGATGTTGGCATGCATGTGTACTGTATAAACCACAGCCACGTCGTGGACCCCTACACTATACGTTATGGAAGAAGACGTAGGTAGTATAAGTGTACGAATCCATGCCTGCTATATCTTCAAAGTTTCTTTTCCCCGCATTACGTTGTTTGCTCGCTGTCTTCAACGACACGGTTGCCCATTGTTATTTTTCAATAGTCCCAAATTGAATTTTCCCTAGTTTCTTCTACCTTTTTTAAATACTTCTGTCTACAATTTCATTCGATATGTTGGACTTGTGAAATTGTTAAGTTTTTCATTCAGACGTACCGTCAAGAGTAAATTCATTTCCAATTATTTTCGATTTTAACGATACCTCGAATAATATAACTGCTGACTAATTGATACCAATTAAATCGACTTCATGACTTTTTTTTTTTTTTTTTTTTTAATCACAACGAAACTTTGTTAAACACCATATTTGCCTACAAACTTTAATTACGCTAAGATTTTTTCTTCAACTCGAAATCATTGAAATTTTTGGCTCAAACTGCTTTACTTGATGTTACAATACGACAAAAATCATTCGCTCTTTATCATTACTTGATACTTTTCTGAGATAATCATTTCAACCGAATCATCACAACTTGGCTGCTCATTTCTTGCGGGCGGGAGACGAGTTGTTATTGGCGTTGCTCGTGATGCATCGAATCGGTAAATTATGACTTTTAAGATGCCGGTATTTGTATAGACATGCATGGTTTCACATAAAAATTATGAATGTAGAACGTGACGAGACAACTATCACAAAATTTTTACGAGAGCTCATTAATTTCGTTATGAACATAATAAACAAAACGCATAAAGTTTCTCGTATGTAGGTATGCCTGCATAAAAAATAATCAAAATAATGATAATGGTTATTAATAACCCTTATTTCGATAATAATAATAATAATAAAGCGAGGAAAAAAGCAAAAAAAAAAGCAAAAATAAAGAAACATGATCGCATTAGCATGTTATTGGGATGCTGTTTACTTTAAGTTAATCTGCACTATATCTCAAGGCAGTGGCTGCAAGACAGCTTTCCCTTCTTCCTCCTCAACAACGTCTGCCAAAGTTATCCTCAAACTTTGCATGTTAAGTTCTCTTAAGGTGTGCCACCTCCTCCCCCTTACTTGCGAAGATAATCAGCAGGCGCACATCTTGCGTCGTTTCTGCGGATATATGCATCCGGTTTGCTTGGCATTACTTGCAGCAGTAGCAGCACGTTTCTGCTATTATAATTGCAAAACTTTTGCTTAATTTCAGCTAAATGGGGGAAAAGAAGAGAAGACGCTTCTGCAATTTTACGCGAACGACCGTAAGGATTTAACTGTTGGGATTCCGAGGGATAAATTAAATAGAAAGAGAAAATAAATAAATTCACTCTCTGCCTTTTGACTAAGAAATTTTTATTCTAGGGAACGTAAGTCGGGGTGGATTTCGCTGTTTGTTGTTTGAACTTATCCAGCCAGCTGTAGAAAAAAAAAGAAGAGAAGTTCACCCCCAATGGACATTATCGTGTAAACGTTTTGATTAAATTCCAAGTGCGATTCGGAGCCTTAAATAAAATCCAAACCCTTTTGCGACGGGATCCCACCCAGGCCATCTTATGCCCATTTTACTCCTGATGCTCACGTTCATTTTTCTATTGTTAGCGCAGAGCCTAGAACCAAGCGCCACTTGTTCTTTCCAAAGTTATTTGTGAGTGGTGTTTTGCTGTGTTTGAAATGAGCATAAGTACTCGTACAAATGAAGACATCGTCTCATCTCAAGCACAGCGATACCACCAACATTGGTACAGGTTTAATGTCTTGTCAAAACATCTCAATAGTCACCAAGCTACATCGATCATTTAGTTTCGATATGCCAGTCACTATTCAAACTGAGGCTTGAAAAAAAAACCACCGAGACTTTTTCTCATGTACATTGAAAATTTTGAGAAGTTATTGAAAATAAAAAATTCAGCTTTGTAGTACGTTGGTTAAAAATAATTGGCTATCTCGTTTTTTTGATTCTTTTACTGAAAATTCCGGTCCACCTGTTTTTATTCATTGAAATTCATATCATTTGCTCCTGTTAAAATTTTATTGCGTTAATATTTGCATAGTTTTTCATGATACACGAATTAAAAGCGTTGTAGAAAAATGTAAATCGATTCCACATCTGCGCATACTTGTTACAAAAATAACAAAATTTTCAGTTTACGTTTCTCCAAGCTTTATACAAAACTTCGCGACAATTAGTTGCTCTACTAAAATTATCAAACTTCATTTTTTTATTTTTTTTTTTATTTTTTTTTTATTTTTTATTTTTTTTACTAATTACACATCTACACTCACATATGTTAATCTCCCAAACTCAACATCTAGACAGTAATTTGTTAAGTAGTAGTGTGCATTTATTATGGAGATCTTTCGAATAAACTAAAATGTAAGAAAAAATTTCTTTTAAACTCTTTGCAAAAAAATGCCATTATAATTATATTAAATGTATAATACATGTTATGATAATAACGTTTTTCACTTACGACCATTCAACAAAGCATCTCATGAAAAAAATGTACCATACCAAAGTTGGTTATTTTATAAAAGTTGGTTAACTCACAGTTATAAATGATATACGCATACTATAGTATCCATACACACGCACACAATGTAGCCGTCAATCTACGTATATATATAAAGATATTCTGTGTTCAATAGCATACTACTCAATATCGACCAATCGAACATATTTAGTTTATTTTTCATTTGTGTACGCTTCGGTATCAACTTGATTTTTTTTAAATAAATTTTTTTTTTCATGTTTTTGCCTTATATATATATGAAAAAAACATGAAAAAAAAATTTTATTTAAAAAAAAATCAAGTTGATACCGAAGCGTACACAAATGAACAATAAACTAATTCGCGCACCATATCAATATATAAAGATAGGGTGCAAGCATCACGAGGACGAGAAAGACCAAGTCAGTCACGAGCAGGCGAGTGATTTGGGGGCAGCAGGCAGGAGGAGGAGAGACAAGGTAGGCCGTGAGCCGTGTAATTCACAAAGTTTTAACGATGCTTCGTTACTCGGCTACCTCCACCGATGAGGGTTGCGTGGCACGCGAGCTGCTGACCGCAAATTTGCCCCTTCCGCGTACAACTCGATCGAAGGCCTTTGATTTTTCGTTTTCTCGGGACTCCAGATCAGTCCACAGATATCCTCGGAGAGTGAAAAATCGATAATGCACGCCATTCTAGGTTTTTTGTGCTCATGTCCCCTCAAATTATTCACCAGCTACCACAGGAGCTCGTAAAATTTTTCCAAAGAGTGGCTGTTGCCCGTAGTATCGAAAGTCACTGCAACAACCCTCAGCCACCCATACAGTCTACTGTAACTAAAAAAAAAAAAAACTTTCCGCAAAAAGTGTTCGAGGGCACTGTACTGCAGATTAGATATTTATACTGGGAGGGAGGAGTAAGGCCCAAGAGAGAAAGTACAATGTATACCGATTAAACAAGCAAATTAAGTTACCGCTTCGCTACCGTACTTGATTCAACCCTTTAGTCTCTATTTTTTTTTTACCACCTTACCATCTACGGTACAGCAATGTTGTCTATTTCCACTTACATACATGTCTTTGTTCAATTTCACTCGAGATTAATGTTATGTATAATACATGGATGAATGTGGATAAACAACACCAATTGCCTAATAAAACTTTTTCTAATTTAATGAAACGAGCAGTCTGGGTGCAACTTAGTTGAAAGCTCGCAATATCGGACGGTCCGTGTTGTTTTGGCGCAACGAGTCGAACTGCGCGTAAAATCTCATCCGAGCTCTCTGTCTACTATCAATGCATGGGTGTAACCCGTTGGTCGAGATTTACAAACTTTTTTTGTTTTCGGGTCCATTATTTCCACCCGCGGACGGCAGCGCTGCACAGGGGGCATTTGGCGCGAAAGCGAGCGGGTCGGTGGGTGGAGGGAGCGGATGAGGGTGTACGGGGGGGTAGGCGGCCACGTAAATCATTAGTTTTATCAGGCTCATCCAGTTCGTGTTTCCGCTTTATCTATCGGACTAACTGTCCATTCGTTTGTAAAAGAGACGAAGCGAGAGAGAGAGAGAGAGAGAGTCATAGAGCGGGTTGAAAAAAAAAAGGTCTGGCGAAAAATCGTAAAACAATGGTCGAACCGGTCATAGAGGCACGTTGCACGCACGAATGAACCAGAGAGAAAACAGAGAACAAGTGAGAGAGAGAGAGAGACAAGTGGCTTCGAGCGAAATACTGTCATGAACTATTCCGTTGAGAGCTTTTCGCTTAATCGTCTGCGCAATCGCAATGCATGTTGCTCGAGTCCTTTCTACCTATACGTCAAGTAATTTATTTTTCCAGAGGCCCTTCAAAGAGCTCGCGTGGATGAAGCCTCACCTTCCATGCCAGTAGTTTTTTGTTCGTCTCTCCCCATCTCTTTTCCTGCTCCTTCTCTGTATATCTATACGCCCGCGCTTTCCCATCACCACCGCCATTCTCTCTCTCTAGTGGTCTTTTTTCTTTTTCTTTTTGTTGCTATTTCACTTTGTTTACTTTTTTCAGTCTCTCTTGCTCTACCTTACAAACTCTTTTGTTATTGTTATTATTTTTTATATTTTTTTTTTATTTACTCCACGTAGCCTTTCATACCTTTTTTTCTCATCCCCCTCTGCAAACAGCCAAGTACAGTTCGGTTGCTCGCAAACTCATTAGGCTTTTAAAAGATTATGGAAAGTAAGTTTTCTTCTGCGTTTGTTAATTTTCATTTTTTTCCCCCATTTTAAATCTAATTTTTCTTTTATCCAACAGGAAAAAGCGGCCCTTGGTTAATGTGGCAAAATATTGACGTTCCTATGTAGTAAACAATTAACTTATTTTTTTACCCCAACCACGAAATATTGCCAACTGTTTTTGGAAATAGCTTTATTGAAATATTTGTTAAATTACGTCTCCGATCCAATCGTATAGCCCAATGTAGCCTAAATAAAGGCGAAGCATTAGATTTTGCATGATTGAACGAATAAAATCAAGCCAAAACCGAAACTGGCAAAAAGGTTTTAATGCACTTTCGCTTTTGAGTTATAAGATTACAGTTCATATAAATATTAGGTATAAGATGTATCGTGTTCTAGTCTCCTGGTAAAATAAAGTAGATATGCAACAACAAAAAGCAAGAAAAGGGGCCAAAGATACTATTCGAATTTTCGTTTTTTTGCAAAAATTAATATCTATAGTCCCGATGAAAAGTAGCACTATTTAGATTTCTCGATGTTTTCTTAACGAAAAAAAAAACGAATAAAGCTACTTTTTGTTGGGACCGTCGATATAGTAAGTATACACCTACGTAACTGACTAGGATGCATCGAGGTTACAGTTGTGGCTTATAAAATACAAAAGAAAATAAAGGAAAGAAACACCAGTAAAAATGAAAATTTTCTTGAAAAAAATAAAAGGGCCAGGGTGGAGGGAAAAGAGAAAACGCGACGAACGCATAAGCGGATATAAAGTTGGTCGGTCGGACGCCGGCGTGCATGTTTCGGAGTTGTTCTGGTTGTCGTGCAACACAGCCACCAGCCAGTGGACCAGCCACCGAGCTAGTGGATATTTCCAACTCCCACACGTAACCGACCGTCCCATATGTTTACGGCCTTCCAGCAGCAGCAGCAGCAGCAGCTAAATTCGAGACTCTTATTACGCGCCACGAACAGGCGAACACGCGAATGCACCCAACTCGGGCGTCAATTACTACTCGAGCCGGCGTGCTTGCAAATCCCCCGATTTATTTTGGACCCGCCAACTACTAATATTTTCTCTCTCTCTCTCTCTCTTTCTACTAAGACCGCGATTCTTATTTTTGTGTGTCATCAAATTCAGTCTTCTCTATTTTTACTACCACTACCTACATAAACATACACCACACGGCTGCTCCATTTGTTCATTATTGCACAGTAGATATACACAGTCATTTTTTTTCATGGTAGGTATTTCATGTGCGTGTAATACGTACACATCTATATATTATCATGTCTTTGCCCTCGTCTTTGCCGAAGGAAAAGTTGACAGATTTATGCGTGCGTTCGCAGAACCAACAAAAAAAAGTTTCGAATACCTACATCTGCACTTGGTGGTCATATTTCAAGCGGGAGGAGGGGCTAACGTTAATTCTCCTCGCACGGGCGAGCTGATAGATAAAACAAGATGACGACGAATCGCCCTTTATCAAAGATAAATTAGAGGGTAGACAAAGTCGAAATTTTAGGTTCAGCATACCTACAGTTTGTCTCGGGTGCATCTGTAGTACTGAACTGTCGGACGACGCCGACGACGATGGTTATTTTTGTCAAGAAGGAGGTATATAGATGAAGCGCAAAGTGAGGTGTGATGTACTTCTCCTCCATCGTTTCGGTGGTGCACAATACTGGCCTCGGGAATAGTAGCGCCGACCCGAGAAATGATGCTTATGTTTAGATTCAAGAATTCCCAAATCATTCCTCCTCCTACACACGTTACACGCGCGTGCGAGCGCATACCGCATTCTGGCCTAGCAACTCTTGCCGTGATCACCTCCATCTCTCTATGTCTCAGAATCGCAAGCGCGGGCCGTCAGGTTACCTCAATTACAATATAGCTGTTATTTTTGTTTTTCACCGACTACCCTTGATCGCCTCAATAATTAGTGATCTGTTTGTTTCTAACATTTATTATGTCGTGCCAATACAACCGATAACCCTCTTGCATGATCATTTTCAAATCACAGTAGACGAGACGAAAAACATCTATGGTTAAAGTTTTTCGTACTTGATACACTTATTAACTATATAATTAATGTATGTAATTGTAAATATGCACGGAATTGATTACTTGCAGTTATAGAATATATTATTCAAAACGATTCGAGATTTCGGGTTTATAATAATGTTATAACTATTTCATATCGGTTAGTGTTTAAAAGGATCGGTTAACGAATTTTATTTTCCCGCATAGAAAGTTTTATCGTTTTAAATATAATTTTTACTTTTCGAACCATAATTTTAACTGCCAAAATAATAATTCTTACTTCTTCAAAAAACAATAATTTTTTTTTTTTTTTTCAGAAACTACACCCCATTCAAATGAAGCCTGCTGACAGCGAGAATCGAAGCCGTAAGTGAAAGTAAATGTTTTTTCNTAATAATAATAATAATAATAATAGTAATAAAAATAAACATTTTTTTCTGTCGATGAAATTTTTGCTTTAAAAGTTGGCTGTTGAAATCTTGTCTAGTTATATCAACCTCGTAGGTACGTTAGCTGCCACTAGTCGGGCTCATAAAGTTATTTAGACTCTCTCTTTCTCTCGCCCGTAAGCTCGTTCGTCCAATAACACTCGAGTTTACGATCTTCTTACTCTAAAGTATCGAATTAGACGAAGCGAGTCGAGGTTATGTCCACAGTTGACGACGACGACGTCGACTCTGATGCAGAGGTCACCGAAAGGAGCGCTTTCTTGCGAGATTCGTCGAGATTTATGACTGTCACGTGGCACATGGACATACTTGATACGTTCATATTATATGTATACCTGTAGGGAGCTTATTCCCCCCCCTTTTAAGCTCGTGGTCCTTTCTTTCTTTTTTTTGGTGCCTCAGGATCAAGAGGTTTTTTTTCCACCTTTGCTACATAACTGCAGCTTTCTTGTACTTACTCCAATTATGTTTACCCGTGATACAGACAGGTCGCAAACAACTAACCGACAGACTTCCTTTTCTTTCTATTCCTGGCTTTACCTTCACTCTGACGCTTTTCATTTATTCATTGCCAAAAGTCTCAATTCTCGACCTGGCTTAACACCCGAAGGGCATTGAATATTCAAAAGAAAATCCATCAGGTCACGGCGCTTCCGATGATAAAGCCACTCTCCGCCTCACGTATACTTTGCCTGTACAGGCTCACTCGTCCGTCCGCCATTCGTTTGGATGTCTGTAATATTTATACATGGTGTTGATGGTAGTAAGCGCATGTCTGTACTTGTGTATTACGTGGCGTTGTGGCGTTAAGTACAAGTCTATGCGTGTTGTTGACCTCTTTGCGGTCAGCTCACCTTTTAAATTCTTTTTTTT
>NW_019384276.1:0-10825 GCF_000648655.2 Copidosoma floridanum | reverse complement strand
TTTTTTAAAAAAAAAAAAAAAAAAAAAAAATTACCGTAACTTTATATCTTCACAGATGTTTAATCGTCGATCAAGTGCTCAGAAAATTTGAAAAGTAATCTGACGAAATGGCATGAAAGTGTTTGACAGGTGCTTCTATTCTGCATAGGTTTTCGTGCTCTGTCTGCAATTTTTCGGACATGTGGAACAGCGAAATAAATGACGCCCGATCTCACGGTCGCACAGCTGGGGGGGGGGGGGAGGACAGCCCGAAGACGCCACTCGGGGAGCGGGTGGCACCAAAAACACAGGCAGCCCATCGTAATTATTGTACCAATACTTGAGTCAAAATTCGATCCGCGCCCTCAAGTTAGTCACGTATAATATACGCACACAATACATCTATACCTTGGATATGAGTGTATAATATATTGTACTCCACAGTATACCGGCGTTCTCATGCACGCGAGCAGAGTCAACTCGCCAGCCCCAGTAGCTTTCTTCTCTCCGCTTCATGCGTGGTCTGGGAGTGAGAATATTCCGACTCTTTCACTTGCTCGCTTCTCTCTGTATTACTTACTTGCATGATATTGCCGAAACTTTGCAAGCGAGCGAAAGGTGAATTAATTGAGTAACTTTTTTAATACCGGCCAGCTCTGCTGCTGCTGCTTCCCCTCGATCGATTCGTTCAGCCGAAAGAACGGCCAACGCACGGGCTCAATTTTAATTGGCTTTTCGAATTTTTGTGGCACGTTCGTGACCACAACCCATCACCCATCGTGCGAGTTTCTATGTGTCTCAAACCCATTGAAAGCCTTAACTTTCACTTCATATATGTTATTGTCAAGTACTTATACAGGCACGGCACACTACGGCGGTCATCAAGGGGGAGTAAGAACAAAATAGAGACCGGTGTATGAATGTAATTATGTACACGCGGGACAAATAAAGAGAGAGAGAGAGGGAGAGTAGAGCCGTATCTCTTGGGTACGTCGGAGATGTAAAAGACGGATATATATTTATTAGCTGTGGCACTGGTCGCGTGCGCCGTGGGCGAGGTTGCGTGTCTTTGATTGTTTAGCGGGCCTCTGCTTGCCAAGCAATAAATTGCCCTCGCTCCGTTTGGATCGTCGTCATTTCCTCGACAGCCGTACAAAACGCCGGTGACCCCTGGGTTGCGCCCCTTCAAAGTGTCCAATCAAAGTGTAGTATCTGTTCTTATTAGCTTGATATCTGATACATCTCCCATTGGGGAGATCAGAATATCGAACTGATTTTTGAAGGTAGGCGGGATGTCTGGGGCTTGCTCCGATCCTGCCACGGGTTGTTGGCACCTTTCCCCCTCCCCTCTCCTTCTCTCGTGCTGTTTTACCTTCTCCTCAAGGGTACAGGTTCATATTTATGCAGTACGCATGACCACAGACGCCACAAACGAATCGTATATCTTCGTTAATCAACGTGTAACAATGTCATGCAACCTGTTGTCAATTTGCAAGGTGACTGTTCAAGGCTTTGCGAATCGTCGAATAACAATATTACTTTGACAAATTTAACAATAATATAAATACGTCCAAATTATTAGCACGTGTTACGCGTCTGCTACACCATCTTGTCACATTATCATTATCACCTGTTCTGTCATCGATACAAAACCCTTTGCTTTTTCAACTCCGGATTAATACACAACGTATCTATTACTTCTAGAGACTATCCTGTGCAGGTAGCATTTCCTTTCTTTTCCCTTGTATATTTTCTAGGCCTATCCAGCCTATAAACCAACCCCTGTACCAACTCATATCACACCAAGCGCGTGTACATCAGCTGTGCCGGCAGTGGCATTTCATTGAAAATTTTGGTCATTGGCATCATTGGATGCAAAGCCGTTTTTCTGTAGAAATAAAGTTGGAAGGTTGTACCTGATCTGCTCTTGATTTGCCGATTTCAAGTGACACACCACCAGAGAATCCGTCCAAAGTTAGCGCATGGTTATTTAAGATTTCCTCTTTCTTTTTCTCCCGGTATACCACCTAATAAATAATTTCGTCATTTTTGTTGTTCCGTGCAGGCATTAATTTAATATCATTGGTATAGTATAACTACTTTATGTTAATTTACATCGCACGCGGCGCAGTGATTTTTTAAACAAGTAAAATTTTGTCCGACTCTGGCAGTTTTTATAAACTAATCACCAATTGATATAATGTGCATGTATACTTCGTTGCAGGTACACCGTTTGCAGGGTGGCCAAAAGTTTTGCACTTGCAGGGAATTCGAAATACAGTTGAATGATATTTTCATTGATTTTTTTCGATTTATTTAATATGCACAATGTAGACAGTCATAACAATAATAATAATAATAATAATAATAATAATAATAATAATAATATATGTAGCTGCATCAGTATATCAAACACCTACAGCTTTACGTGCCCATCGAGCATAAGTAGGTACTTATACTTATTTGCTTGCTTATACTTGCCACGCTCTACCGCATGCCCGATATCATTCGGGTGTACCAGAAGGTGCAGATGTACCTACATGTCCGTCTCCTGGCTCACCTATATATACATTTATTCTGTCACTCTCGCGACTATTCTTTTATCACGTGACATCAAAAGGCGGTCATTATGTAAGTACAGCGCGCGGAGTGTGGTGCACGCAGACCCTCGTGGATATCGGTAGTAGTATAGCCATGTATGTAGCACGCGGTTGCACTAACGGTGCACAAAAATCGGTCAACGCGGCGACGCGCAATCCCAATAACCCTATCGTGCTTCACTACTTTACCCACCGTTGGATGATATACGACGTACAAAATTATGTTTAACCCCTATTACACGGCTGCCAGCTGGTGTTGCGACTTTACGGAAAGGAAATCGCTCCGGATTTTTATTTGATGAACAAGTACGAGCGCACGCGCCCGCCAAAACCCCTACCGTGGTTACCTCCAAAGATGAGTCGGGCTCAACTTTCACCCCAATTACATAGTCGGAAATTCGCCCTGCCCTATCCTGTCACTCGAGAACTACATGACGCCGGTAACGCGAGAACTGTATACAAGTATACATTAAAGTCGGCTCTTTTGTGCCTGAATTACTCTCCCAAGTATAACTTATACCCAAGCACCAGTCCAAACTGTCCAAAGTTCAACGACTTGGGTATTAGGTATACATATATACATACTTACATATTTTATTTGGTTATGTTGGGTATACTGGAAAACGTGATGACATCATGACACTCCTCGAGAACCGTGAATTTTTTTGGGTTTAAGGGTATACTACTGGACATCAGCAGCATACATTTGTCCTCTTTTTTCCTCTTCCACTTTTAAAATTGACTAACTTTTCGTGTGCCGTAAGAAAATGGTTTTTTTTTCCCCCATTATTATTGCGGCATTGATACACCTGTGCATACAATTATCTACAATTGTAAGTAACTGTGTGAAATATATTTTTAGAAAATTATTTGATAAAACGGCCTTATTTATTCAAAATAAATATTAAACTAATAAACACACGATACTTAAAGTCTCAAAATTTTGATTACTTAGTTCTATTCGAGTGTTACAGTTCCGTAAAGTTACGACTTCAAACAAAAATGATGGTAAACCCCTGAAAATAAGAAAAAAAATAAAAACCAGGAAAGTGTTACAACCCATTAAGAAGGTGTGCAAATAAAAAATAAGATGATAACTCAGAGATAATTTACATTTGTAAGTTTTCATGATATCGCCCGGTGATGCATAATCCCTTTAATCAGTAGATGGATCAAGTTTTGGGACCGACGTGATGCTATTGTTTTTGTTGTTGTCGGTTAAATGAAAACAGCTAACGACACTTGCTTAACTTTAAAGCCTTTTTTTTTTTTTTTTTTTTCAAGTTTGTATGATTGTATCCGTAACGGTGGACAAGATTTTGTTTGCAATCCTGGCCCATAAATTACAAATACGTTTGTCGTAAATTTACGTAACATGTCTAATTTTTTCATTTTCGTCTTATATTGAATTACAAACCGATGTTTTTGAAATGGGGTAATGCAAAACTAAAGTGACAGAAAACTGGAATGTTTGAAATGACACCTGCACTGCAAGTTGATGAAAAAAAAAATTTCTGTGCGCATAGGTGGATAAGTACATGTCGAGACGACGATATGAAAGAGTAATTTCTAAAGGCGTTTGAATCAAATGGATTATAACGCGCAACATTTTTTGACGCTCGTTTAACAGCTCCTCGCCAAACTTTTACTTCTTTGTGTTATGCCCGCCGAATAACTTAATTGGAATTTGCCTTGGGTGAGAAGTGAGAAAACGCGGAAGAAAAAGAGAAAAAGTGAGAGATGCTTACGACGTTCTTTTAACGCGAACTAAATTGCTTTCCATTGAACGAAAGCTCAGCGCGGTTCGGTCTTGTGGAGTTTGCGAGTGTATAGGTGTGTGTGTGTGGGGGTGCACCTGCTTGAAAATTAAAAAAATACAATATGTGCTCGAAACGAAGCTGTCAAAAATTGCTGAGTTGGCAAAAATTGAGCAATAAGAGTAAAGGTATACGTAATAAATACAAGTGAGACTTGATTTCAAAATACCAAAAAGGTAATAGCCATAAGTGTATGCAAGAGTACTACCTAGACACCAAACAAATATACCATGACAGTGAATCTAGCCGCAAAATTCTACACGCTAAATCGTGAAATACCAAATTCTACTTTATGTACCCCTAAAATTAGACCATGCTCTTACCCTTGCACTTTTGGAAGGGTACAAGGTCTATTTATTTGGAGTTACACGATGCATAATTTGATATTTCGTCCATTTGGAATATTCCATTATGTGCAGAGCCCCTACCCTCAGAGCCTTTTTTAGTGCCACTCAGATGTGCGCTTACACTCTCTCGGGTACCCCGTCGCTTATCGCATGAAAAAGCACCCCAATGCAAAAGTCAGGTCTTAGGTTTCGGGTGAACCAAATTAACGAGTTTGACACATGTGTCTCATAGTACATACCTACATATACGTAAAATTAAATATCCGACTATTGCTGCTGTTATACATTCTCCCGCGGAATCTAATATGGCTTGTACGTAGGTCAATCATAGAGATATTATAGATAGAGTAGGCAAGCCACCGATTCTTCTGTAAGTGGAAGCGTTAATACGATAAAAAGATATGCAACATCGAGCTACCTTTCTATCTCTCTCTGTGGTCGCTGCTGATTGCCTATGCCAACATATACGTAAAACGTCTGTAGCCAATCAGCAGCGAGCACAGAGAGAGATAGAAAGGTAGCTCAGTGTTGCATCTCTTTTAAACGTGTTAACGCTTCCACTTACAGGCTTGCCTACTCTATCTATAATATCTCTATGAGGTCAATGGAAAAAATTTCCTAATGAAGATGATACTCGAATTGATCGGGATAATTTGAGTCGAATGGAAAGCACGCGTATTTAAATCAATTCTTTCACCATAGAAACTAAAATTTAAATAATAACTCCATTAAAAACCATTTACATGTTCATATTGGCATATTGGCTATATACATATACATACATGTATGTTTGTAAAAAAAAGAAAAAAAAATTCGGGTATTTTTATGTCTCAATGTTTTTATTAAATATAAAAAAGTATGGTTATTTTTTATTCGTCATAAAAATTGACATAAATTGTTGGTTCGACGTTTATCTGTCCTTAAGTTTTTTTAATAGAATTACACACGCAATATCAAAATAAACTTGTTTACATTTTCAGTCATTAATGTTTTTTTTTTTTTAAATGTCAAAGTGTTTACCTACAAGTGAGTAACAAACAAACATACATAGCATCCGAGACTTGTTTGCTTGCTCCGGTAGCGTGAATACGATTTATGATTTATTGCCCATCTTGACCAGAAATAATGTACTCTAGCTTTCACGGAGTGGGAGCAAAAGTTAATACTCAAGTTTGAGGTGGGGAAAAAAATTGTTATCGCTACATTTCACTTATTCTTGAACATACGATTGGATTTTTTACCTTGTTATTAATCTTGCTGTACGAAATCGGTGTATTACACATAATGGTGTATACTTATGATTAAATGATTAATCTCTTATATTCTGTTGTCATGATGGAGACAACGACATGACGTGTATGTTCCACTTTGTCTTATGTTCATGGGGATGAAAAAAAAAAAAAAAAAAAAAAAAAAAAAAAAAAAAAAAAAAAAAAANATCTCTGGGACAGGCTCAGAGTAGTAACGCAAGCTCGAATGCAAGGGTAGGTATGTATTAAAAAAAAAAAAAAAAAAAAAAAGTGAAGTCCGTACCTGCACTTTAAAATCAAAGCAGGGCTGTTGCAAAAAAGCAGGGAAACGCTAAGCAAAGTATGAAACTGGCAAAGAGTAAAACTAAAGAAGGAGAGAGAGAGAGAAGGAAGATGCGCGTGCTTGAACCACGAGGCGTGACGTGTACTACAAGGTATTCTTAACTTGCCTTTGTGACCATCAACAGCTCGAGCTTTTGAACTTTGCCTGCCGTCGGCAGCTCGATAGAGAACCGGGAGAGGAAAACAAAAAAAAAAAAATACGCGGTAACAACGAAAGCACCTCCGAATAGAAGGGGAGAGATCGATCGCTAAGGGTGCATCTCTCTTCTTCTTTTCCCATCAAAGAGAGACTAACGCAGTTAAAGCGTATATACCTACCACTATTTGATTTGTAGTCTTTACAGCAATGACGAGTCGCGCGCATGATAAAATTATCAAACATATATTCCCCGCGTTTCTGACTTTTTTTGCTCCATCATTCTGTAATTAATCGACGTACTTATACATACTTCTTGAAAGAGTTGATAATCGGGTTATGTGGCTGACGCACGTGGGCTGCTGTTCATTTGCAGCATTGAGCCGGGACGAAACTTGAAGACGAAAAAACGACTGATGTATATACATTAGAAAAACGCTACTTATTTTGTTTCCTTTCACTTATCCTCAACTTTTTGCCGTTTGTCGGCAAGTTTTGATATTAGTTAGTTAATTAAAAATAAACGTTTTTTTTCTTCCTGTTACAATTGACCGAGTGACAGAAACAGCTCGGGTGCACGGCGCACGGTTGCACTAATTGTTGATTATCTCTCAAGTATCATTTTATGTCAGTTCACGTTGTATTCGGAAGTAGCAATTCGACAATAATGTCGAACATTCTTGTGGAACAATATTACATGGGCAGCCCTGGGGCTTGCCTACTGAGAAATAAAATTCATTTTGATGATAATTCGGTGTTATTATAATTATAATTATATGAACTGCTGGCTTCGTAATGCGTAAGTACGTAAAATGCCGTGACAAAAAGGTTCGCAAAAAATGGACGACCGGAGAGTGCGCACTGTAATAATTATGATTATGATGATGAATCAACCTACCAGTAAGAGATATATATATATATTTACCCGATGATTGAAGCCATGTATACTTATTGTGAAATGCGTATAGATTGTAATAATTTAATCTGAGCAAAGCGCGAGACTGGTCGCGGACGTCGTGGTGGTGGATATTGTCCAAGTAATTTCAGAGGCAAAAAGGTGGAACGCTCAGCTAATCTATAGCGCACCGCTCTTATCTCGGATTTTACCCGCGCAGACCAGAAGGAATTCAATTTGCGTGCGAGTGTTACTACGGCGAAACGCAGCGTCACGATTTTAGAGCACAGTCGCCCTCTTCGACCCTAGTTTCTCCTACGCCCTCCTCCTTTGACTTTTTGCCCCGCAAGCTCGGCCGAGGGATGCACCAAGAGAAAGAGACGCAAGATAAATAAGTAATACGGCAGCAGACGAGAACCTACGCCCAATTTGAATTTCTAGGTATACGCCTAACATCTAGCTTTAATGAGAGTAACAGACCATGCGCGGTGCTCTGTGAGCTTTCTCTCTCTTTCCGTTTCTTCCCTTCAAACTCTAACTAATTATTCCTCTTTTTTACCTCTTACATAAAACGAAGCGCGTCTCGTGCATATTAATAAATTTTCATTACCGACGCTACGTACTTTACTTGAGAGTTTGAAATTATGGAATCCATGAAAAGTGCACGATGCCAGCTCAAAGGCCTGTTTAAAGCATTCAAAACTGAGTACAGTACTGAATCTGGATATTAATGATTCAACTTTAACAAATCAAAGTTTTTTTTTTACAATACTTGAAACTGGTCCATGTTTATCGTTTCCTATGGTACAAGCATGTTAGATTATATGAATTACTTTTGCCGACTTTTGCCAATACTACCAAAATGAAAAAATTATTCGAAGGAGAGCGAGGGAACTGTTGTTTAAATAGTCATTCAAAAATATTGTAGTATTTAATCATTTTTCAACTAGGTATCGACGACAGAGTGCACAAAATTTTGTTGGAATAATGTATAATATATGCACCCGTATTTCATCTGTTATGTTGCCAGATAAATATACAAAAGATAAAAAGACGGTTCGTTAATATGTGGGTAAGGATTAGGTATTAGATACCATCGTATGATATAACCATAAGGTGCGGACTGCGTAGCGTATAGTAGCACAGTAACCAGCATCAGTTGCACGAGAGAGAGAGAGAACTGCCAATGGAAAGGCGAGCTCAGTGAGTTTCGTCTGTTTTGGTGTGGTCGACGCCAGGCACACACAGTGAGTTTTCCCATGCACAAGTGTTTGAGCTCTCTTCCTCCCTTTATTCGCGGATTGGCAGAAAGCCAGGAGCCTACAGCGGCAGTGGCACATGGAAACACGTGTTCAAGATTAGCCGACCGACAGGTGCTACGGTCTGGCTCGCGCTGTCCCTCGTCCCAGCCATAATACCTTGGTTGTTCGAGCTTACGCGTGCCCTCTGATGCCTCTTTTCTCTCTCTCACGTTTGTGGATTTCGAAATGGAGGTAGGTAACGACTCGAGCCTGCCAGTCAAATGGCAAAGCGAGAGGCTGCCTCTCTGCAGCTGCTCGCGCGTCGTATGCATGTGCAGATACGTATACCTGTGTTCTTTACAGCTAATACACAGTTATCACTGCTGTTGTCGTTCAGAGTGGCGCATATTATTTTATTGCTGTCGGTACACACCTTATAGATTTATTTATGTAAAAGTCAAGTTCAATGCTCACAATTAATGCCGATTAATGCTTTCATCAAAGGGCCGATGGATTAGGTTTGCGAGTCAAAAGTTTCCCGTTTGTAGTGAAAATTTACCCAAGTACTTATACCTGCAGTAGAGGAAAAGTTGGAACAGTATTCGAATGAAAGTAGAGAGCAGCCTTTGGCATACTCCGACACTTACTTTTTTTTTTTTTTTTTTTTTTTTTTTTTTTTTTTTTTTTTTTTTTTTNTTTAATCAATTTAATGTTTTTTTTTTTTTCATTCGGTCTCATAGGATGATGCTTTCACCACGCTGATATAAGATACGATTTTTTTTCTTTTACTTCATAAAGGGTGGGAAGAAAGACGCGCCAGAAACTCGAGTCCTGTTTGTCCAAAGAGATGAGAAGGGAAAAAAATCCGGATAAATTGATTTTTCGCTTGAACTGAGAGACAGAACGTCAGCAAAGTCTCGCTCTCTTGTTATACTCGCGTACCGACGACCGAGCCAAACTCTTTAGGGGAGGAGAAGAAAAATGAGAGACCAGCCAAACGTAATAGTACACGTGGATGCCGACTGAGCGTCCTTTGTCCATTGAAACGCAAACCTCTCAAATTAGTCTGTAAATCTCTGGGACAGGCTCAGAGTAGTAACGCAAGCTCGAATGCAAGGGTAGGTATGTATTAAAAAAAAAAAAAAAAAAAAAANAAACCTCTCAAATTAGTCTGTAAATCTCTGGGACAGGCTCAGAGTAGTAACGCAAGCTCGAATGCAAGGGTAGGTATGTATTAAAAAAAAAAAAAAAAAAAAAAGTGAAGTCTACTTTCACTTCCCCTCGAACGACAATGTCAACTTTCTGCCAGAGGCAGAAGCGCCAGAAGGAGTGAGTGAAGAAAAGAGCCAGAGAAAAAATTCTGCGAGCCGAGTTCTATTCTGACTTTGAGAGTCTAGCTGCTTCCTTTCTTACTAGTTCGATTCCTCAGGATAGCGCCTCAAGCCCGCGGCAGAAAACCTACGATCGTAAGCCACTTTCGGGCTGTAGGACATATATAATGCTCGTAAAGACCGCCGTACGCGTGTGCTGTCTTTTTTTTTCGACTTAACGACTTGAGGACTCGTTATTAAATAAATCATCGTTGTTCTAGGCCTATAGTCTTGACAGCTTTTTAGAACTTAGATTCAAAAGATTTCCGAATATACGTGGGCTCTTAAAATAAAGTCTTTGCAAATTTAAAGGCAAATTATTACACTAATGTTTTCAAAGTATGAAAAAGTTGTAACATAGGAATACATGTTTTGACATTTCATGAAAACATATTTTGATTACGTTTCACATATAAAGTTTATTGTATTATCATAACGATAATGAAGAGTATTAAATTAAGAGCAAGATAAAACAGTAACTGATGTTTGCCAAGTAGATGCTTGGATCAGAAAATTCAAATGATCATGGCGTGGTTATTAAAAACTATTTTAATCACTACCATCGAGTTGACTGTTTCCCTATCCTTGGTTGTTGGACGAATACTGAGATGTGAAATTGCTATCCAGTTCAGTTCCTTCACCTGAGTTGTTTTTTCGGGATCAAAAGAAGAATTTGAGAAAAGTTTTATGTATCTGTTATACATGTGACTTTTATCTTTGCTCATTGCATTGACAGACAGGCTCTCCGTGAGATCAAAATTTAACTTCGGATTCTCCACATGCTCGACATCCATTTTCAAGAATTATTATTGTATTTACCGGTACAATTATTTTGGAAGTGCGGAAAA
>NW_019384275.1:2485953-2498234 GCF_000648655.2 Copidosoma floridanum | reverse complement strand
ACTCAAGCTATATGACATATTTTATAAAATAAATTTATAATTCATTTAATTAAATATTTATTTAAGGCATATTAGCATATGCAGTCGCACTGCTATGATGTTCGTTGGCCAAGGTAAAAAGGAGCTTTTTTTTTAGCAGATAAAGACTTTAACATTGTTTTTTTTTTAATAATAAAGTTTGTTAATACACATAGTACGCTATTGTAAGTGTTAAGTATAAAATACACTTTTTATTTTCGATGTTTTTCGCTGGTTTTTTTTTTTAACATCACAATTTTTAATTATTTTAAAGTTACATTGTGAAGGAATAATTTAAAAATGGATTTCGAATGATAATAATGATTTTTTTTTTATGTTACATGTTTTTCTCCAATGGTTTAATAAGCATTTATTATTAATTACTTTGCATGAAAGTTATAGAATCTTTCATGGATACTATAAACATATACATAATATGTAAATATTATGTAGTGATTTGGTGAGGCTGTACACATCCCCCTTCTTAGCACCCTCTCACTCATAGTGGACCTCCCTCAGCTTTTTTAAAACAAGAGGAAGATGTTTTTATTTAAGTGCAAAATTAACCCAATAAGTTTTAGATTAGGCTCCTTATTATCATAATTTGACCATCCTTCAGCACCTCCTCACACTATCCTTCCTTCCTCAGCCACCCCTTAGCTCTCCCTAGCATTATCTCACAAAAGGAAAAATTGTTTTTATTTTACTGTGAAATTACCTGAATGAAATTTTTGATTACCCCTCATGCTATCCCTTACTATTAATCAATTGCTTTGTACGCCTGCTGACCCCCCCCCCCTTATTTTCAAAAAACAATAATCATGGCCACCTTTAGCTTTCTCTAACTGCCCTTTTAATTATTGTTATACCTGTTTGCTTCCGTCAAGTTTTTTCCCACGATTTTCTAGGCCCCCCATAAGCCGGCCTTCAATTTGTTCTCACGCCTTCTAATCCTCCCTCATTCTCTTTCCACATCATTTTCGAGGGATTCGAACATATTTTAATAAAAATCAATCTTTTTTAAGATTTTTTTTGTACACATTTAATATTTTTAGGTGTAGGTAGATACTTTTTCTTGAAGTACAAACTATGCCAAAAAATATCTCAATTAATAAGGCAGCATTATAGCAGTTGCTTCTTAGAATATATTATTAATTTAAGTGTTATAATCTATTATTATTATTAGTCCTTTTGCAATTACAGTATCACTAAATGTTTTATTGACTATTTCATTATAAGTTCTTAAATATTAAAATGATTACACATCTTTTACGTTATTTAACATTTATTTGAAAGAAAAACGTTTATTGTCTTTAAAAAATGAATATTTAATCTTTTAATCTTTCAATAGCAGTCTGATTAATCTAACTAACCCATTTGATATGATTTACAAAAGAAATCAAAGTTTTGTGGGGAGTACGTGTGTGTGTGCACGCACGAGCACGCGCGTGTAAGTGGGCTTTACGTCTTGCGCACTCTGTGAGTACTCCCCAGAAGACTTTAATTACTTTTCGAAATCACATCATATAATTAATTTTGCGTGTGTGCGTGTGTGTCTCAGTGACGGCTGTTATAGATTACTTGTATAATAGTGATGCTGTGTATGATAATCACTAAGAAAAAAACTGTGTAAGAGAAAGAAGGAGAGAGAGAGGTGAAACCAGAGCGCAAAGAGACAGAGAGAGAGAGAGAGAAGCAGATGCTGTGCATATGAGAAATAGGATATCAGTCTTTTTTATTATGTAGTTTTCTTGAAGTTTTTAAAACACATTTTCATAAAGTTCTTTTTCCTTGGTTATGTTCCCACGCTGAATCTGGAGGAAAGAACTTTGTTCTGAAAATAAAATAGAATAAATTAGGTTAACTTTACCAAAGTAGTTGTTTAAATAAAACGTAGAAGACGTTCAGCCATACTAGTTTAACTAACAGGTGATGGTCTTCTGAATAAGTCCCTGTAAGAAGAAGAAGACTAAATAACTAATTCTCATTTAGTTATTGTTGTAACATTTCAACAACTGTTTATAAAAGTTTATAAATTTATCTGTCACATCAAAACTTCTAAGTGAAGAGTGGAGATCGTAGATTCGTTCTACCAGAAAATTTATTCTATTTTTGTTTGTCAGGAACCAGCCATCTCAAACATCTAATTCATTCTTACTTACAGTATGTTTTTCTTGAAAACTGTTAAATCAGTGTTATGGTATTCAGTTCCACTAAGTAACATGTATAAAGTAGCGTTGGGGTGTCATACATCAAACTCGCGTTGACCTACTGTATGAGTTTCTGCGTATATAATGCAGTAGTTGTGTATGCCAATGAGTCTTTATGTCTCACATTTTCAGGACGGTCTTCATTATACCTTAGTCCGTTTATTTTAACTTGGTATTCAATTTATTAACTGGAGATAAAATTATGTTTTTATTAATTAGGGTTTTCAGCCTTGAAATATTTAAATTAAGTGAGTAAGTTTAATTAACAAGTTTTGTCTTATCTGACAATTAAATAATTTTAGTGAAGCCAGAAATAATTAATTTTCACTAATAATGCAAATCATAGATCTTCAATTTCACATTCACAGTAAGAGATGATACGTTTGAAAAATGTGGATATGTTGGCTGAATTTTTCCGTACACTTTTTAAGAGGACTTATTTTCGGTTCTTACTGCAGTTTATAAGAAGTTTAAGACTGACTGAGCTTAAACTTTTTTATGTGCGATTCCTTGGTTTTTTTCTAGGCGCAAATTAAATTGTTCCTACACTTTGGGACTACTCCCCTATTCTTTTTCGAGCGAGTCAGAATTGTTTAGGTCGAAAAAGTAATTTAATCGTACTCATAGTAACAATAAGGCTGCTGCTCTTAACAGAAGAACCCAAGTCAACGCTCCTTTTTTTTGTTTCTCTTTTATGACTTTAAGGTGAGTCGGTAGTGAACTTATTTACTCAAGCTATTCTCACATAGCTTATTTACCAAACAACCAATCAGAGCTTAACTTATCTACTCTCGATTAATACGAGCAGAGTTGTGGTGCAATAATTATATTTCGATTAATGCTTAATACTGCTTATATTTGGGATTTGGATTTTGTATTGAGCATAAGTTGCTATCAAAACTGTGTACGATATTTCTTGTGGATTGTACGCAGTTATCAACGTTGAAGTCCTTGATTGTTCACATTCCTGTACGTAGTAGTGCAAGTTTATGTTGTAGGATAAACGCTTTATGAGGTTGTTAGAGATTGCTCTCGTAGTTTGAGTTCTGTGACGGTAGCTCTTTAAAAAAAAAAAAAAAGTTTTATCTCATGCAACTGTTCTAGTCAGGGAGTCAGAGGTTATCTTTTCGTTGTAGGATGAAGTTCAACGAAATTTTTCAAAAACTAGAGATTGTTGTCCCCATAAAGATCCTTTAAGAAAGTTAGAATAAACCTGGTCAGAAAGATCCTTTTTATTGCAAAATAACTTTGAAAACCGATTTTTTTCAGTTATCTCACAATATCTCGGAAATGAGGCATTTTATCGAAAAAAAAAGATTACAAAAGTGGTTTAACTAATGATCTTATGGAATGGAAAGTTTTTTTTCAAGAGCTAAAAATTGTTTATTCTCACCAAAACGTACTAAAAACATGCATTAAAGTTGTAAAAATTGAAAAACAAATTGATATGAAAAAATGAGGGAGGAAGTTGTTTGTTATTGTTGATATTTAAATATAATAAAAGTATAAGTATTGTTAACAAAATGCACAAGGTCACCTTTTTCAGAATTAATATGTCGACCTACTGCAAAATTATAAATTTAAAAGCTTATAAAGCTGTAAATCCTGTCACAAAAAGCGGATCTTGATGAAACCAATCGTAATCGGTAAGCTATAACGTTATTTATTACCAATCCGATTTTAAAACTTTTAAACAATTGTTTATTTTGTTATTAACAAAAAACCACTTTTTGTGGTTCGTATTTTTGTCAATTTTCAAGACAGAGCTTTGGAATGCAATGGATTCGATTACACCTATTTTTAAATAAATTTACAAACAAAATAAATTCATTGCATACCCAGAAAAAGCCGAGAAACAATACTTTTACGTTTTTAATTGTTGAGCATGATGTCATGCACGTAGACGATTGAAACTTAAATAATTAAATGACCAAGGGCCAAGGTACACAACAAAAATAATAAGATATTAATTGCCAGAATGTTTACTTAGAGATTGTTTGTTACAGGCAATTTGTACGGCAGTCCAAGTAATGAGTCGCTCTGTTGCGTCGATAAGGTCTGACACTGCACTCGTTTTGTACCGATATAGCACTTATTTTTGGCCCACTCGGGCGTCGCTGAAATGCTTAATTGCTATGTAAAAGTGTTAGTTGTCTTGGCTTCTAATGGGCCTATAATTAATTTATTTTGTTTGTCAATTAATTAAAAAAAAAGGTTTAATTAAATGCATTTCATTACAAAGCTCTATTTTGCAAATTGACAAAACTAAAAACTACAAAAATGGTTTTTTGTTAATAACAAAAAAAAATTTTGTTAAAAAATTTCGAAAATTAGTTTAATAATAGATAATGTTATAACCTACTGATTCTAATTGGCTTTGTTAATACCCGCTTTCCGTGACAGGATTTACAACGTTCTGAACTTTTAAATTAATAATTTTGCAGTAGGCCGCCATATTGCTTGTAAAAAATTGATCCTTGTGAATTTTGTAAACAATTTTAATACCTACCTAATATTTAAATACCAACAATAAAAAACGACTTCTTCCCTTATTTTTTTATATCTCTTTGTATTTTATTTTTTACAACTTTACCGCATTTTTTGGTAAGAATAAACAACTATCAGCCCTTGAAAAAAATTTATTAATACGTAAAATTATTAGTTAAACAACTTTTATGCTAAACTATTTTCGACAAAATGCTTCATTTCCAAGATACTGTCAGATAATTGCAAAAAAGTCGGTTTTCAAAGTTATTTTGCAATAAAAAGGATCCTCCTGACCAGGTTTATTCTAACTTTTTCACAGGATCATTACATGGACAACAATCTACAGTTTTTGCGAGATTTCTTTAAATCCCATCCAACAACGAAAAATCATGGTTTTTGGACCTCTGGCTCCCTGACTATTACAACATGTATTCCATTCGATTTTTAAAAATAAACATTTAAATTTTATAACTAAAGCACAAAACTTAATGTTTTGGAATTTTAAATGAAAAGTATATGACATAAGATGTTACATTTTAAATAATAAATAATGTAAAATGATTTTTTTATGTCATACTAATGTGCTTATTGCATTCACAGCATTCAAGTATTTAGAAAACAAATTGACAATATCGTAAGTGATGCATTTTTTGTTAGTAGAGTATACATAATTCTTCCAAAAAATAAGATTTGTATGTATTATTAACTTCTTAAATCAAAAATTACTTTATAAAAGAAGGACATATTCCTACTAATGGACTTTCAAGTATTTTACTTTCTCCCTCTACTTTGATTTTACAAGATTCTCACCTCTCTAATTAGGTACGCAAGTCTTGTTAGTGGGTGCTTTCTGTCTAGTTCCTTTTTGATAACTTTTATGTGGCGTCTATTGTATAGTGCTTTTAAAACTCATACTGCTGGAAAATTCCAAACTCTATTTATACTTACGGTTTTTGACATACTAACCGTATAACTCAAGACATATGCTACTTGTAACCCTGTATTACCCACGAGCCTTTAACCACATTACCCTATGAATCTCGTACCGTTTAACTGAATCATCCAGGAAGCACATTTTTCTCACATGACATGATTAAGTCTCCGTGGTTACTAAGTCATAGATCAGGCATACATTGGCTGTTATTAGAATGAATAAAAAAGATCTTTTCTAGTAACTAGGTAACTAGGCCTATTTTCTAAACTAATGATGACTTTTTCGATGGAAGGCTCAAGTATTGGTTTTGGTTAAAAGGAGCTACACATCGTACAAAAGAATCTACACATGTTAAGAATCAGATCCTATAAAATTAAGCTTTTAAGAAAAATGTAAAGTCAGGTATGCTTGACTTAACCAATCAATGTGTTTATAAAAAATAAAAGCCTTCGCACAGTGGCTAGAAGTTTTTGTTTTTTAATGAATCTTCAGCCTTGCACAGTTTAGAAATAAGAATCTAAAAACAGTTAAGCTTCGCTTCGTTACTTGGCATGACTTACTTTTTTCATGACACTCTTAGTATTATGTTGTATTGTACTCATAGATAAACAATATCAATCTAAACAATATTAACTGTAGTCTGGTACTAAATGCATTAAAAACTTAAGTCAATATTCAACATACACAAGTCTCTCAAAAAATACAATTCATTGCAGTGATCAATCTCACAAAATAAAGTTCATAGAGATATTATAACTCTTTAAATATTGAATGTAAGTAAAATAAGTCAAATACTAGTTATATTGAGAAGTACTGGTTACGACAAAGTCTGTACTCAGTAGCTATAGTGTACTAAAGTAGTTCCATCAAATAAATACTTAAGACTGCTTCGCGATGTTTCTAATACTATAATGTGTACTGACTGAGTTTGGAAAAATGTTTGAAAATTATGTAAAACTATCAATTATTTCTTACAAAATACAGCAATCTTTACCCGTTCTTAAATTTTTTTTAATAGACTACTTTATCGAAAAATTTGCAAAGTTTTCCTTGAGTGCTTATTGTAGAACTTGTTATACATCACAGAATTCCAATAATGTTTTTTCTAAAGAAATTAAAAAAAAATACTTAATGACAAAATATATCTTAAAAATTAAATACGTCATTGAAGTATGCTATTACTTTTATTCTTATACTTTTTATAAATTATCAAAGCTGAAATTCCCCAAATGACAATTATTCAATAACTATGTTTTTTCGACAATCATGAATTATTTATGACGTATAAAAATCCCGATGACGATGTGTTCGTATTAAATATCATGTTTATCAGTTACTGTGATGATGTAATACTTACGTTTTCGACTTACAACACATGATAAAAAAAATTAAAAACCATGATTCGTTTGAAGTTTCTGCCATCTCATTTCCCATAGTATAAGTCTAGCTTCATATAATCTTGATGAACTCTGGCTGAGTTAATAATTTTAAATAGTACAACAATACGTCAATACTTTTATTTGTAATAGGAAGCTTATTCATTTAATGGACTAGGTTAGTTATCTTAAGATTAGAAAAAGTTGAACTGCTAATGTAGTGAACTTTAATTGTATTTTAAATACCTGATTTTTTCATTTATCGCTTATAGTTACGAAAAATTTAAGCAACATGAACAAAGTTATGTTATTTTATTTGATTTTTATGCACTTTTAAATTTACTGCTATGCAGGCGTTCATTTTACCAACGTTGTGGACTGATAGCTACAGACTTAGAAGTTATCTGTAGAACGGCACGGTAGCACAGTAGTTCAGGCTGCAGTTTTTGTCAATCTGGGGTTGGTAGTACATGCTTACAAGTCCAGCCCTTTACTCACTTTGTCTACACCTTCGAAAATTTTTTCAAGCTACGTAACTGCCAGTTTTTTTAGAACGACTATAAAATTTATGTAAAGAGATTTAGATACCCATAGCCATCATAACACTGTGAAGGTTGAGCCAAAATAAATCATAAGGACCTCGATAGAAGCATTTTAAGAAACACATGCATAATTTTTATTATTCCAACGTCTTTTTGACCTAAATATGTCGGTAAAGCTGTAGAATAGAATGGAGAAGCATAATATACCCCATAAAAACTACCTTATAAAAAAAGTAAAAGGCCATACATAAATGAGTATAAAATTTTTTTATTGTACTTTTAAATGTTGTGTCACACTAACACATAAAAACTTGTCAATTAAAAATACATCTGATCAATTTGCTAGTCTGTAAATTATAAAACGCAAGAATTAAAATAAAACACATTGTTGTGAGAATTTAATTAAATTTGGTGCTCAATTTTGTTTCAAATATTCTAAATATTATTCTAAAAATGATGTTACCTAGAAACATTAGACTTTATGTTTTTAAACTGATTTTATGACTTTGTAAAGCCAAAAATTTACTGCAAACATTTATGTAACAGAACAATTTGGATACAAATAATAAGTACGTAAACATGTTAAGTGAAAAAAAAGTTTTAACAGCATAGGTATTATAGTGTTACGTAGGATTCTAAAGGTTCGGGGTGCTTAATAACAACGCGGCAGTTAAACTCAATCAATTTTTTTGTTGCTATATTCCTTGAGGGAAGGCGCTTTGCGGTCCCGAGTTACTTATTGCGACTATCCTCCTTCTAGTCCCGACGTTCAAGAGCCCTGTGGCCACTGCTGCGAGCCTTTCTATGCTCTCTCTTCCCCCACTTGTGCTCCTTCCTAATACTAATAGCTGAGGCCCATCCCACGTAGTATATTCCATACTGTACGTGACACGTCCGAGGCCGCTTCGTTTTCGCCCTCGACAACGTTTTTTTTTTCTGTACCACCTCGGGAATGATTGTTTAATTAGTGTCTGTATCATGTTGTTTGTGTTGTTATGTATACCAATCATATAAGTAAAATTAATGAGGTATCCCTATGAACATCCCTGTTAATTTTCCTTTTACAGGCTTTGATTAGTTTTCCGCAAGTTTATAATTGTGTTATTACACATATTGTTCGTGTTTGCGCTCTTCCCTCTTACATAAGAAATTGATAAATATGCCCTTGTGGGACTTACTTTCATTGATAATTATTCAATTACCATTCATTACTTATTATCTAATTTAATATTTACTTATGTACTTACATATTTTTTTTTTTTTTTCGAGTTGTTTCATACATATTCATTTTCGTCATTATGATGATTGTTTTCCTTCTTCCGGTTTTATTTTACTTACATTTTTTGTTTTGTGTATTCATCTTTTTTTTTTGTGTTATACTATATTCATTACATTTCACGCAGCGTCTTCCACACAACATGACAAAAATCTTTTTTATTTTTTTTTTACTTTATTATCATCATTATTATCCGTATTCTTTTTTTTATCCATTTAACGCATTATTGAACCACAAGGTATATCAACCGTTCTTATTTACGTATCTACTTACTATTTTCTTTTTCTATTTAGTTACTTTTATTTTCTCTTACCTAAGGATTTTTTTTTTTTTTTTTTTTTTTTTTTTTTTTTTNTTTTTTTTTTTTTTTTTATAAACTAGACATCGTCAATGCTTAGGTATTAAGGTTCTACTTTTAAGTTAATTAAAGTTTGTTTGTTTCTTATGGTAACTGCTTGTTACAGCCCGTCGGTTGATTTCCTTGTCGCCGCTCACCCCGTACTTTGATAAGTATTGGCTGTAGTGCCACAGAATTTCCCGGATTTTCATTTCTTGCGACGTTTTTTCTGGTTCTTCTTCCAGCAAACATTCTAGATAAGTTTAGTATAAGTGGGGCCCCCCATTTTAAAATCCCGACCGATCCTGCCGCCGCCCCTAACGCTATTTCAGCTGCTAACCATGCGTATTCCTTCCAGTTAAAAAATTCCTCTTTTGCCTGTACTAATTCATGTATACGTTTTACTATGTCTATCAGTTTAGTACCTGTCGTCAACCTATCCTCCGGTCCATGTTCTTGCTTACCAAGCTCCTGTAACCCATCCCTCTCTACTACCATCTTTATTTGTTCCAATATCTCATCTACTTTTACCCCTTTTATTTTCCGCGCTATTTCTTTCAGATTCAAATTTGAGCTCTTAAACTTAATTATCTGGTTCTCGCCCTCCTCCTGACTCGGGTCCAATCTCGTCTCCGATGTTTGGGCTGTGCAATCTTTAGCTAGGTCTATTACTCCTGCCTTCATTACTTTAAATGTCTTGTGCTTGGTGTGATCGCATTGTACGTGTATCTTTTCCTCTTCCGTGGTGCTGAACGCATGTTGATTCTTCGCGTGAAGACGTGTCCAATATGTGCCCTTTAATTTTGCTAGTACTATCGGGCACTCTTCCGGTTTCTTCACAGTTTCTTCTAGTATCAGCCGTATCTCACAAGGGTGGTCTTCCTCCACTTCCTGTGTTGGCTGCATTCGTGTACACACACTTACCTTTTTCAACTTCTTACATTGTTCCACTGTCTCCCGCGCTACTGGTGCAAATCTTTTTTCGCTCGTGCTACCCGCAATGTACTCATATGTTGGTTGGAGATAAGCGACGACGTTCGTTATATTTAATCCCTCCAGTTATAATGGCAACGGTGATATCCTTAGAAGGTCTAGACTCTCCCTTGTTACCAGCGGTATTTCGATATAATAGATAATTTTCCTATCAAGCGCTATCGTTACTACCTTTGATATTTCTGCTATTTCTTCCCTCGTCGTGTTTCTTTCTCCCGGAAATGTAAGGTTAGGTCTAAATTGTTCTGCTAATATTTCTGCTTCCGTTATCACATCTAGCGCTGCTTCCGGCAGGTGTGACACGCCTCGACTCGCTAAATATATGATATCCGTCGCTGTCTCAAATTTAGCTACGAGTTCTTCGGTCAATTTTTCGAATCTTTCTACTATTCTTGATACGCTGTCGTATCCGTCTATAAGTTCCGTGAATATTTTCAATCCTTCTTCTGTTACCTTTCCTGCTTCGTTTTCAAATCTCTTTATAGCTTGAAGAACCTGCTCGTGATTACCGAACGTTGAAATCCTCATTTGTTCTTTTAAGAACCTTGTAGTGTCAGTCGTGTGCGTCAGGTTTGACTTTACTAGCTCCTGTATTTTCTCCCTATCTGCCTCCGCTATTTGTCCCTGAAGTGTCTGTACCGTTTTGATCTGGTTATCATCGACTTTTTGGCCTACTACTGCTCTGTACGCCATTTCCATTCTTTGTAAGGCTCCTGGGACTCTTTTAGTAGCCCGTTCTACCTGCTCTTCACATTCGTCCCTCTTCCTTATAGTTACCCTACATTTCCATTTCGTTTGTTGGCTTGCTTGTAGAAATGCCTCTGTCTGTTGGGCCATTTGATTCCAATCTACATACCATATTATTTTCCATGTCGACGCGACTGATTGAATTGGACCCAGATTCTCTACTAGTATCCCCGGATTTCTTTCGATTTGCTCTATCTCCCCCGGTTGTCCTCCTACCAGCGGGCTTTCACCCCTAAAACATAAAATAGTTATTCTTTTTCCCGTTCTCACTCCCATTTATCGTAAGCTCCTAGGTCCCTAGGTTACCTTTGATTAAGAAAAGAGAGAACAACTACAAGAGAGAGAAAATAAATTCTACTTTCCTTCTTATTTTATTCTTATTTCTTTATTTTTATTTTGTTTTAACGTTCTGTGTAAATACAAATGCCCCTGCCATACAATTCATTACACATATTTTCCCAATAATTATTAAATGCAATCTAGTATTAGGGCTTGACTGGTTACTACGGTAAGTAGCGAGTGTGGCTCCGTCTTTACATTCAGGGTGTATCGTTGCATATAATATTAATGTTACACTTATGTACATCTATATTTGTTACACCATGTATGTGTATGCTATAAACATAAGGTACATAATAGTCTTATTCCTTACTAGGCTACGTTACACGCATTCACTTTTTCGGTTAATTTTCAGCGGAGGCGAGTGTGGATTTGAGAGGGAATAGAAAAAAGGGGAAAATTTTATTGCTCTATATCATAAACTTTCGTTTCCCGACTTTGTATGCTACGTTATTCTTATTTCTTCCTTATTTCTCTTTTCTTCAAGTGACTCACCTAAGGTGGGAAGGGATTTACATAGGTGTATGAATCTGCGTTTGCTTTTCCAACGTCGCTGCCGAGTCAGTGTATCCTACGTCTCCTTACGTGCACGATTTTTGCAGTTAACTTCGACAGTCATGGCCGATTTCAGCCAATTCTTTGATCGACTCCTTGGGTTTGTCCGGTTGCCTTTAGGTGACTCGCGATCCACGCGCTTCGTTGTCGCCAGTGGCGGTGCGTGTGGGTTACTGTTGGGGGCTGTTCTCCACGAGGAAGCCGCGTGCGCCGTGCCAGATTGCCAAAGCGTAAGTATGAAAGCGAAGTTTTTTTTTTTTGTTTTCATTTATTGGGTTGTAGGTTACGCGACTGTATGCGTGCCGGGATGTCCCCGCTGTAGGACGGCCCCCTGGGCAAAGCATTGTTGTGCTCAGCGGGCCGACCGCGCTAGCGCCAATATATTGTGGGCAGCATGGTTTGGTAAGTGCTCTTGGCCTTCGTCGTATTTTTTATTCTTATGGCTTCTTTATTTTTCCTAATGCAAT
>NW_019384275.1:2462103-2485097 GCF_000648655.2 Copidosoma floridanum | reverse complement strand
TATAACGCACTTTGAGAAAAAACCACACGCGTAACTCTCTCGTTGTCGTTAGAGTTTTGTATTTCCTTTTACATGTGGATTTCCCTATGCGCTTTAAAATGTTAACTTAATTTATAAATTAGTACGTATATATACATGCTACTATGTTTGCTCATGCATATATTCGGGTAAGACTTTCCCTCACTGAGGTTTATCTAATGCCATTCAATTATCGTGTCTTTCGTGTTCTGTGTATGTGTTCTAAGTGCACACTTATGTGTTATTTGTATTGACATGGTTTTAACGCTAGTTAGATAGAGCCACACGCACTTTTAACCCACCTCTCATACATCGTTCATGTAAAGAGTAACAAAGAAAATAAAAATAGAATATCACTTTGTTATACACGTTATTTATTCATTTCCTTTCATAATTATGATTGTTATTATTATTTTTATATTGCATGTTTCTCTCTTCTCCTTAATTCCTCAGTCTGTGCTTATTTCGAACGTAATATATTTCCTTTCGTTACATGTCTCCCCCCGTATGTCTGTATTTAATGAACCTTCGCGGCGCGTCCGGGGGCCGCGAAAGAAAAAGAGTTCCCGAGAGAAGTGGTATTTATTTTCACATCTATTTCTACCCCCTATTCGTCTATAATGCTATTATTCGTAAGTAACCCTTGGGGTGGGGAGCAAGTTGCCTCTTGGTCCCTTTTACTTTTCTTCTTCTCCTCTTCTTATCATCTCATCTCTCGGGCACGGAGATTTCAATATACAAGCTTTTTTTATTTTGTCCACATGTAAGACCCGTATTTCTTCATTTCTCTGTAACTTCACATTATGGTTCCTGTAATCTATGCCGACTATTTCGTAAGGGCCCTTGTATTGGTCATCAAATTTCCCTTCAGATGGCTCTTTAAGTACATACACCATCTCTTCTTCCATAAAAAAATTCGGGTTCAGCGCCCTATCATAATAGTACTTTGATCTGTATTTGTTCTGTGTTTGGGTCATTGCTGCCAATGATCGTAATTGCGCGAGTGTCCCCGTTATTTGCAGCAGTAACTCTGTATATGTTTGACCCACCTCTGGCCTCTTGAAGCTTGACGGGAGTTTTGCCTGTTGACCAAATATAAGCTCGTAGGGTGTGTAGCCTGTACTCTCGTGTTCCGACGTATTGTAAGCGAGCATACACAACGGCAATAGTTCGTCCCATTTTTCGGTCTCGCTAATGTAGGCTTTTAAGTATTCTGTAAGAACGTGGTGCATGCGTTCAATTGCCCCGTTGCTCTGAGGATGAAATGCCGTGCTCCCAAGTTTTTCAATTTTGAATAATCGCGTAAACTCGTCCATCGTTTTGTTCATAAAATGCGTTCCTCGGTCTGATAATAATTTTTCTGGCGCTCCAAAGTATGCTAAAAATTTATTCGTTAAGGCTCTTACCGTTTCTTCAGCTGTTGCTCTTTGTACCGGTATTAATACAATAAACTTGGTTAGCCAATCCTGTATTGACAGGATATGTGTATAGCCGTTTGTTGAAGGCTTATTAATTGGTCCGTAATAGTCAATCGAGATTTTTTCAAACGGTCTGCTGGGCGTATCTGTAACGAGCATAGCTTGCTTCGTTTTTACACGCACTAGTTTTTTAGTCTGACATGACCTGCATCCAAGTATAAATTGCCTTACATCGGCCCTCATGTTCCTCCAATAATAGTCCCTTGCTATCTTATTGTAGGTTTTATTCATTCCTTTTAACCCCCAATTGTTGATTCGTGATACTCCTTAATAACCTTATATCTTTGATCCGCTGGTGGTATAACTAAGGTGTTCATGTAAAAGGTCGCTGCGACCTTGAGGTTTTTAAAAGTTTCCTCAAATTGTTCCACGAAGTAGATCCATTGGCTTATGTTGAGTATTGCCAAGTCACGTATCACGCCTATAGACTTTATTTTATGTATCATTACTAGTGCCTTGAGTGACGTAATGCATTTCTTGATGTCCGATTTTAGCGCCGTATCTTCAAAATGCGATTTAATATACATTCGCATTACCGCGACTTTTCTCACATTTGCTCTCATGACGTCACCAACCATCTTTTTTTCATTATTTAGGGCTATTGGATCTATGTATCCGCGCTCATATAGGGCGTCTATTGTTTCCGTATCAGGCACGCTTTCTGTTACCGTCGCGAATACTAGGTTATCTAGATAATGAAATGGGTGATCCTTTGCCCGATGCATTCTTTGGAATGGCTGTATGTCTGTTTCTTTTCCCGGTAGCCACGGTGGTTTTTCATGTGGTAACCGTGTCCTGCATACTCTGTACTTTTTTAGCTGTGGGAGGTTTGATAATACTTTTCTTTGAAGGTCTGCTTCCTCTGGTTCGCTTTCCGACTCCAGTCTGGCCTTGTTTAAACCAGCCCCCTCTTCACTCTCATTGTTTAGTAAGTCTGAACTACTTGAAGAGTCGGGGGGTGGTGGTGGATCAGGTGGGGGCGTGTCCCCATCTTCATAAACGTCCTCATTCATGGAGTCACTTTTATTACGCTCTATTTCTTTAACTCCTTCCTCTTTTTCTTTCCATGATTCGTTTACTTCACTTTTCCAATTTATATTGGCGCCCGATTCGTCACTAACCCGCGATTCCCTTTCCACCGGGCTTTGTTCCTCCTCGCTATGCCTGGTTGCGGCAACGAGTGGTCTGAAGTGGTTGTTGAGGAGATGCAAGTGTACATATTCCTCATTGGCATTAATCGTGAAACTTTCGAAAATTTCACACTTTTTTCCCCTCTTAGTGCCCTGTAGATGTATACAAATATTCTTCCTGAACTCTTGTGCGAACAACAATATGCAATCATCATTACCATATTCTGTATTGGACTGCAGGATTTTTTCTACCTCCTCCGGGTCAACACATATATTTTTCCACTTCGAACATTGTAGTACATCCCGGAGTTCTCGCGCCGTCAATTGCAAGTCACAGGAAAAAATAAGAGAGTCGAATAAGCAATTACCTGGTATTTCTACCGGAAGTTCTTCGATAAGTTTTAAATTTTTATTTGACTCCATGCAGTTTTGTTCTGAATTCCGTTTGGCTACATTTCCGCCTCCTGTTTTACTTTCAAGCTTATTACCTTCATCAGTATAATCGTCCCTTACCCCTCTTGGTCTTTCATTCCCCGATGGGTTTTCATTTATCTGTGGTAATCCACGCGGGATATCTTCCTCGCTAAAGAATTTCTCTCTATCCCCTGAGCCCGTTCTCTCTTTCGAGGGCTGTTGAGATATCTTTGTATCATTATCTGTACTTACCGTTGGATCGCTCAGAAGTCGATCGGTGATAGTATCGGATTCCCAAGCGTCTATTCTGATTCCCGGCTTGCCTTTGAAGTCTCGTCGCTTAACATCTAGTCTAACTTTCGCTTGGAAGTTATCTATTGAGTCATTAAGTAACGCTCCAATCTTTTTGTTTACTTTCGTCCCTTTTTTTGGACTTTCTTTCGTCTGTGTACCCCGTCGTGATTCATTTATTTGCTTCTCGCTTACATTCTCACTAGACGGTCTGCTTTGTGCCCCTTTCTTCGGCGTCGGTCGATCCCCTTCGACCGTATTCGGTATTTCCTGTTGCTGCTTGTTACTCTCTTGGAGCACACTTTGCGCGTGAGCTTGGGCCCATCGGTCATTCTCTTTCTCTCCTTTATTCGCATTTCTGCTTGACATACCTGCATCTGAACTCGTCATCTCTATAGTATTTATAGGGTCAAGCATTCTTTCTCTCTTTCCGATCAACTCTGTAACCAGGCCTGCCTGTGCCTGCTGGTGTCCCCCGTGCTTATCATTATTCGCATTTATGTTTATGATCTCTGTACCTACAGTTTTTTTCTCCTCTTTACTTTTCTCATTCGCTAGGCTAGCTGCGGCTAGTTGGAATCCCCAATGTTTTACCGGCTTGGATTTTCCTTTCAGGGCCACCGGTGAGTCACAGTTTGCTATGATAATCTTCTTGGACACAGTTTCTATTTGCGGTGTTACTGAAAAATTTGGCGGGTGCCTATGCAGCATATCCAAGTGTCTTTTGCGATTTTTTCGTTGCATCATCGGTTGTACTTCTAGTTCTAAATACGGTGTGCTTGTTATTCCCACCCCTTTTTTCAAATTTTCTTCTTTGCACATGTAAGCTAGTTTATCCTCAGTCGGACCCTGTGATAGGATTTGTTCTTCACTATTGTTTAAGGATCCTATTTGAATATTTTTTCCCTTATTCTCTTCTGCGATCTGTACTATCTGTTTACGCGGCCTGCCTCTTTTCCCTTGTTTCTTACGTGGTTCTGCTCCTTTACTCTCTATATTTTCACTCACCACCGTCCACTCTGATTCTGAGTCTGCGTCGCTTTGTTCATTGACCGTTAGCTAATCTGAGTTATTCGTCTTGCGAGGCTTTTTCCTTTCTACCTTTCTGTTCGACTCGTCTGAATCGGATATTTTTATCTGCCATTTCTTATCCCTTCTTATTATGTTTCTCTCTCTTCTTGTACGCATTTTGAATATTCGTGCAGGTGGCGCATTTATGTCACCATGACCATCTCTCTCCTGCTCTTCAGCAAGTTCATATAACTCTCGTCGCGGTAGTTCAGGATTTTTCTCTCCATCCTCTATAATCGGATTTCGGGACAGTGCATCCAGTGCCTTATTGGCTATTCCTGGTCTATAAACAACGTCAAATTCATAGCCCCTTACTTCAGCTTTGAGCCTATTAAATCTTATATCTGGCTTCTTTGATGAGTGAAAATGATTAAGAGGCTCATGGTCCGTAACCACTGTAAACCTTCTGCCAAATAGATAGGGTCGAAACTGCTCTTTTGCATATACTATAGCAAGCAATTCTTTATCGTACGTAGGGTATCGAATTTCGCTGCCCTTTAGGCATCTAGAGGCATACTCACACGGATTGTCTTTTCCTATTTCTCCCTGACTCAATATTGCCCCAATGGCATAGTCAGATGCATCCGTTGTCACCACAAATGGTTTTTCTAGATCGGGTGCTTTAAGTACAGGCTCACTGCAAAGTACATCTACGAGCGTTTTGAATGCTTTTTCATGCTGCTTTCCCATTTAAACTCTGTACCTTTTTTCAGAAGCTTCGACAGCGGTTGAGCAATTTTAGCGTATCTTTTAATAAATCTCCTATAATATCCAACAAATCCAAGAAATTGTTTGATTTTCTTTGCATTTGTAGGCCTTGGATATTTTCTTGCAGCCTCGATTTTCTTTGGATCCGTTTTTATTTCACCATTTCCTACAATATGGCCTAACACTTTTGCTTCACGTTTTAAGAATTGGCACTTCTTTGGCTCAATTGTAAGATTTGCCCTTGACAATCGCTCTAACAATCTTATAAAGCGTTTGCGATGTTCTTTAAGATTCGACGCGAACACCATTATATCGTCTAAATATACCTCTACCTCATGGCCCTGCAGCCCTGCCAGTGCAAGCGTTATTGCCCTTAGAAACGTGTTCGGAGAATCCGTGCAACCCATTGGCATTCTTTTGTACTGGTAATGCCCATCCGGTCCCGAAAACGCTGTTTTATGAGCATCGTCTTCATGTATTTCGACTTGAAAAAATCCCTGCTTCAAGTCTACCACTGTAATATAGCGTGCTGTCGCCAGATGTTCCAGTATATCGCTCTGGAAGGGAAGTGGATGACAACTGCCCATTGTTATCTCGTTGAGTTGCCTGAAATCCGTTACTACCCGCCAGCGCTTTTCGCCATCTGGTCCTGCGTTTTTAGGTACGATCCACATGTTTGAGCTGTACGGTGACTCTGAAGGCTCTATTATGCCTTGTTCGAGTAATTTCTTAATTTCAACTTTCATTTGCTCTCTCACAGCTGGCGGATATCTATACCGCTTCGTTACTATCGGTTTATCCGTAGTCGTGTTTATTTTATGTTTTAAAAGATTTGTCGCTTTCAGTTTTTCCCCGTCGAGTCCAAAAACGTACGGGTCAATCTCTATAAGCCCTCGCACATGTTTTTTCTCTTCTTCGTTGCACCCCGATATGTCGACTAACTCCATTATTTTGTCTACTCGCGCTTTCCTGCAACTTAGGACGTCTGTTTTAATGTTTTCCTCAAGTATTTGAGTATTCTCGTTGTCACGGCCATCCTTGTCACAACCCTCGTTTCCCACGATATTTTTCTTCGTACATGTGCAGCTGGCGTCGTTTCTTATCTCATTGCCTAGTTTTTCATTCTCTTCAGGGTTTTCAGTTTCTCTAAACATCCGTACAAAGGCTCTTTCTAATGCTTCTACGTCATCCCCATTGACGTCCGATGAGTCAGCTTTCTTCGTCGTCTCACACTCTAAGAGGTCCACCACTGGGACTGGTACATTTATTATTTCATTTGATATATTTAGACATTCGGCATACACCCTACCATTATTGTTCGTTGCGATAAAATTACCGAACAAAATACCCTCTGTAAGCTTTTGTAGTGGGACCCAGCCCACTTTAATTTTCCTGTGCGACTCTTTTATATACGCATATATAACTTGCCTCGTTTTCGGCACAATTTCAAAACTTTCTGATTCTCGTAGCGGAATTCTCCTTCCATTCAACTTAAGTGTGTTGTCTTCGGCATTTATCTGACCGTTATACAACTTAAAAATATCCCATCCTATGATTCCTTCCACCTCTATGGGAAAGTCATGGGGGACTACGTGTAGGGTACACATAAAGTTTTCTAGGGGTAATCTTATAGATCCCAAAGTTTGGCGAGCTCCATGCGTTACGCCTTTTATTTTTAATTTTTCCCTATTATTTACCGCTACTCCAATATCGAGACAATTCTCTTTAATTATTTAAATTTCCGCGCCCGTATCAGCATAAAATATCGCACCTTCGTTTATATAAGGGCTTTTTAGGATTACTGTGGGTGGTGTGTATCCTATTTTCGATAAATTTATTTTCACTGTGCGAGATAGCTGCTGCTCATCTTTTCCTTCAGCTTTAGAATTTTCACGCGTCGTGGCATAAGTCCCCGATATCTTATGCTTGTCATTATCCATACCCTCCTTTAACACTCCTAACTTTCTCTCATAAATTCCTTCATTTATTGCTTCTTCATGCCTGATGATTGGGGATCGCGTCGAACATCCTGCGAGTTTAAATTCCTGGTTTTCGAGCTGTTTACCCTCGCACTTTGACTATTAAGATTATCTCTCCTATAATCATCCCTGCGATTATCCTGATGGGAATATTGGTTATTTTGCCTGTCCCGATAATCGTCCTTCCTGTGGTCATATCTATTATAATTATGACCTATTTTACTGTCATTGTAACTATTTCCGTCATAATTGTTACTGTTATTATTATTGTTGTAATAATTATTATTATCGTAGTTATATTTTCTTCCCTGGTAGCGATTCCCTTGGTTGTAAGGCCTTTTACTATTATTCCCTTGTTGTCGATCAAAAATCCTATCGTTTCTATACCAACGGTGATAATCATTATACGCCACCTTCCTATCATACCATACTTCTTCTTCTATTGTTTCTTTTTTTGGTTCTTCATCAACGTTAGGATTTTTTATTATTTCTTTTTTTGCATCTTGCCACAATTTTTCACATCCACTAGTAGAATGGGCGCCGTGCTCTCGACAATATGAACAGTACTTTACATCAGCCACACCGTCCCACTCGTCCGTATCTGACTTTCCCACGGGTGCGTCGCTACCGATAAGGCCCACCATGGCGTCATACCGTCTCTCGGCGTTATTTGCTCTCAATCTGCTTTTTTGCACTATCATTGAACGGCGGAGGCTTAATTCGTTATCTACAGTAATGGCAGCTTCAATAGCCTCCTCTAGTGTTTTTGGTTGGAACCCTGCGACGTTCCAGTTATACGGTGCCTTTAATCCGTACAGAAACTGTCTCACTGCTTCCCCGTCTGATCTCTTTTTCGACGCGTCTTTCTCGGCCCGCGTCAAATATGGATTCGCCTCATGTGCCATCATGATCCCATTGTGTAGTCGCTGGAATCGCCCGCAATATTTCATAATTAATTCGTTATTCCATTGCGTGACAGTCTTAAGCTCCGCTGCAAGAGTCTCTATTCCTCCTATTTTATTGAATCTTCGCGATAGAGCCGACAGAAGCTCGTCAATCGAATTAAATAACGACAATCGCGTACAGAATTGATCGTCCGCTATGCCTCGCAATTTATTTTCCAAAAGTCCTATGAAATATTTTTCATACTGGACAGGTATTGTTCCCTTTATCATTCTAACCATTTGCTCAAATAAGGGAAACTGCACGGGGTCTCCATTATACAGTGGTATACCATTTACTGCGTTGTTTAGGTAGCCTAATATATTAAGATTCGAGCCTAAGGCTAACGGTACCCCTGTTTGTTGCCTATTACTAGGAAAAAATTGCATGGTTTGATGCTGAGGGTTATCGCGTATGTTACTTTGTGTCCTTTGAAAAGATTCTGCCTGATTATTTATCGGCAGCTCGGTTGGTCGGTCACATGCAGGGAAAAGGTATTCTGTATTTGTATACACGTCATTATGATTTTCTTCGTATCCAAACCTCAGCCTATCTGTCCTATTGTTTGATGTATAGTAGTTATAATTTTTGTCATTTGAATGCAGAGGTGGCCAATCGCAGAATGGTATAAAAGGTTGTTCACTGTTTGTATTTTCTTGTTCTCGCCGTTTGGTATACTTTTCCTGCCAACTCGTTTTGCCTAGCCCTTCCACGCCTAATTGATCACGTTTCCTGTCTACCCCTATGTTCTCCTTAATCGCATTCTCTTTTAATTCTGATTTTTCTGGTGCAATTTCCAACATCTCTATTTCTGCTGTTTCATTCGTTGGCTCTGCTAATTTTGTATTAGGATTTTTCTTAAATGAAATTTTTGGTTTTATATTTTTAAATATCTTTAACATAAGAACTTGATTTTTCTTATCCATCTTCTCATAGAGTGCATACGATTCGGGGTCGTGTTCAAGCATAACCGTTATTGTATCTGAATCTTCCTGTGTCATGGAAAAAGTTTCGTTTAAACCATCCCTACCGTTATCAATCTCTTCCCCGTAGTCGGACATCATTATTTCTTTCCCCCTTTTTTTTTATAATAGAGTGATGTGAGCTTAATTATATTAGTTGATTTCAGTCCACGCACGAAGAAATAATAGAGAAAAAAGGATTCCTATTTTATTTCCGATTCTGTATTTCTATTTTACTGGCTTCTAAAACGAGCGGAACTAGCCGTATTCGGGTTAAGTATTATTTTTTGTACGTCGTTTCCTTAGCTAAACAACCCCGAGGGACAATAAGTATATATATTTGGGAGGATAAAAAGAATTATTACTTACTTTGACAGAAGGCACAAGACGATGAGCGCCAATATACTCCAAGTCATCCTCTTTACGATGGTTCCTTTTGAAACTGGATGTTGACTCTTGTCCTTTCTTACTCGATAGCAGCTGCAGGTGACTGCCTTGAATTTTCTGCGCCTGTTGTTGCACTGCACTATGTGTGCTTCCCGATTGTTGCCCGAAAATTCCGAAATATCACGTGTAAAAAAAAATTTTTATTTCGCGACAAAACCTACCCCACACTTAGCACCAAAACTGTTACGTAGGATTCTAAAGGTTCGGGGTGCTTAATAACAACGCGGCAGTTAAACTCAATCAATCTCTTTATTGCTATATTCCTTGAGGGAAGGCGCTTTGCGGTCCCGAGTTACTTATTGCGACTATCCTTCTTCTAGTCCCGACGTTCAAGAGCCCTGTGGCCACTGCTGCGAGCCTTTCTATGCTCTCTCTTCCCCCACTTGTGCTCCTTCCTAATACTAATAGCTAAGGCCCATCCCACGTAGTATGTTCCATACTGTACGTGACAATAGATTATAACTTCTGCGTAATAAAAAATTAATAAAAAATATATACTCAACGGTTTCGTGCCAATTTTGTTTGGAGAAGAAATGAGAAAAATATTTTTCATAATGAAGACACGATAAACCAAAAAATTAAATAATGAACAACTTTTGAAAGTTTAACTTTTTGTAATGGAAAATAAATAAATTTATTTCAAGACTAGAACAACTAGTGAATGTGTATAACTTTAACACATCAAACGTGCCTAGTCTTTTACTTTTTAATGGAGATTTAACTTTTTACGAGAATCTTCATATTATTAACTGGATATTAAATTCAATCACGTTTTTATCTAAACTTGCTCTTCAACTACAACTTGTATGTTTTTAGCACCTTTAAGCCAAGTTTTTTTTCATAAATGTTTGATCATTTACATATAACCATCGATTGTTTTGTCTCAGTAAGTTAGTATAGTGTCCTTCTGACATGTAACTATGGTAGAAAATTCAAAAATTTTCAAAATATCTTGCTGTTGACACTGGATCAGCTGCTATAAGTTGACTGATTGATCGATTATCGTTCTTCTAATTTACTTTATTTATGTATTCTACGAATGCCCACCACATCCATTTTCCAGGGCTTAAGGTTACAAAAAAAAAGGAAAGGTCCGTACTCACGCATTATACAATGTAAATCATTACGAACTTTTTTCCAATAATGTTCAGTACCAGGCAAACGATAAAATATTGCGTCGGGATTAGCATCAATTTTTTCATCGTTCAACATTTATGAAAAATCTTTTGCAGTGTGATTGTAACGTAGATCAACTATATTGAGAGTATGAAATATTCCAGCATTTATCTGTCTTATTGTATTATTAAACAGTAATGAAAGAGATATAGATGGTTTAATCTAAACTGTTTAGATGCTAATCAACTTTTGATATAATCAAACTCTCTTAGTCTTGGACTTCTTTAAGTATATTGACCCATCCGCCCGTATGGATATAAATCTGTAAAACATTTCAAATCTTTAGTCCTGTTATCCAACGCAGTTGCATGAGTCTGCAATATTTGATATAAGGTAACGTCATATTCATTTTACTTTTCATCGTGTAAATGATATATTGTATAGTGTTCATAGTATGGATCAGACTAAGATTTTTGAGTTAGCAGTGGTTGCATTTGTTTATCAAGATTTTGATTGTCCTTAACTGAACTATCTGAGGGTTCTTCTTACTCAACTTCCAAATTAATATTATCGAATCGTTTATTTCGATTAGACGGAAGTCTTGTATTTTTATGAATAGGATTTTTTTATTTTTTTTTTTAAGCCAGCACAAAGCTCTGAATACTTGCCGAATTCTTTTGATGTTGGAATCTATTGAATCTTCCCTTGATTTTTTTAGTTCATTACACTTAATTTTTTTTACTTGGACATACATAGCTATGAAATTCATTTTCTTTACGCTTGTTACTAGTGTGACTCATTTGTTGTTATCTCTTCCATACATTCAGATCTATTAAGCATTTTTTCACTTAACCTTTTTGTTTCTTGAAAAACCAACGTTTTAGAATCACTTGACTTAGCTCAAGGCGACTTTTCATCAACATTTTCGTATTTTTTTTATCTTCTTTTTTCTTTTCTACCTTGTAAAATGTTTTTTCTATTATTGTTATAATAGATAGCTTCTTCGAGATTCCTGCGATTTTGTAGATTTTTTTCACTAATGCTTTTATTGTTGTATTCAATAACATTCAATTTTTTATTAGTAATTTTTTTTTTCTCTAACAAGTTATGAAGAAGTTTCTCACTTACAGTGTTTTTCAATCCTACATCAAATTGTTGACCATTGAATTGATCAGAATGTGCATTCTAGCAATGGAAATTTTATAATAACCTTTTATCAAACGTTGAAAGCAAGTGCTGACGCATCTTATCTTCTTTACATTTAATCTTTTCTGGTTGGTATCCAAATAGAACTGATATATCAAAAGCAATAGCAAAGCATCCATAATTACTTACACTTGTTTGACTTAAAACTGTAGGAAATACAATTGGCGTAAGTGGCTCTTCGAAGCAGTATGGATGTAGTTTTGTCAAAAAGTCGACAAAATCTAAATCAAGTTTTTTTTCATTTAATGAATTATATACATATAGGGTTTTGGAATCATAAAAAGTACATATCCAATGATCAATTGGTAAGCCTCGTTCAAATAAAATTTGTACATGCCGAGTATTTTCGTCCACTGCAGTTATTTTTGACGTGTCTTGCAAATATAATGTAGAGGGAGGGTTATATGATGACACATAATTTAATATTTGATTAAAATAATCTAAATATGAATCATTGAGACATTTATTCTGTAATATACTATTTCTGTCATACAATGTCCTAGGGTATTCCGTAGTAGAGACAGGAATGACATTGCAAGGGTAATGTTCTTCTCTTTTATTTACGAGAGTTTGTGTCAGGTAAGGTTGCATTCTATCTAAAGTATATAATAGTTTGTGTGGCTTTAACCCACATTATGATAAAATTTCAGATCCTATAGCAAAAAAAAATCAGAATCTATTGTGTTTAATTGACTTTTAACGTCGAGAAAAATAGTTCGTTTACTTTCGTGAAAGTAATATGGATGTATTACTCTTAAGACTTTTTTAAAGTCTTCTAGGGGCTGTTTCCTATAAAAGGAATCAAATATACTCGTACATATTTTCAGTATCATAGTACGATGTTACCCAATGCCCAATATCATTGAGATCGGCACTAGCTGCCGATGAATATAATATCTGAATATGTTGCTTAGTTTTTGGTACTTCTGATAAAAGATTCAACTTATTTCTCATGTATCAAATGGTTTATTATCTAAATACAACGACAATAGTCTGTTGAAATAATAAATAATGTCATCTTCTAAACAAAACTTTTCAACAGTTTTTTGTCTCTGTTCACTGAAATCTTCAATATCTGGCATCTCCATAGCAAATGATGTAAATTTGAAGGTAATATTTTAAAATTATATTACTTTGACACGTATTTACAGTGCAAATAAATTTTAGAAAACAACTGGAGTAATATATCGAAAAGTGGTTGAGTCACTCTTAGCAGACTAATGAAGTCACGTATCGCAGACTAGTGGAGTCGGTCTTAGCAGACTAATGAAGTCGCGTACCGCAGACTAGTGGAGTCATTCTTAGCAGACTAAAAGAGTTGCGTATCGCAGACTAGTGGAATCACTCTTAGATGACTGGTATGAGTTATTTTGAATAACTAAAAATACAATAACTAATACTTACCTGATGTAGCTGATACAATAGAGTTTTAATTACACTCCTTAAAAAAGTAATAAGGAAACAATGTACGGCTAAGTGAACAGAAATAAAATACTAAATTAATAAATATCACCTGTTTTAATGATAAATTAGTTATAAATTCACAGATACTACTAATGCATAGGCAGCAAAGCACTAACCTACAATAGAGATAAGAAAACATAAGATCATGACGGTAAAAGTCTGAAACGCAAACATGTTAATCATTTTTCGAATGGCAACCATACAAAATTTTAGTCATAAGTAATTTGATGCGGAAAAAATTTATGAAAAATTTAGATGCACGCAGAATAACAAATAATAAATAAAACTACACTAAATATAAGAAATGTAAAGAAGTGCGTATGAAGTATTAAATGATTTTTAAATCAAAACTATAACTATAATATTTTTAAAGTGAAACTATAATTCAAAAAACAAAAGTGAAGAAAATTATTTATTATTGTTTTTATCTGTATGTAGCCTCTATGAGTAAATGACAAGTATCAGACACATTTATTTACACAAGATAAAAAGTGTACAATAATTTTTTTGTTTAATTAGATATACTAAAAGCGAGAATCAATGAAAAAATTGTTCATGTTGTTAATTAACAATAAAATATTTTTGTAGCTCCTACGTATAATAAATGTAAACATACATAATGCATTAAGTAAAAATGCAAAGTTAATGCGTTTAGAGTAATGGCTAGCGCCAAGCCAAGAGAAGGAGGGGGGTTGCTAGTGTAACCTAATTTTTTTCATTCGGAACGTTCCGAATAAAAGGTTGCTTGCGTACCCGGATACACTCGTCAGTAACTTAGTACACCATTTTAAATGAGTCCACAGATTCACACACATACATATCAAAATCACTGTTTGGCTAAACATATTTCTTTTTCTGCAGCATGGTAGCGCTCACAACTGGCCTCATTTAAAAATCACTATTTTTTAATTTATCAGTTATCAATAAAAAATTATATTTTTGTGCAATTTTTGCCTAGGATTTCATTGTCATCGAAGTCAAGTATTTCCATGAGAACAAAAAATTTTTAGCTATTTGAAAAATAGATAAAAGTTGACTAGAAGATTCCAGCCATTCCCCTACTATAAGAAGGATAAACAGAGAAAGTTAAATTAAAGCTTGTATTGATATAAATATTATATTAGTAAAAACTTTTTAAGATTTATCAATTGCGATACGTTGTTTATTATGCTTAACAAAAAACAATTTATCTTGGGCATAATACATTACTTGTACGAAACGTGCAAGGTACTCTGCCTCAATACTTGATAAAACATAATTATCAGAAAGAAATTATCACAAAAGAGTGTTAACCAAATAACTAGCATTATACTGTTAATAATGTACTATTTTTTCCATACAAATAATTTGTGGTGGCTGTAACTGAAAAAATTAAAGTAATGATAGTGGAAAAAGTAAACTAAAAATCTTAGCTGCTGTCATCATGTTTTATTTATGAGTGCTCAGGTAGCTTATTATTAATGCAGTACAGCAGGGGATGGTAGTATATTTAAATAGATCACAGTTGTCATTAAAATCCATTGATTGGTACACACGTAAGCTGTTGTCAGTACAGTAAAAGGGAAAAATATGAGTGAGACCATAGGTTAACATGCTATAATCAACTTACCATCACATGTTCAAATCAGTGAACCAGTTAAATAAAACTTTAGAAAATTGATGAATTGCAGTTGCCAAATCTTAGTCTTAAAATCTCAATTGTTTGTAATGAATTTCGATATAGATACCGGTAAGAAACGTGAAAATTAAGGAGATTTATCTGGTCAAGTGATTAACCAAAAAAATTATGGAAAAATGTATCCATGAGAAGAAATACACTAAAAATTTTCGAAGAAATATATGACACACTACCAGAGAGTATAGAATGTGTCTCTTTATGTATAGAAGAGCATTATTAAAGAATCATATCTTAAGATTCAAATTTTTGCGTCCGATTTTTTAGCAGCAGATGATAAATCTGATCAGTTTTTAAATCAGTAAGGTTAACATTTATCTTGAATAAAAATGAAGTATAAAAAGATGTAGATCAAGTGTCATCCATTAGATATTTGTCATGTTGATTCAATACAATATATAATAAAACTCACAACTTGATAAACAAACATGCATTATTTACGAAATAAAATTAAGAGTCAAACATTCTATTCAGAAAACTAGTTGTTACCTTATCATAATTGACTTTCAGTGTGTATCTGATGTTCACAAGTTAACATAGATGATCCCTCACATTTTTGTGTATAGAAACACCTTTTCTAACATGTGTGCTGACTAATGACAAATTCTTTAAATTGGTATCAGTCCAATAACGCACTGATTGCTCTAAATAAAATTGTACACAAACACATACACACACACAAGTCAACATCTTATCCATAGGGATATTTATGAGAGATACTTGTGTCATCGATAATTCGTCAAATCCTCGATCGAGTAATATCGAACACTGTTTTGATTATAATCTTCGAAAACTCCGTCCGTCTTTTCATTACCAACTGTATGTAAATAAATTCATAAGTGAACAGACCTCCATATTCTGCGTGTATATATATACAGGAGTGGTATAATGTAATTTTTCCGCTGCTACTTTAAGAACGTGAACAAACTTTTTTTTTTCTTTACTACCCCCAGGTCTCATCTCTTTTAGTCTAATTGAATTGGCACAGAGCATGAACCTGGAGAGGCTAAAACAGTTATTGCCATCCCCCATGGTGTCGATTGAGTAAAACCTGGAGGGAACATAGAGATATTATAGATATAATATCTCTGTGCACTGGCTTCCCCCAGGTTGCTAACTTTTGCCACGAGCTTGTTATTCATTCTCGGTTCCAATACGAGGTGCGGAGGATCAGCGGAAACCGTTCTGCGCACATTATTTCACTTTTACTTATGCATCGTACTGTGACGTCAACTGTAAGGCTGCAGTCACATGGAGTGCAATAGAACATGCAGGATGGAATTGTTCCTATAAGCGGCTGTGTTAAGTCTATTGTGCTGCAGGATAGCCCTACTGCGCAGTGCAATAGACTTAACACAGTCGCTTATGGGGACAATTCTATCCTGCACGCTCTATTGCGCTCGATGTGACTGCAGTTTTAGTGTTGGCGCTAGCGCTATTACTTGGCTAGGGAGTAAAATTTTGGAACGGAATACTTCTCCAGTATTTGCAGTTTGAAATTCTGAAGTCACTTGTGTAGCTTTGTCAAAAACTGGGGTATACACGTATTTGTCTTCTGAGAAATACGAGCTCTTACCATGAAATCGAACGACGAAGTAAGTAACAATTTTTTCTAAAATAATATACTTACATTATAAGTAAAAAATTTTTAACGTGTAACAGTTGGTTATACTGTTAGTTGTTTTTGACTTCTAAAAATGTAGATATGCCTATTGGCACATAATCAATCCACGTGTTTTCAATACAATTACAAATTTTTTTAACCTCAATTTTGTTAGTGTGATAATGAAACTACCAAATGAAATTCGAAAAAATTTTCTGTCTTATGATATTTTAATAAAGAAAAAGAGATTATAATCACTTAAAACATTCATTTTAGTTTGATGAGCTATTAGAGACCATGGATACCGAAATGGAAAATATTAGTTTTCGTAACTACTAACTTAAATTGTATACTTATTGAATTTATACTTAAATAAGATGCAAACTGAAATTTTTCTTTAGTGTACTTTTCCTTTTCACTAGACTGGTTGTTGTCCGAATCCTAATGTATACTTTATTTTGTTAATTTTTTTTTAACATTAATTCGTTTTAATACTAAATATTGTACTTTCAACATTCAAAAATAACAAAAAGTTGTGTTGATTGTAGGTACGTCAGCTGCTGCAGGTAGTGGCGGTAGCGGTGCAGCTAGCATAGTTGCTATTGCTGTTCCGAGTGGAGGTAATCGTGATAGCGGTAGTGCCGTTGCCGTTACTGGTGGTGGTTACTCTGTTCAGAGAGGTATAGTTGGATACGGAAGTGCTGTTAGCTGCGGAGATAGTTGTGAAGGTGGCATTGGCCGTGAAGGTGCCATTGGTTGTGGAGGTGCCGTTCATCGTGGAGGTGCTGTTGGTCGTGGAGGTACTGTTGGTCACAGAAAAGCTGTTGGTCATGGAGGTGCTGTTAGTCGTGGCGGTACTATCGGTCATAGAGAAGCTATTGGTTGTGGAGGTGCCGTTGGTCGTGGAGGTGCTTTTGGTCACGGAGAATCAATTGGTCATGGAGGTGGCATTGGTCATGGAGGTGCTTGTGGTCACGGAGATGCCGTTGGTCGTGGAGGTGCTGTAGCAGGCAGTGATGGCGGGGAGAAAAAATTTTAATTCATTTTTTATTAATAGGTCAAATGAACAAATATTAGGACAGTTTTTGAATATAATATAGGAAGACCAAGAGGTATTGCTGCTGGACGAGCACGAGGACGCCATCGTCAAAATGTTTTAAACGGCAATTTACGGTCATATGCCCAATTTCTTGGTGAACTTGTATCCACTGCTCGTCGAGATGCTAATAAAATACAATCAAATCGAAAAAGTGGGCGTCAAGAGCGTCTTCGAGATCAAAATAATGGACGCTACAAAAGTTATAAGATAACTCGTATTAAAATTTTTTTTTGAATTGTGACTTTTAACACCTACGTCTATTTTTTTTAAAAACTGTATAGTAGTGTTGAGTATTGTATAAAACAACTTTTTCTGTAAAACTGCAAACTAGTTGGATACTTGAATTTAAATATGTACTCACCATAAATCCAAGTTTTTTATAAAAAAATCTTAAAAACGTATTCGACTATTAGTTTATTGAAAATATTAAATAACTTGGCGAGTGATAAGCCAAATTAGGATGTCTGTTAGTCAATGAGCACTGTTATTTTAATAAACAAAGCTAATAGAAATGTAAATCGAATAAAAAATCAAATATATTAATGAACATACTGATATAAGCATTCATTTACAACTACAAAAAATATTTTGAGTGATCTAAACTTCATTTTAATTTAATCTTTTTTTAATGACTACATTATTTATTATGTTTATGAATTGAAAAAAAAATTCAGTATCGAGTTGGGCAGGAGGGCGATGAAGTAGGTAGTTTTTATTCGAGTGCCTTTGTTTGTGATAAGTAGTATATATCAATTATGTGTCTATGACATAGGGTCACGTCAGTCGGAGAGGTCAGTTGTCTGCTGTAGTTGGCTAGGTATAATATATACGGGAAAACGAGAGACGTAAGATCTATATTACAGAAATCAGTGAATTTCTAAAATAAATGAAAGTAGGTGTATCTTTTATTAACATTATACTTCCGATGACACTTTGAGTATCAATAATATACAACAATACTATATACATAGAGATTAGCATCAGCAAACGATTCTGTCTCACTGTCTCTGCGTGAGTGAGAGGGCTAAATACTACATATATATATATAGATTGAAGCCATGCAAATAAACCTGTAGTTAACTTTACATGCTGTTGGCAGCCCTCCTTTATTTTAAGAACATGGCAATGCCAACCATACATTGAAAAGTTTGAATTGCAGCTAACTTAACGATGAGACCATTTCGCGAATACTGAGTCTGAAAAAATCTTGTTTTGAATATTTTGAGATACACATGTCTCATTTTCATTATTGTAACAATTTTATAGCCCATATTTGTCGGTAAAGCTGTAGAATAAGATTAAAGAGACCAAATTTCACAAAAATATATCAGGCATACCGAAAAAAGTACTAACTTTTCGCTTTTTGAAAATTTGAGTATGCGAATCTGAAGTAGTCTGCTTTCTTAAACTCGCCTTGTCGCGCTTCCGCGTAACTTGATATCTGCGTATAAATGTATGTATCAGTTGTGCTTGTCCACGGCTAAGATCCCTAGCATGGAATATCGAAGAGTTTAGCTAGTGGTCAAAAATGAAATGAGTTCGTTTACACCCTTTTTTCTATTATTTTTCCTTTTTCTTTACCTTTATTTATAAGCACCTAGTAGAAACTTCCCCCTTGAAAGAAAACTATACTTGTCCCACAGTGTGCCCAGTGTATATACAAAGCTATAATCTTGTAAAAAATATTAGGTTGTTTTGTATTACCATGTTTAACTAAACTTAGCCAGTTTTAGATTTTGATCTACGTTTCACAGAAGAAAAAAAGGTAATTAAAATTAAAATACATAGGGCATACTCATATAAATGATTATTTTTGGCTCTTTAAAAAAATTAAGGATTCAAATCCAAAGTAAATAGCAGTGCAGTTCCCGTATGTATGGAAAAAAAGAAGGCTTTCTTTATTTGAATTTGCCACGCGCTACGCACTACGCACGTCTCCTTCAATTAAGTCTTACTAGATGGAATATGAACAGATGGATAGGATGATTAGCAAATTTTGAGAGAGTAAACAGATTAAGAAAATACGTTGGAAGAACTACAGACTTAAAAAAGAGAGCGACTGAGTTTTGGAGAATTAATGTGTTAATAGTGAGAAAGTATAGTAAACTTTAGTTGTCGATTCTTTATTTTATAGGTAACTTTGTAATTATTGTAAATAGTCATTGTTATTAGTAATAAACAACTTTATTTCATAGAGAAACAAAACTGTTTATTATTGAAGAAAAATTAACACACTTATAAAACGATAATTTTTGGAGAAACATGAAGCTGCAATTTACGTTTCAAGTTGTAGTTTCTCCAAATGATGCGAAGTCAAACGTAATAGCCATAATATCGATTACAACAGAAGATGGAAAAATGTATGTGTTGACAGAGAATGATATGTATGTTGGTGCACATAAAGAGCTGCAAAAGGTAAGCACATATAGTAAAGTGAAAGCAAATTTGAAGAGAAGAAACGACAAAGTCAGTGCATGGTTTAAACTAACAGATGATGTTAAAAATATATATATAGATAAAGCAGGAAATTTACAATTTGGTGATAGAATTTTGCAAGAGATTGACAATGCGAAAATCAGTGACATAAATGATTTAAGTTTAACCAAAATATTAACAAAATTAATAGAAGTTTCTAAGAAAAAAGGAGGAGAGAAGGAAATAAATTTCAAAGATATTGCAGATAAATTGATTGTAGACAAATTTAACAGCAAAACATTTAATGCGCATCAACGGTTGCTTACATATGAAAAAGAATGTATAAAATTGCAGGTAGATAAAGAAGAAAATAAGATTGATATGTAAAGATTTTTTTTGGATGACACAAGTCAAAACTGGCATAATTCAATGATGTTGAAAGAAAGAGAAAGTCAATGGGATACATGGAAAGAAAAGTTCATAAATACTTTGGGAAATAGAGGATGGAATAATAGAGCATATGCTCATTATTATGAATACAAAGAAGGCTCATTATTAGATTATGCAATAAAAAAAGGAAAATTATTATTAGAAATAAACGAAGATATGGACATAGACACATTTATGGACAGAATTGGATTTGGTCTACCAAAAAATATTAGGGAAGAAATAGATAGAGATAATTTAAAAAACATAACAGATTTATTTAATGAGTTGAAAAAACATGAATGAAAAATGAATAAGAAGAGTAATTTCAAGACAAAAGAAAGTAAACAAGATTGGAAGTACAAGACTGAAGAAAAGAAACCTTGCAAGATATGTGAAAATCTAAATAAAAGTGCAAGATACCACCCAGAAAATGAATGTTGGTTTAAAACAAAATCAAGTGGAGCTAAAGAAAAACCAAAAATAATAGGTAATAATGCAGTCATAAAANTAATTGTCGCTTCTTTATTTTACAGGTCACTTTGTAATTATTGTAAATAGTCATTGTAATTAGTAATAAACAACTTTATTTTACAGAGTAACAAAACTTTTTATTATTGAAGAAAAATTAACACATTTATATGTATCTTACACTTACCTTGTTCTGCTACTGCACGACGAGGTTAATGCTTCTCTTAAATTTGAGTTACTTATGAAATCCAAAACGATAAAAAGCTTTTTTTTTTTAGCTTTGGAGCCCACGAATATTAATGGTTTGCTACCGTTTAGGGTATTATTTTCCTGATTATAAATTATTAAAATAAGTTCTTTTTATTTAATTAAATCGTTTTATATAAATTTGATTCTGAAATGTTGCGTGCAGCTCCGATCTTAAAACTTTGCGCCTGATAGTAGCACCTACCGCCCACTAGCTAGCAACTACTAGTTTCTAAAAATTAATAGATAAGTATAAAATCATTTTTGCAAAAGACAAATATGATATAGGAACAGTAAAAGACTATGAAGCAAGGATAGATCTATCAGTGAAAAAATATTGTAGTAAACGGCCATATAGATGTACGATTAAAGACAAAATAGAAATAGAACAGCAAGTAGCAAAATTACTAGAGAAAAACTTTACCGAAGAATCTTATAGTCCTTTTGCGGCACCAGTGACCCTGGCCTTTAAAAAATATGAAGGAAAAAAATCTTGATTGTGTATCGATTTTAGAGATTTAAACAAGATAATTATACCACAAGCGCAACCTTTTCCACTCATTGATGATATAGTAGTGAAAACCAGAAACTGTAAATACTTTACAACGTTAGATATTAATTCTGCATTTTGGTCGATTCCACTAAGGATACAGGATAAAAATAAAACTGGTTTCATAACACAAGAGGGACACTATCAATGGACTTGCTTACTATTTGGTCTCAAAACTGCACCAGCAATATTTCAGAGAATCTTATCTAGTATACTACGAAAACATAATCTCCAAGATTGTGCAGAAAGTTATATAGACGACACATTAATATTTTCAAAAACTTTTGAAAACCATATATGACATATAGAACAAAATTTAAACGCAATTGTAAAAGAAGGATTTAGATTAAAATTTAAAAAATGTACATTTGCTGCGAAGTCAGTAAAATACCTTGGGCACATCATCGAGAATAACACATTAAAACCTATTTCAGATAACTTGATTCCAATGCAGAATTTTCCAACGCCAAAAACTCAAAAAAATATTAGACAATTCTTAGGAAAAATTAGTTTTTACCATGAATATATACCAGAAATTGCAATAATACAAAATCCATTACACAGATTGTTAAGAAAAAATGTTGAATTTAATTGGTCTGAAGAATGTGAAAAATCCTTTATAAAGATAAAAAAGTTATCATGCTCCGAACCAGTGCTAGAGATATTTGATAAAGATTTGCCTATCAAAATATATACAGATGCTTCACTAGAAGGTATAAGTGCAATATAAAAACAAGTTTAACAAAATGGAAAAAAAAACCAGTGGCTTATTATTCAAAAAAATTGAAAGAAACACAAAAACAAAAAAAAGCTATATATTTAGAATGTCTAGCAATTAAAGAGGCAATAAATTATTGTGAGCACTGGTTGATTAGAAGATATTTTAAAGTATATTCAGACCACAAACCTTTGGAACATCTTAATATTAAAGTAAGAACAGACGCAGAACTAGGTGAGTTGACATACTACCTATCGCAATTCAATTTCAAAATAAAATATTTACCAGGAAAAGATAACCTTGAAGCGGACTGTCTTAGTTAAAATCCAGTATTAGAACCAACAAATTCAAAAGATATGCTAAACAAGTAAATTTGATAAAGATAGATTAAATAAAAAAAGATAAAAAAAACAATATGTTACAAAAACTAAAAAGAAAGATAATTGATAAGGATGGTATTTTCTATAAACAAGGAAAAATAATAAAAAGAAAATAATCTTATCAGAAAAACTAAGCATCAAATTAACAAAAGAAATGCGAATGGAATGGTGTCATATTGGAATTA
>NW_019384275.1:2418498-2456502 GCF_000648655.2 Copidosoma floridanum | reverse complement strand
GATAAAGATAGATGAAATAAAAAAAGATAAAAAAAAAACAATATGTTACAAAAACTAAAAAAAAAAGATAATTTATAATGATGGTATTTTCTATAAACAAGGATACAATAATAAAAAACAATAATGAAAAGAGAATAATCTAATCAGAAAAACTAAGCATCAAATTAATAAAAGAAACGCATTTGGAATGGTGTCATATTGGAATTAGACAAACATTAAACAGAATACACCCGCACTATACAGCTAATAATTTAATAAAAAATATAAAAAGAATATGCAAAAATTGTAAAATATGCATTAAAAATAAATTAAGAGGCCAAATAAACTACGGATTGATGTCACACTTAGGACCAGCAACTAAACCTTTTGAAATAATGTCGATTGATACAATTGGTGGATTTGGTGGTCAAAGATCAACAAAAAGATATTTTCATTTACTAGTCGATCATTTCACAAGATATGCATTTATTTTAACATCTAAAACGCAAAATGCAAACGACTTTATAAAACTAGTCAAAAATATACTAGAAACTGATAAGATAAATATGATAATTACAGATCAATATCCAGGAATTAATTCAAAAGAGTTTAAAAATTTTCTGACAGAACAATAAATAAAACTTATTAACAGCTTTAAATTCACCTTTTTAAAACGGCCTAAATGAAAGACTCAACCAGACAATAGTTAATAAAACAAGATGCAAAATTAACGAAATTAAGAAAAAGAAAGCTTGGATAACAATAGCAAGAGAGTGTGTAAACAAATATAACGTAACAGAACATTCAGTTACAGGTTTTACACCAAAATATTTACTGGATGGTACAGACACAAGTCTGTTACCCGAAGAATGAAAAGAAAATAAAAATGCAGAAGATTGGAAAAAAAAATGAGAACTAGCAGTACAAAGGACCATTAAATCACACGAACACAATACGCAACTCTTTGATAAAAATAGGAAAGAATTCGAATTCAAGAAAGGAGATCTAGTGTATGTAGAAAATGGCAACAAATTAAACAGGAGAAAACTAGACGAACTTAGGATTGGCCCATTTGAAATAGTAGAGAGATTGACAATGCGAAAATCAGTGACATAAATGATTTAAGTTTAACCAAAATATTAACAAAATTAATAGAAGTTTCTAAGAAAAAAGGAGGAGAGAAGGAAATAAATTTCAAAGATATTGCAGATAAATTGATTGTAGACAAATTTAACAGCAAAACATTTAATGCGCATCAACGGTTGCTTACATATGAAAAAGAATGTATAAAATTGCAGGTAGATAAAGAAGAAAATAAGATTGATATGTAAAGATTTTTTTTGGATGACACAAGTCAAAACTGGCATAATTCAATGATGTTGAAAGAAAGAGAAAGTCAATGGGATACATGGAAAGAAAATTTCATAAATACTTTGGGAAATAGAGGATGGAATAATAGAGCATATGTAACACCTACGTCTATTTTTTTTAATAATTGTATAGTAGTGTTGAGTATTGTATAAAACAACTTTTTCTGTAAAACTGCAAACTAGTTGGATACTTGAATTTAAATATGTACTCACCATAAATCCAAGTTTTTTATAAAAAAATCTTAAAAACGTATTCGACTATTAGTTTATTGAAAATATTAAATAACTTGGCGAGTGATAAGCCAAATTAGGATGTCTGTTAGTCAATGAGCACTGTTATTTTAATAAACAAAGCTAATAGAAATGTAAATCGAATAAAAAATCAAATATATTAATGAACATACTGATATAAGCATTCATTTACAACTACANATCAATATCCAGGAATTAATTCAAAAGAGTTTAAAAATTTTCTGACAGAACAATAAATAAAACTTATTAACAGCTTTAAATTCACCTTTTTAAAACGGCCTAAATGAAAGACTCAACCAGACAATAGTTAATAAAACAAGATGCAAAATTAACGAAATTAAGAAAAAGAAAGCTTGGATAACAATAGCAAGAGAGTGTGTAAACAAATATAACGTAACAGAACATTCAGTTACAGGTTTTACACCAAAATATTTACTGGATGGTACAGACACAAGTCTGTTACCCGAAGAATGAAAAGAAAATAAAAATGCAGAAGATTGGAAAAAAAAATGAGAACTAGCAGTACAAAGGACCATTAAATCACACGAACACAATACGCAACTCTTTGATAAAAATAGGAAAGAATTCGAATTCAAGAAAGGAGATCTAGTGTATGTAGAAAATGGCAACAAATTAAACAGGAGAAAACTAGACGAACTTAGGATTGGCCCATTTGAAATAGTAGAAAAAATATCAGATTCAATATATAAAATTAAAACTGGAAGAAGAAACGAAGAAAAAGGATTATTCCATAAAACAAAATTAATACCAGTAGAAGATACAACAATTGATGAAAATTTTTGATATAATTTTCACGGTGGGAAGGGTAGATGTAAAGAAAGAAGGCTTTCTTTATTTGAATTTGCCAAGCGCTACACACTACGCATGTCTCCTTCAATTAACTCTCACTACATGGAATATGAATAGACGGATAGGATGATAAGCAAATTTTGAGAGAGTAAACAAATTAAGAAAACAAGTTGGAAGAACTACAGTACTTGAAAAAGAGAGTGACTAAGTTTTAAAGAATGAGTGTGTTAATAGTGAGAAAGGATAATAAACTTTAATTGTCATTTCTTTATTTTACAGGTCACTTTGTAATTATTGTAAATAGTCATTGTAATTAGTAATAAACAACTTTATTTTACAGAGTAACAAAACTTTTTATTATTGAAGAAAAATTAACACATTTATATGTATCTTACACTTACCTTGTTCTGCTACTGCACGACGAGGTTAATGCTTCTCTTAAATTTGAGTTACTTATGAAATCCAAAACGATAAAAAGCTTTTTTTTTTTAGCTTTGGAGCCCACGAATATTAATGGTTTGCTACCGTTTAGGGTATTATTTTCCTGATTATAAATTATTAAAATAAGTTCTTTTTATTTAATTAAATCGTTTTATATAAATTTGATTCTGAAATGTTGCGTGCAGCTCCGATCTTAAAACTTTGCGCCTGATAGTAGCACCTACCGCCCACTAGCTAGCAACTACTAGTTTCTACCAAACATTGCAAGTAAAAAGGTAGTTTATAGTATATAAGAAGGGCTGCCCGACGTCTTGCATTAATCCACCCGGATCACCCGATCTATACCAATGCTAGGTTCTCGCTCACCGAGACCTACGCTACAGCAGTGGCTCGAGTACCTATTATTTGGAATAAAATACCTATCTTTAATACCACGTTAATCAAAGTGTTTTAACTTTAATTTTACCCAATCTCGCCATCCTTGTCTGCACAACGGGGTGTTGGTGTCCACCTACTATGAAAATCTTACCAATATACTGGTAACTAGCATTCTTGAACTGCTGCTAGTTACTACTCTACCACCCCCAAGTGGCAACAGCTCCAGTGGTAAAAAAGGATTCCAGCGAAAGTTCTCTACATCTCCACGTCCAGAGTCTCTAGCACAGAATTTTTACTACTGCTCTATCCTGATAGCCAAATCACCCATCAGCGATACCAGCTCCATCGGTGACATCGGGTTCAAACAGAAGCTTTGCCAAACTACGCCTAGAGTCTCTGAACATGGCGATGTGCACCACCTTACCACACATAGAGTCTCTAGCACAAGGTGCCTATTGCTGCTCAATCTTGACCACTGATCGATATCCTTGAAGATGACTTCAGCAACCCTCAACTCTCCCGCTCTGTTCAAGGCCGCCTACCCCCCCAAATGGCCGCTTATAACAGTTCTTATGTCTAAAGGGCTGACACATTTACCACTAAACGTTTAAATCTCTTTAATTTATTATATATGAAGTCAAAATATTGTCTCGGTAATAACACAACTTATAACAAATAGTTGTGCTAAAAATTAATGAATCCAATAAATAGCATAAACTAGCATGGTGACGTCATTAAGTGTTATTAAAAGATAATCACCATAATTATAATCTCTGCTATTAGTCATCTGATTCCAATGAATTATAATTTTGTTTTATAATGCTAAGTAGTAATTATGTTTTCAGTACAACATTTTCAGTCGATCCTGACACTCACATTGACAGCTTGGATCAGGCTGAGCAAATGGTCCTCGAAGGTACCAGCAAATGGTCCTGCAAAATAGCTATAACAGGTAAGCGATTATTTTTTCATTTTATGTTGAAAGTTCAAAAAGCATATGTAGTTATTAGAAAGTAACTGTTAACTTTAATAGTCGTATAATTTAATAAAATACAATTTAGTTACAAATGTTTGTATAGGTATTATTTTTCTCAGAAAATTGATATTTTGACTTACAGAAATATACGACAGTATTAACTTTCATAAAATGGTTAATAATTTCTACATACCGTTGTTAAATTTATGTTATTGGGTCACTTAATTGTTTTTTTTTTTTTTTTTTAAGGGGATTTCTTTTTAAAAAGAATAAAATAAATAATTCCGAAATAAAAAGACTTCCAAAAAACTCAAAAAACTTCATTTAATTTGGTAGAAAAGGCTTATAAAAAAGCGTACTTTATTACAGCTTTCTTTTTTAAAACAAAGTCAAGCACCATTGATTTTTATATATTTAGTATAATTATACTTCAACGACAAAACTTAGAAAGTAACGTTTAACTATACCACTCGGAAATTTTAATTTGTCAAGTTTTTTCTACTTCACAAGCTTTCTATACGTTTTCATTCCAGTTTTCAAAGAAACTTTTCAACGCGTTTAATTTTTAATGCTCACGTAACCTTCTAATCATCGATAAATATGTGCTAATAAGGTGCGTACGTAGAAATTAAGATCTTTTTTTCTCTTTGCTGTAATTATTACTATGTTTGTCTTAAGGCGTGCAAGTAAACAGAAGCTTTAATCTAGCTTGGGAGCTGGTAACTTTATCGAAGTTCTCACATGCTCAAGTCTGCTAAAAACTATGTCATTTCATAATCATAAGGTATTCAGAAATCACACTATAAATCGATGTAAAATATATTTGTTGTGCTTGAAAAAGAGTGAGAGAATGTTTTGCAGGGTAATGTACGATAAAAAGTAAAAATAGTGTTGGTGTGACATGATTGTTATGACGATAAAGTCTCTCATGTGACAGAAATGGTTTGCAATATTCGGGATAATGAATTAATGAGGGAAGAGGTCACTTTTTTCTTTTTATTTTTGGCAAGTTTATATCAATCAAGGACAGAATGCGAGCAGCTGCAGGTATTGACAGATGTGAGTGTTGTGTATGCATGGTTGTTATATACATGGAAAAACTAAATTTACCTACAAATGCGGTAATAAAAAAAAAATAAAAACATCAAAGGTAAGTCAAATAAATAAGACAAAGACATTTAAAATGTAATATTAAAGAAAAAATGGAACAAATTTGTTCTTTAATAGCTCAAGGCATCAGTTATAAGTGTTATTGAAAAAAAACTTCTTCAATACAATTTGGGGAGATTTAGGCTATTTCTCCAGTAACAAAAAAAATTGAAGCATTGCACGATTATTAAAGAATAAATAAAAAAACAGCGAAGAAAGAGAGAATAATTTAAGTTTAGTAAAAGAAAATATCATTGTGTTATCACAAGTAAGTAAAAGCCGTTAAAGGTTAGTTTACCAAGCAAGCAGCATAAAAGTAAAATTTAAGTACCTGTAGAGGCAGATCTTACATAAACAAGAGTCTTGGATTCAGTCATAGACAGTTGTTAGGAATTACAATAGCTTCCAAGATGGAAACAAGAATTTGTAAGATATGCGAACAAAATTTGAGAAAAAAAAGTCTCAAATATAAGTCGTACTCTTCATAAATTCTTTGAAGCCAAAAGTCTTAAGTTTGTAAATTAAAACAACATTTAAACATACTCTGAATATGAAGTTAAGAGTAAGAATTTGCCAGAATATATGCGATTCATTCATTGTCAGTTGGGGTTGGATAGGTGGCTGTTTTTTTAAGTGAATTTTTGTTCCATATTTGACATTGTTACGAATAAACTTTGTAAGAAAATATGTTTTTTTTTGTTCTTAAAATGATACGCAGATGTCTTTGCCGGTATCTCGACGCGGTGACTGAAGTGGGCAGTGGAATCACCGTGGTTGACCCATCATCGAGCATAAAATTTAAACAAGAGATAGAACTTGGAACAGTGAAGCTAGGCTTTCCAGTAGGTGATAGCGGGCAGGACGCTTGTTTGATTTTTTAAACAGTTGCTAGAAAACTAGCATTTTTTGTATTTTACTAACTTTTTTTTTCCTCCTTGGATACGAAGAGAAAAAAGAAACCTGAAGTTCAGTTCGCTTTGTAATTTCAAACGATTAACAATTAAAAAGTTTATGACACTCAATAAACATTATACCTTTTTTTAAGAGTTACGGCTTTTTTCTTCGGCGCAGGACATATAGTTGGAAACAGACATGATTTTATGATTTAACATAGAGTGGATGAAAAATCAGAAGTCATTTATAACCATGTTTTTCTTATCTGTAGACCTCTTAATAATAATCAGTTTCTAGAAAATGGATCTATGGCCACTAATTTAAAGCTTGCCAAGATTATTACAGGCATGATGTACTGTTATTATTCGTATCTTTGTATATAGCGTGAAGATTTTCAAATAAATTCGAATGGCTGTGGTGCTTCAAAGCATACAGATAACTGTTTTCGTAGCATAGATAGCAGATTTTTTCACGGGACACTTCTGAATAATAACATGGATTTTGAAAATTTCATAAGTACACCTTTATTCACAATAGCATGTAGTGAGAGAGTATTGGATGTCATAGCGCTACTTAACTATATCTATTGTTGGGACCAGTGCAATACCCTAGCATCAAATTTGATTTCAAAGAGTAAAAATGAATCATTAGCGTTGGCAAAGGCTTGCAATGTCAATCGACAAAACATTTATAGATCGCCAACACTTGCTAGAAATGCTTGCAAAATATTGCTGAACATTACTAATAGACTAGATGCAATGAAGAATATTAAACATGTCAAGTACGTTGATACGTATAGAAAATTTTAAAAAGTTTTGGTAGGATGTTTTTCTACGAAATTTAATTCCAATTTTCAAACTGATATTTAATATTTTTCGTGTATCAGAGTTTTAAAACACTAAAAATAAAGCAGCGTTTACTTAGATTTGTCTTTTAATAAATTTGTAATAACATTATGTTTCTCTTTCTGAGAGCGACTGTTTTACTTTGCTCGATTGTCATTGTGATGTTTTTAGAATAGCTCTTGCGACTGATGGCTTGACCTATTACACCATTACATTGTTTGCATTTATTCTAAAATGTTCTGTTTACAAGTATCCTTGTCTTATTCATATAATTCATCTTTAATTTTCGTGGACCAACTTTTTTTTAATTTCTTACTTTTGTAAGTCAATTCTATACTCATACAAACGTCCCTGATCAGCATCCATCGACAACAATTACATTTGTCAGTACCTGTGGATGTTTGCATTACTTCTTTGATTGTCGTCAATTGGCTAGAAATAGGAGAAAAAAATATGACTCTGTTCTTTATCGATTCATACAATCAAAGATCAGAAGCTTTATAAATCACATTCTTTCAAGAATCGGCGAAAAAAATCGAAATGCGTTATGGAACATTTAAATAATGTTGCCTTTGGTACTTAATTCCATATGAATAAAAAAAAAGTGGTTTTATTGTAAAATAATTTTTTAAATTTATTCTACCAATACCAAAAGAAGGTTTATGAGTTCTTATTAAAAATAAAGTTAACTTATTATCAAAAAAAGCATAGAATAGCAAATAAGCTTTACTTGTTAATTTGTACAGTTAAAGTCAAGTTTATTAAATGAGTTTTTAAAAAAATATCAGAATTGTATAATCAAGTCCAAATATTGTGATTTAACTACAATGTTATTTAATATCGTTAATCATTATCCAACATCTTCTCATCATGTTAATTTGATCTTCATTTTGTAGTAGGGGGCAAAGACACACTAATACATATTTAAACACGTAAAAACTGAATAATTATCAGAAGTTTTTGTTCAATTTAATTATAGTGTTTCTTGTCTAACTCACGTATACTAAGAAAAAGAATTGAGAGATATACCATTTAGTCTACAACACATGGCAATTTTTTTATGTATGTGTGATATGTAATATTAATAAGCTTATCTTCTGTAAAATTGCAAATATAAAATATTAAAACATGTAGGTGTTCGATAACATTATTGAGCTACATCTACATGAAATAAGCTATTTTTTATCTCTTTTCTTATTTTTTTACATAAAATTTACATACTGTATTTTAGTAATCTCTGTATGATACTTATTTATAAAAAATATGCATTACTTCTTGCTAGCTAAATTAATAAAATACTTACGATCTTGATATTCAGAAGGAAAAAAACATCAGACATTATAATTAAAGTAAGTACAAACTATAAGTCTTTTTTTTTCAAAGAACTGAAAAAATTTTTTCTGTCCACAAAAAAACATAACAAAATTATTTTTATGAATTACCCCCGTAATGTACAATATAATGTAAATACAGGTATGTATAAGTATTCCGTGTTCTAGTTTAATTCTTTTTGTTAAATTATATGACTCATTCATTTATTAATTTATTTATTTATTAATTTGACGAGAGAATAGAGTACCCAATCATAGAAATTATATTTGAATTGTAATCCTGCATAAGTAACGTGTTCAGATGTTTGCACAACGGTAAAAAGTAATATATAAACGTAATATATAAACAAAACAAAATTTTAATCACTAATTTTCATAAACAAATTCTCATTCTCATTACACTTATTACAAGATAACATTTTTAAATCGTATCATTTTTTGCAAATAAAAACTAAATGTTATGTTTATTAAACGTTGTTGTCTTCAGTTTTTTATTTCTGACTTTTTTTCTCTATATGAAATTAGTATTTACATACATGTAATCGTTACTTTTTAGTTATAAAATTTACCTTCGTTATAGAGCAATACTTTATCGTAACCACTTTCTTAGTGCATCATTACTTTTATGGTTTTATTTTATTGTTATATGATTTAAAGGTAACTTATTGTACAGTTTGAAAATTGTAAAGAAATGAGCTTAAATGCTAAATGTCTTTCACAGTTTTGGTACTCACACAAATTTTTCTGGTTATATTTTTTCAATTCATATACTGCTTTTGTATCTCTAGGTACTATAATCATAAAGATTTATAAGAAAAGTTTTGTAGTCAGGTTAGAGGACTGTTAAGTATAAAATGTTTTTTAAAATTAATTTTAGTATCTTTTTTTATATTCCTTGTACTTATTATATCGTGTGATCGTCAGCATCTTTCTGTGCTACTATTCCGAAATTTTCTACGCTATAAACACAGGCGTGATGAGGTTCTTATATATCATATATAATATATCATAATCCCTGTATTGACAAATTTTGTAAAAATGTGAACTTAATATTGAGTCTTGTTTATTATATTTTTAACGTGTTTGTTTTATCCTGAGTTATAATAAGTCAGTGGACAGTGGCTGCTTGGGTACCCAAGTAATAAGTTAAGCTTCTATAAAATTATTTACCAAATAAAATATTCATAAATATAAGTATACCTTGTATAACACGATATTATGTAAAAAGGTAGTGCAATTATCATTTAAAATGAGTATACCTGCGTTAGTAATGTGTGGTTTTAATTTTTTCTAAATATTTATTAACACAACAGTTATAAAAATTATTTTATGGCACTACACAATACAAACAATACGGCGGCTGGCCAGTACAAGATTGTGTTCTTTCATCGAATCTCTAGATGGTTTCAAAATAACTTTGCAACCAACGACTATAGACCCCTAAAAAGGAACCAACTTACTAACTCCAAGTAAATGGCCAGTTACGTGCCGTGGGTACAAATACCGATGGCCAAGTAGCTAGCTAACCCCTCTTCAATCACCTACCCTGTTCCTACCCTAGTACTCCGTCCTCAACCCTTGCTGTCGTGTCTCCAGGCTATTGAGCGAAAGCTTAGGCCTAAATAAAAAATTTACTCTTACGCCGTCTTTGTCGTAACAGAGAATATAATTTTTGGAGGCTCCAGAGGGATGGATAGTGTTTGGGTCGCTGTAGCGACGACGTAGAGCACTTGTGCAACAGAGGAAGTTAAAATTTCCAAAAAGAATTTTTTTTATATACGTATTTATGTAAAAGGATTAGGGCGGAGAAAATCAATTAGTTGACCCCCTTTTATTTTTATTTGTATGTATGTATGTACGTGACTTCCAGTTTTTCTTTTTTTTTAATTGAGTGAGCCTTCAACTCACTGAAGCTGCTAAAAGACGGATCGAACAGGTACCGCCAGAAGCAGATAAGAGAAAAATGATACGATACATAAAGAAACAACAGAGGTGGACCCTGAACAAATGAACCAGAAAATTACTTGGGGCCTCCCACAAGAGAGGAGAGTCCCGGGAACCATCCAAGAGAAACCCGGACTTACCAGTACCGCTGTGGCCAAAGGAAGAAAGTGTTGTGGTGAAATCAAGTCATCACAGAAAACGATCTTCTCGGCCCAAAATTATCAGCAACATTATTTTACTTACAACATCGCATAGAAAGGCGATATATCCGCTAGCGCCAAGAAGGACGTCACTCGATCCAAACGCTTATGATCCTGACTATCCGGAAATAGTCATAGCTACTGATCGCGAAATAGAAGCGATTTCACAGCAGCAAATGCCTTTACCCGACCGTCTGCAGCAGCTAATATACGATCCGGAACCTGCTCGTAAACAAACGGAACGCCCAGTGACGCCGGGCAAATGGTATGTGAGCGGGAATACAAGTGCGAGTGCAAGTGTGAAATAAAAAAAATACACATAAAAAAACACACACACAAAAACTAAAGTGATTTGAGTGTAATTTAAAAAAAAAAAATAAGTGAAAGATCCTTAAAAAAGGGAGCATTTAGACATAAATACAGTAAATAAGCGCATTTCCTGTATTAAAAAAAAAAAAAAAAAAAAAAAAAAACCCTAGATTAATTTGCTTAAAATAATAACGAGTTTGACAAAAATACAAAAATACAGCTTTGGTTGTTCTTTTTATTTGTGGTGCAGGCAGGCTACTAGATTTAACCATAAAGTGACGCGACTCTAGTGCATTCATTTGCGCAGAGGCGTATCGAGTAAGCTAAGTCCCTGTGCATTCAATTGCACGGGCTGGCCGTCTCTAGGCAACGCCTCCCTTAGGAGTTCAAATTGGAAGCTTGTACGCTCCAAATAACACCTCATCTCTAGAATACACTGACTATTACATTTTTTTTTTTATCAGTGATTACTGTTTTTTTTTCTTTTCCTTTTTTTTTCTCTTTTCCTCCAATTCTGTTTTCATAAATAGTCGAAGGGCAGGCAAACACAGGAGGCAATTTAAAAAAAAGGAACGGTTAATAAACGGGTCAGTTTCAAATCAGAGGAAGGTCCAGAGCACCGCCTCAACTTAAACTGAAAAAATTATATCAATTAATAAAAGCCACTACAAAATATTGCAGCCTCCCATCAAGGGCCCATACCCGTAGCCGTAGTAGCACCATTGCCTAAGCCGAATCTACAAGCGCCCGACCAAGTTGCCCAATTACGCGCGATACAACGAATGCCCGTACATGTTCTAGATATTATTAAACTTCAATAAACGATTCCTAGTAAGAGATATTAAAATAGTATAAATATTACTAATAAATTAGAAGCATGAAACATTCGGTATTTTAGGCATACTAACTCTTGTGAGGATAAAAGGCAACTAAGCCCGCACCTGTATAACTAAAGTAGTAAAGGGATAAAGGCAAGCCTTGTATTAGAGCTAAAGGGAAGAAAAAGAGAAATAACTGTCAGCAATGCCCGAACAGAGATTCTAAAATATTATCTCAAGGTCAAGGACCGTTATGGCCAGACAAGAAGTCAGGGGCTTTTAAAAGAAATAAGAGCGACAAAACATACGAGAGCTCTTGTCTTGACAATAGGCCTCTATACGTACAAATACATTGACCTCGGAAAATTCTCAGTCACATAATTATGCTTGAAATTGACGATATCATCGAATTAGAAATCGAAATCGAAAAAGTAGAGCGAAAAACTCGCAAAAATTCATCGTTAATTTTTATGCACGCTGGTAAACTTGTCGAATTCGAGAAAAAATTAGATATTTTAGACACTTTTGACAAAGACCGCTGGGCTTTTATCGCCTCCTTGTGCGATCAAGTAAAAGCCCTGCAAACGTACATCAAAACCTTACATTGAGTCTTGGAAAAAATCTAAGTGATAAAAGGGATACGAATTTCGACGAACTGAATGAATTATTCGCACAACTGCATATAGAGTAAATAACACTCAGTGTTTGAATTATGTCACGAGTAAACACGAGCCTTACGGCATTTGAGAAGGCCGCTTTTAATTTGCACTTTTCAGCAGCCATCAATTTAACGGAAGCGTTCTACAACTGAAAGCGCGAAGTAAGAGTATATTTTTATCACAAGAACGGATGTATATCAGGAATTTTAAAAACCATTCCATTCAAGGGGCGCATTATAAAGTATTACGAAGTATTATTCCGGTCACTTTCTGCGATTTGCCCATAAACATCGAATATAACTGGAGAACTGATGCATCACAATTATGCGATTATGATTACCTTTGGCTCGATGCATGTTCTGGATATTTCAATTCCACTAGGGTCATTTTAGATTTTGTAGCAAGTAGACCGGCAACGTTATATAAGAACCCTTTTTACTTTTTGAACAACAATTCATTGCAAGAATACGCCGGACTACTTTGGAATTGCCATACGTTCACTATTAATGAAGCTCCCACATTTAAGGAACTTAAAATATCTTGGAAAAAAAAGTTAAGGCTAGAAATACGTCAAATATTTTTCACTCTACCGCAAAAGAAAATAGCGAAGACACTTTCAATAATACTGCTATCAAAGTAAAAGAAGAAAGTGTCTCACCCCCACTGGCCAAGCCCCCTGTACCTAGACCTGTAAACCCAGTAGTAAAAAATATGACAGCTTAAACTGTCACATTAAAGGACGCCTTAAAGGTGGTACCCGAATTCGACGGAGAAAATATACCATTGAGTGTACTTCTCGAAGGCTGCGACGAAGTAAAGGAGGTAGTAAGCGCCACAGACGAAGCCAATCTGACCAAGCTATGGAGAAGCAAGCTAGTTGGAGAAGCACGTTCAGCTATTCATGGAGTAGTCTTCGAAAATGTCGATGCCCTCAAAAATCACGTAAAAACTATTTAAGCGTCAGCAAAAACCATTCACTAATTACAAGGAGAAATGGGCAATGAATTCCAAAGAGATGATGAGTCTGTGACAATTTACGCTAATAGAATCAGAAATATACAAGAACGAATTTTAGAGGCTAAAAGGTTAAAGGACGGAGCTGCCTCACCTGCAGTATTTACTGCAGCTCTTAAGCAAAGTACTGTAGAGTGCTTTATAAATGGACTTAAACCCGAAATTGAAACGAAGCTAAGCACTATTGCCAACGAGAAAATAAATGACGTACTAACAAGAGCCATTCAAGCTGAGAAAATACTTGAAGTACAACGAGCTTTACGCAATCAAAGAGTATTACAGAAGCCGCGTATAGAAAAAAAACGATATACTCTCCATTGCAATCTTTGTCAATCAAGCGAACATACCGTAGATGACTGTGTACTAAAAATAATTTGCCAACTGTGTAAAAAGAGAGGCCATACTGCAGACTAATGTAACTCAGTAAATCAAGATACCGCTGAAAAATGCAGAATTTGTCGACGAAATAATCACACTGAAGAACAGTGTAGATTCAAACAATTAAGTTGTCAAATATGCAGAAAGGTAGGCCATACGGCAAGAGATTGTTTCGGAGCCAAAAATCAGAATACTCAAATTGTATGCCAATTATGTAATGCCATAAATAATACTGCCAAAAATTGCACCAATGTAGCTAGAATGCCATAGTTTTGCAATATTTGCAATAAGCAAGGACATAAGAGAGACAACTGCTATCTTGCTAAAATAGTTTGTCAAATATGTAACACATCAGGCCACATTGCTAGAAATTGCACACAACTTCAAATGCAAGCCAAGAATTCGCTGTATTGTCAACTGTGCAATAAAAATGGTCATACTGTCGCTACGTGTAAGGTGTGCGCGTATTGCAAAAACACAGGTCACACGAAACAAGAATGTAGGAAAAAACAATATAATGAGCATAAAAGACAAGAAAACCAGGGAAACGATTCGGCCCCTCAGGTTATGAGCGCAACTTTGGGGACGCCAAACAATTCGACGCGCTCAGCAGATCTGAATCGCTTACTCGACGAGTTAATACCCTTGGTATAATATATAAAAATAAATGCATACCTTACGTAAATTTTAACTTAGGCGGAAATCCGATAAGCCTCATGATAGATTCTGGATCTCATAAAAATATAATCAAAGTCAGAAGTTATCCTAATGGGATTGGCATAAACTATCATGTCGCAGTAGAATTTCATGGAATAATAAATGAAACTATTCCTTCCATTGGAAAAATTATCTTGAAATTATTTGGGATGAAGGTATCATTTTACGTAGTTGAACAGTCATTTTCCATACCGCGTGATGGAATTTTGGGAATAAAATTTTTACAAGATACTAAGTGTGAACTGAATTTTGAGCACAAGCTCTTAAAACTCCCAGGACTAGTTATAGGGTTCAAACCAAATTTTAAGTGTAATCCAACACATACATGTCACTTAAATATTAATGAGATTCGTGGAGAATTTTTATACTTTAACATATATAGACCGAAAAACCAACTATTAGTAGACACTGGATCGGAAATCAGCATAATAAAAAAATGACTAGTTTCAAAAAATTGCAAAATAGACAAAAGTAACACTAGACTTATAATGGGAATCGGACAAATTCACAAGGAAACTCTCGGTTTAACTACTATTAATCTAGGAGGTATTTATGTAGACTTTCAAGTAATCAATGACGACTCTAACCTACCATTCGAAGGAATTTTCGGCTCAAATTTCCTCACTAAATTTAAGACTAGACTTAATTTTTAAAATAAAATCATGGTAAAAAATAAAAAAAAATTCCCTTTTCAGTAAGAGACGCACATGTAGAATAAGAAAACCAAAAAGAATCCGAACTTAGATATAGCGATTCGAATGAGTCAACGGGTGATGAGATTGATGCGTGCGAATGACAGGCAGAATCGCTCTCAGAATTAGAAGACGATGATATTGAAGACCTATTTAGCAACAGAGCTATAATCAACAAATTTTCTAGCCTTGGTGAAAGGGAAACGTACATAAACTCAATAGACGAAACTTTTAATGAACTTGATATATCAGTCAAACCAGTGGATGTGTATTTCATACAAGAAGATAACAGCAAACCTGCACACACTATCTCTGGGCCAAGAACAGCTCAACTAAAAAAAATAGTGGATTTAAATAACTTAAGTGAACTCGAAAGGGAACAAGCTTACAAATTGCTTGAGCGACACAACGAAAGATTTTACTTAGAAGGAGACGAGCTCACGGCCACTAACATAGCCACACATCGCATACCATCAATAGACGACCTTCCTGTAACTACTAAGCAATACCGGCTTCTCCATGCCTTAAGGGATAAAGTCAAGCGCCAAGTACAGGAACTGCTTGAAAACGGTATTATACCGCGGTCGCGATTCAGCTATAACACAGCTCTTTGGATCGTTCCAAAGAAAAGTCCCAATGGAAAGCCTAAATGGCATGTAGTTCTCGATTTCAGGCCCTTAAAAAAAAAACCTTACCAGTGAGTTTTCCACTCCCCAACATAAATGACATATTAGATCAAGTAGGAAACTCTAAATATTACACAGTCATAGATTGCAAGTCAGGATTCCATCAAATTTATGTACACCCCGATGACGTACATAAAACAGCGTTTTCTACCCCAAACGGACATTATGAATTCGTCAGAATGCCTTTTAGCTTAAGGAATGCCGCTGTCGAATATCAGTCAGCTATGTTGCGAACTCTTGACAGATTATTAGGCAAGGGAACTTTTGTGTATATGGACGACGTTGTCATTCACGCAAAAACACTCGATGAACATGAGCGACTTTACGACCTTGTAATGGAAAGATTGAAAAAGGCAAATTGGAAATTAGAGCCTAGTAAATGCAAACTAATGCAACGAGAAGAAGATACCTTGGGGCATATAATAACCAAAAAAGGGTTAAATCCTGATCAGAAATAAATTGAAGCAGTAAAGTTATACCCTCGTCCCAAGAACATAAAAAATTTTAGGCAATTTTTAGGATTCCCAGGATATCACCAGCGTTTTACTAAAAACTTTGCTAAAAAAGCCAAGCCCTTAAGCAAATTGCTCCAGAACAATGAAAATTTTCATTGGACAAACGATCAAGAAACGGCCTTTCAGGAGCTAAGGGAAGCATTGTACACGGCACCGCTCTTACATTTTCCCGACATGAGTCAGCCGTTTATTATAATAACAGATGCCTCAGGCTACACATTAGGGGGTATTCTGTCACAAGGAAGAATTGGGAATGATTTACCCATCGCATATACTTCTCGCGTATTGAGAGGACCCAAGCTGAGATATGACACGTATGAGAAGGAAGCTCTAGTGATTTTACACTCTGTGCAATTTTTTCGCCCGCACATACACTGCCGAAGGTTTACCATAGTCACGGATCATTAACCACTTACATGATTTTAAACTGCAGACCTCAATACACGAATACAGAAATGGCGATTCAAATTATTCGAAAATGATTACAAAATAATCTACCACCCAGGTAGACTGAATTTGCCTGCAGACGCACTATCACGTAATCCGATAGTAATAGAACAGGTAAATGTGTTAACCAGAAGACAAAAAGCTCTACAAAATCTCGAAGAAAAACCCTTAGAGGAAAGCGAAGGTACTAAAGAATTCGCTAGAATCTAAGCCACGCGCCATGAGGCAGCAAAAACACCTCAAAAATGGCTTGACTAGTGTCGCACCAAAATTACCAGATAATACTAAACAAAAGAATTCACAAGTAAACATTGAAAAGAAAAAACAAGGCTGAACAAGAAAAACGAAAACCAGTGATAAAAACAAAGAAGAAATCACTGATCAACAACGCTTAGAGCAAGGAAAGGTCAAGAAAAAATTAAACAATCCCATAGACCCGGAATCATCAGACGATAACATCGATCAAAAAAGTGAAGCTGAAGATCTTAACCTTAACAATGATGAGCCACTACCTAGAAAAGACTCTATTACCACTTGTGATGAAATAAGCAACACTAAACATGGTGTTAGCAATATCATCGAAGCATTTATTGTAGCATAGACAAGATAATGTAATATATTTTGTTGACACGACAGGCGCCCCGCTAGACGAGGGTGCGAGTTAGTTATTTAAGGCTCATAAAATACCAGCTAACCAAAAATTAGAGTTAGGAAGCATTAAAATTAAGAAAATAACGAATAAAAGATATCAATTAGCTCTCTGCGTCACAGATAAGGAGCAAGTATCGCAAATTATAATGAAAAACCAGATGCAAGATTCTTTCAAAAAATTGCGACTTGTTTTGATGAAGAAAAATTTAACTACCATAAGCATATCTAAAAATATAACCATACGTAATTTACATTGGGCAGAAATATATAGTATGCTCAAAGGTACATTTAATGACAGTAATATCAAGATCATACTATGTGAAAATTTCCTTAAATATGTATAAGATAAGGATAGAGATAAAATTTTTTACGAACTTCATAAATCACCCGTTGGAGGACACAGAGGTGTCTCCAAAACATTCGGTCACATACGCCGAGAGTACTACTGGGAAGGACTAAAGGACATACAACGACGTATTTAGCAATGTCTAGAATTCCAATTAAAAAAATTAGTAAGATTAAAAACTAAGCAGCCAATGCTAATAAAATACACGCCTGGCACCGTATTTGAGAAGGTTGCACTAGATATTGTCGGACGCCTACCTAAAACTAGAGAAGGAAATGAGTACATTATAACGATGCAAGATCAGCTGTCGAAATTTTGCATTGCAGTACCATTAAAGGACGCAACATCTTCCACGATAGCCGACGCATTTATACGACGTTTCGTCTGCATTTTTGGAGCACGTAAGGTGATTTTGACAGATCAAGGGACAAATTTTCTAAGCAACCTAATGAAAAATGTTGTGAAACGCTTTGAGATTAAGAAAGTAAAAACAACAGCTTTCCACCCCCAATCAAACGGATTACTAGAGAGATCGCACCATGCATTGGGCGAATATCTAAAGCAATATGCTGATAGTGAAAACGACTGGGACGAATGGGTAAAGCTGGCTATCATTAACTATAATACCTGCATACAAGAAAGCACCAAACATATGCCGTACGAAGTTGTGTTTGGAAAACTTGCAAGGTTACCATCATCTGCACCATCAACAAACGAGGATCATCTGCCAACGTATCAAGATTATATTATTAATTTACTATCAAAGCTTAATTATATTAGAAAATTAGCGTATGATAACTTAGTTAAAAAAAAATTAGGTCTAAAGAATATTATAATAAAAATATAAACGAAAAATTCTTTAGAGTAGGTGAATACGTTTACTTATTAAAAGGGGTTAAAAAGGGTAAATTCGGAGATTATTTCACTGGGCCTCATTAAATTCTAGAAGTATTAAATAAATATAATTTTAAAATACAGATAGGAAATAAACACAAAATAGTTTATGCAAATAGGTTAAGAGTATCTAAGATGCCTCCTCCCAACAGAAAGAAAACTAATACGGACTCTTGCGAGTCAACCAATGAATGAATCACCGAATAAGGGCTAATTTTGTACATACAAATACTACCCAACCTCTCACCGATACCTTTTTTTTCTCATTTCTTACTTATCCAATACGTATGATTTCAGACCTTCAAAATGATGATCCTTGGCTTATCGCTCCTGATAACTGCCCATATAGCTTACGCTATAGGGGGATTCAATTGCGGAGCTCGAAACGTGAACGTAGCAACCCTGCAGCTACTAGAAGTCGAGCCTTGCGATATTCCTTTCGACACCATTAATATAACCAAACGCTACATACAATCGTTACAACTGAATAATTTTGCTATAACACACGTTGTGCAATGCAAAGTAACGATCCAAAGAACCATTATTGTGGCATGCACTCACACAGCTCCATAGTGCATAACGGTGTAGCCAATTTCATCGATAATATTAATTGTGATGAATGTATGAAAATATACAATACTGGCATATTTCAGCGTGACCTACTGACCGTAAATAGTGTTGCGGTAAACAGATCAACTAGTGCCGCTGTGACCTTTGCAGATTCTGTAAACTCTGAAGGAAAATGCAGCAGGGCATACTATGCAGATCGCTATGGGTCAGGGGGTGACGTCACCGTAGTTGGCACCCTTCAAGTAAAATTACAAGAGTTGTACGCTCGCATAAATTTGCTTCAAGATAAAATAATACTACCTTCTGAAGTTAGGTGCCCTTTTAACAATAGCCACAGTATAGACCTGGACAGTAGCAACACCTTTTGAGATGTACTACCTAGATCTTCTTGCAATTTCGAATTATATGACGTTTTATTTGAAGGTATTGCTGACCGATCAGTAGATATAGAAGAACCTACAGGTGAAATAATATATTCGTTCAAGTTGGACGACGTAACGCTCGCTTTGACAGTAAAAGAAAAAGATAATATTTGCGGGTACAATATAATCAGAATAGAATACCCAAAACTTCTAATCTTTGAAACAGAAAGAGGCCAATCTTTTGCCACTAATAATGTAAAAAAAACTCCGATAATATAGATTTATTCGCATACATAAACTCCAAGTTCATCTACGTAGAAAAACACCTTCAATCACAAGTCAAATCTTTATACAAGGACATCTTGACTCAGCGTTGCAGAGTAGAGCACATTGCGCTGCAAAACGCTTTGGCAATAGCTGATAAATCTCCAGATCAATTTGCTTACAATGTTATGAAGGGACCTGGATATATGGCCACAATTACTGGCAAAGCCATACGTATAATCGAGTGTATTCCAATAGAAGTAGCGTTAACAAGGACTAAAGAATGCTACGCTGAACTTCCAGTAAACAACAACGGAACTAAAATGTTCCTAACACCTAAAATAAGCATACTAAAAAGATATGATACTAAAATTATCTGTGACTCTATTTTTCCACAGCTATATAAGATAAGCAATAAATAGTATCAAGCATCAGGTACTCCAGTAGAAGTAAAACCGCCCAAGGCTTTAAAACCCATGACACAGGCCACATGGCACTATATCAAGCCATCTAACTTAGCAACTAGCGGCGTTTATACAGCCAAGGACTTGGAAAAATTAAGAGATCGCATAATGTTCCCGATTGAGCAAAATTCACTCCTCAACGATCTAACCCATGATATGCATAGCCAATCATCCAGTCACGAAAAAAGCTCTTTATTTAAACTACTAAACAAAGAATCTCTTAAGAAGCTAGCCAATTCAACATGGAAGAAAATATGGGATGGATTAACCAATTTTGGAACTGCAAGTGCCGGTTTCGTAGCATTATAAATCCTATTTCAATTAATAAAAACGCTAGCAGAAGCAATGATAAGTAGTTACCTACTACATCAAACTTATGGATGGTCTGTACGAATGCTCGGAGCTTTATGGAACAGCCTAGCAAATTTGCTACTTTTTCTCGGCGAAAGAACTAATAATAATCATCACAGGCCTACAAATAAAACTCAATTTTATTAAAAAAATGTAGAACCCCAACCTCCGCAATCAGAATCAAACATCAGTTCAACAAAAACTGTCAAAAATGCAAGGAGAGACCCCATACTACCCACGAATTATATACACTCCCATGTTATCAAACCACAGAAATACCCCACCTTCTTCAAACATTACACAAGCTACAATTCCAAATGCCCCAACTGTCCAAACCATTCCAATTATTAACAAACAAAACGAGAACCAATTCTGTTCAGTAATTAACATACCTTATCAATTTATACGTACACTGTAAGATTTAACTCCTAAAAATTTTTTTTTGTAACTATTCTTTTTCGGGGAAGCTTCTAAAATTTCATAAATGATAAAGTAAACGATAAGCTGTAGTCTACGAAATTATAAGCAAATGTCTGCTCATTATCATAGGTTATACGTGTTTTAATAAATATATTTTAAACCTATTATTCATGAATAACGTAACTGACAATTAGAAAAATTATCATCTTTACCAACACTACATTATGAATTATTTATCATTATGTACCATCCTTCTCCTAAAGCAATGTACTCAGCGGACTGTTCCCAGGTCATCATTGGAAGCCCTAGTACTAGTTTTAGGAGGGGGGTGATAGGAGAGAATTCGACTCAAAATTATAAAAAAATACCATTTTTTCTTTTTTTTTCTTTCTTCTCTCTTCTCTCATTTTTCTCTTTAGATGTAAGTTCTTGCTAGTTACCATTATAATATCACAATCATATAACCAATAAAATTAACATTAGAATTAAACAACTAACCTTACAGTGTACAAGTAGGAATAAGTTTTTTTTGCAATAACCATTATGTAATAGTTAGTAAGAACTAGTGCAATAAGATTTAATGACTATATATTTTTACACAGCAAACTGTTCCCAGTTCTTCGTTCGAAGTCCTAGCAACAGTCTTAGGAGGGGGGTGTTACATCGAGGCTGCGCTCGACGTACCTTTTTTTTCCTCCTCTCCTCCTTATCCTCCTCGTAAAGCCGCGTTTTCATAGCAAGCTAAATAACATACACGCACACATACACCAAGTATCAAAGCTAAGGCTTCGTGACACACATATAAGGAGAGATCAAGTAAGACAAAGAAGAACTAGTCTACATCTCCCTTCCTCCTTATGCGCCGATATTGCCTGATGAAATTTAATAATTATTGTCCATCCTTTCCCTCTTCTGTGTCTTAACCATTCGTAAATAAGCCAACGCTCGAGCCAGAACGTTGAACTACACATCGGCCAGCGTTCATGTAACGTGACTTGACAACAGCATGCTATACTTCTACCACCTTCTTTCTCTAACACTTACAGTACCCAGAGACGCCAAGCCAAAAATAACGCGAACTATAATATGACCTAATCTTGATAAGTAAGCACTGGGACCAGTATCATTACTATACTATATTCTTTAGCAAGTAAGCGTCACCCTAAAACCAAAACAACATATGTAAAGGAAGACGGAAAGCATATACGAAATCTTTTCCTCTTCTTGCCATGAGATGATGCAGACTCATTCTAAGAACCTATGTACGTCTTATCGTCTCTGGCCGTAGTAGCAGTGATAAGGAGACAAGATCTTCGGCTAAATGAGCCCATGGCCTCCTGCACGAGCAGCCCAGTCTCAAAAAAATTCGTTCAATGGTCAGGCCAGCTTGGGTGTATACCTAGAGCAGAAGCCAGACTAAAGGCATACGACCTGGAGAACCCGGTCGATCATTCAATGGTCAGGCCAGCTTGGTAAAACACCGAGAGCAGTAGCCAGACTAGAATACATGACCTGGAGAATCTGGTCGAAGTCTATTCGTGACCTGGAGAATCCGGTCCTCAATTTCGATTTAAATTATATCCGGCCACCCGGATCTTGCTTCGAGAGCCACTTGTATCCCCTTTTTTTTCTTTCAATAAAAGTAAATAATAATATTTTTTTTTCAAACTCAATTATTGTATATCCCCCAATAGTTTTTTTCTTCGCATAAAACCCAATGTTGCGTGCCGCTTAATCTGGATATTAATGGCCAAGCAGGTGGTGGAAGAAAATTTTTTCTTTCAAAAAATAATAATAATCAAGCAACGCTAAGTTTTGTGCCGGTAGGTGAAAATGCCGATGGCCAAACAACGAGCGTCTGTTTAAAAAATCAAGTACCGTTGAGTTGCTTGCCAGTTGGTGTTAATACCGATGGCCAAGCAACTAGCCCTTAAGTAAAAATCAAGTTGTGTGCCGGTTGGTGTAAATGCCGATGGCCAAGCAACTAGCCCTTAAGTAAAAATCAAGTTGTGTGCCGGTTGGTGTGAATGCCGATGGCCAAGCAACTAACCCTTAAGTAAAAATCAAGTTGTGTGCCAGTTGGTGTAAATGACGAAGGCTAAACAGCCAGCTTTTAGTTAGCCAACCCAATTTTTAAACTATACTTACGTCGTACGTCGCTAGTAAAATACTGGCAACCAAGACTGGCAATCATCAACCCTGTTCCTACCCAAGTTCTCCATCCTCAACCCTTGCTGTCGTGTCTCTAGGCTATTGAGCGAAAGCTTAGGCCTAAATACAAAATTTACTCTTACGGGGTCTTCGGCGTAACACACCATTGAATTGCCGTTGGTCCTAAAGAACTATTAAGATGCATTTTTTTACTTAAAAATAAACATACAGGGTTTAATGTCATAACTATAAGGATTTAAAACAGACAAATATACATCATAAACAAAATTTTTATCACAATACTCCACCGCTAGACCAACAAAATTCTGAAACCTCATCGCTCGCTTCAGTTAATATAAATACAAACTATTTTATTTACTTGAATGGCTAAAAAATTTAAGTAATTAATGTCTAGGTTATAATAAATAGCTGATTTCTTATACATGTTATTGTTTATTCAATAATTTTGGCACTGCTGTTTCAATCTCATCAAAAGTTCTGCATCACTTTTTTGACGCCTCAAATTGTAAGTATTTTAAGCATTTTGAGTTTTTCTTCCAACTTGCCTTCTTGCAGGTATACACATTGCTCGAACTTTTGTTAGTCCTAATGGCTCTTTCCGTCTACGTTGTTAATGATAATATATTTGTTGGCAGAATGGTTCGATGTTCGGTGGCCCTACAAAGGACCAGTGTACTACACTCTCTTTATTGACGAAGGTTTACAGCAAGCGTGACTTCTTGGATAACTCAGGATACCTTTCCCTAGCTGAAGATTGTAGTGCAAGACTAAATGGAAGAAAAACCACAACGCTGTGAATTGCATTGGATCTACTTATAGTGCTCTTTGTCAATGTCTCCTGGTGTTGTGTCAGAGATATCGGTGTCTAAAGCATTTTTTTTTTTGCAAAGCTTAGTAGCTATCGTAATCCAAGGTAAAAAGATTGGTTCATACTGCTTGCCTGCTGGATCTGTCCCGTTTTCTTGAGCTTATTTCTTCTCTATAACTTCACTGTTTGGGTTTCCCAGCTCAGATCACGCAGAGAATAGGAAATTGTAAGTCAATTTCATAGAGTTCAAAGGGCAATGAAAAGTAGCTGGTATCTTGGGTGGTTAGCCTTATGATGAACAGTTATGCTTGTAACATCTGCGCTAGTCAAGGACTGACTTTATTAAATAGGGGCTGGCTTTACATAAGTCTTTTCGTACATAAACTATTGTCAACTATAATTGTAAAAATATATACTCGTTGACAAAGTAGCTTAACACTGGATGGCCTTACAAAAAACCGATGAACTTGGTGGTTCATAGGAAAAAGTAATGACTAATAATGGCCCTAAAAAAAGTGATTATTGAACTTTTAGTCATTGCTTGATCGACGACGTCAACCACGATCGCACGAACACGTACACTATTATTCACTGGACTGACACCCGTGTCCTACAGTAGAAGGCCACACGCCTTTAGCCGCACCAGCATCGCACTTTAACTTTAGGCCAACAATCTTTCTCTCCCGATCTCACTGCTCTCGCACCCAGGTTCTTCACACCTACACGTGGTCACTATAGGCTCTTAGTTCGTGCCCGGATTTGCCCTTTCCTTTCTCTATCTTTCTCCCTCTCTCACAGGTCTCACACTTGCACACACACTACTCGGATCGGCTCCTCAAGCCCCCCAGCTCTATTCACTCCCCCTCTCCGGCATGTCTTCTCGATCTGTCCTGGCCCTGGAACACTGAACCCCTTCGCTCTCACCTGCATGCCACTAGCCCCAAACACCCTACCCTGTCCCAACGTTGTCTGACCCCGAGGATGGCTCCTCGATCCTCAGCTGCTGGCTGGTTCTCTCCTTTCTCTCTCAAACGCCTTTGCTTGGCTCCCGTGACCTCGGTCTAGCTATTGCTTGCCTCAAGGTTGACCCCGGCCTCTGTCCCCGACTCACGTTTCTCACCACGCTTTAACTCTCGTACCTTGATTTCTCCGCCTCTTCTTTACTTTCACTCTCTCTCTCAACTTCACGATCTTAAGAAAACGTTCTCGCTACCTAACAAAGGCATCACGGAAATCTTGACACGCTTGCGCTTCGACTGCTACGCTGCTCGGCTCGAGCAAGACTAACTCCTCTCTTCAGCTTTTTGAGATGGTCCTCTCCCCAACTTCCACTGCACTACACTGATTTTCCGCGCCTTTTTTAGCTTCTTTCGCCGTAGCTGCTGTTGTCTCCACCAATCTGACTTAGCGCCTTCGTCGCCACGTCCGACTCGCACAGGCCCCAAAAACACATATACACCAAGATGATTAGGTGATTGACAACGAAGTAGGCCTGAAAATAGTCCAATTGAAGAAAATTTAAAATGTATAATTTTTTAGAAACTCTTTGAGCTTATTATCTGCTAAGGTAAAGTACTCTGTATTCGGACAAAAGTGTTTTTCAGACCTATATCTGGACAGCAGCAAAAATTAAATAAATTTTTTATAATTTCTGAATATAAAAATTTATGTGTAATGTACAGTATTAAATTAATTTAGAATAGTTCCTATATATGTATAACTAATTTGATAAGCTGCTTAAACAAATGTTTTTTCTTACAATTTGAGATTTTTTGTGTTTTTTTGCTGTCTGAAAATAGGATACCACGGCTCATATTCGGACACATATAAATCAGCAGTTTACCGTCTTACAAGTGCAAAAAAATATTATAAAGTGCAGTAAAATACGGTAATAATTTTTTTTCACATTACTTTTGCAAATTAAAGCCATTATTGTAAAATACAACAGTATATAAGAATCCGCCATAAACTCAAATTCTCAAAGTTTGCCTCTGTCCCTACGTCATAACAGAGACTTAGATTTAGACTATTTCGAAATGCATTTGTCTGCTCATAGAGGTTTCAAGACCAACTCTTCATAATTAGTTCAAACAATCATTACACTGTCACGAAGAACCTTTTTTTTTAAATGACAGAAAAATGACCTTATTATTTAGACGTAACCCTTTTGTTCTCAAAAATAGCTGGTTTCTATGTAAATTTAGAAATAGTCGATTACCTGAAATTATGTGTCTGAATATAGGGTACTTTACGCTATTATTATTTTTATTTAAACAAAAACTATACATTAAGCCATTCAGAACGTGCCAAAAATCAATATGCAAAACTTCAAAAAATATCCCGATAAGTAGTTTTTACGATTACCTGTTGCAACGGTTTTTGGGACTTCGCATGTATATGAAAGTAGAATTTGCCTCTTTGTATGCCTTACGGGCCAAGCTCTATTTGTCAATTCATGTTTTTCTTGGTCGTGAAAAACTATTTTTCGTGTAAATTTATTCGTGTGATATCAAAAAGTTTTATAGACGGGTTGCGGGGATTTGTGAGAAATGTCTTTTACACAAACATGTATACATATTACTAAATTGATTTATGGAAGTACATTAGTAAGAATCTTCTCTCCTATGAGCCTTTTGTACAACTCCTTTTAAATAGTTTGTTATTTTCGATTGCTCAAAAGATGTCGAAACTGTTTTGTTTTCGATTCTTTATACCAGACAAACTTTCGTTCTTGTATTCTGACGATAAGTAAAATAGTTGTTTAGTTTTAAAACTGTAATAGAATCAATTGTTTTTAAATTTGTCTTTCTTACTTCGTTACAAAGTGTGTTAGGCTCCTATGGATGTTAAATATAATAATAATGTTGCCTCATGAATTATCAGTATTTTTGTTATGTTTCTCTTAATTATTTGCTACATAATCGCTTAGTGAATCAAAGCAAAACATTATAAAACATTATATATAAAGTAAAAGTTAAAAGATTGTAGTGCAAGACTAAATGGAAGGTTCAGTAATTAACATACCTTATCAATTTATACGTACACTGTAAGATTTAACTCCTAAAAATTTTTTTTTGTAACTATTCTTTTTCGGGGAAGCTTCTAAAATTTCATAAATGATAAANGATATAAAAATAAATTATAAGAAAAATATTTGTTATAAAAGTTATAACAACGCAAGGCAAGTATAAGGACTTATTAATCTCAAAGTCAGTCAGCATACAACTACGTCACAAGAATGTTGTAAGTATTACTTAAAGCATGTGTTTGTTGCGTGTCTTAACAGATGGTGTAGAGATACAAACATAACACAGTGCAGATGATCAACACCATATTTATACATATATATTTCTCAATCTACTAAATAACTATTTGATGTCGATTGAGGATGTATTTTTTTATCAATAAGAAAACAGATTGTAGAACTAGGTTTTTTGTCAATTTAAATGTAACCTAACCTACTTACGCAGTCTTTTCATTCAATGTTTTATCAATCGTAAATAAAAAAGTTGTTGATTTGTTACTTATGTCTTCTGAAGACATCGTGAAAATGACCGTTGCACAACTAATAGTTGAACTGCGAAGTAGACTTGCTAGTGTGAAAGGAAGAATAAGCAGAATAAGCAGTTATAGTCATGCGTCTCAATTTTAATTCAGAAATCAGCAAGGGAGAAGCTACGTACAAAAGTGGATTTTTATTTTTTATGATTTATAAGACATTGCAAATTTAATGGCAACCACTTCATACTGGGTCAATGTCACGCTGAACTGTTCAGGAACGTAGCATGTTACACAGTACTAAATTTATCTAATAATGCTGAGATCGATGAATCTTACTGTAAGTTCGTAGCTGGGGATGGGGGTAGTGCACATTGTAAGCTTGTAACTTGCATTACCCGAGCGTCTTGTACTCAAGACCTCCAAACTTTCCACCATACTAGTAAGCCTTACTATGGAACACCCTTCAAAGCTGCTTTTTTACCGATTTAAAAAATATTGTTATCAACTGTATGTGATTAAGGTCCTTTGGAATACAGAAGCACAAATAAAGTAAACATACACGCTTACAACTTATTTTTGCCTTACAAACAGAATATTTCTGTTAAACAGCCTCTGCAGCCAGCTAATCCCTTCGGTGTGGATTGGGATCATACGTTTTCCTTGAAAAATCGTGTACGATCCTTTTTGCTAGATCTGAAGCTGATATACATCATAGAAGCAGATGTCTTGGACATGGAAAAAAGTACGACGAATAAGTCAAAAAATTCACAATGGTTTTTACTCAGAGAGTGTAGATTAACAGCAAGTTACTTCTATTTAATTTGCAAAGTCAACGACAAAGATCACCACAAAACTATGCTGCAGATTTAGTGAATCCTCAGTCTTTCAGAATCGCTACCACTATTCATGCTATTTTATATGATATACAATTCAATGGTATGTTAAAAACAAAAGAATGTGGTTTATTTATGGAAAAACTATCCACACCTTGCAGCATCTTCAGATAGACTGGTGGGATCATTAACTATACTAAAGTTAAATGTCCCTATAGTAGTAATAACTCCTCCATTTATCCTACCACAGGTCCTTATTCATTTATTATTGATAAGAATCAGCTAGCATTGAAGCTAGAACACAAATATATGTTTCAGATACAGGAACAGTTATTTATGACTTGAAGATCACTGTGTTACTTTATTGTTAACATATTTTGTGATTTTAAAGTAGTAACTATTAGTAGAAACGGTGTTTTTATTCTGAGTATGGTCAAAAATATTTATAGATATGTATTAAATGTGAGAAGTACAAAATAAAGAAAAACAAAAGTAATAATCCTTCATATACATTTATTATGCCTCTTTGTAAGCAATGTTACAACTAAAATTACACAATATCAACTGGGTTGCAAGTTTCAAAAAGAATGATGCAACTCTTTATCTTAGCAAGACTCATTTATATTAATTAAATAATTATTCATTCAAATAATGGACTTATGTGCAATATATAAGACTCTGAAATTAGAAAAAGCACTACATCTTCAAATACAGAAGATACGTTCTTCGAAGCACAGAATTAGCAGAGAGCACACGTTGATACCAATGCTGCTGGTACTGCTGCCGAGGTCGAAATAGGCAAGAGCGTGCAGTCCCTGCTTGCCAACAAGCAGCATAAGCGGTGTCTTGATTCACCGCTAGAGGGCACAACTTGTGCAAAACTAGTGTTGACAACATTCAACAAATAATTGTTTTGTATTTGATGCAACTATATCAAGACTTACCATGTAGTTGCGAATCTGTTGCACTAACAGTTTTTTGTCTAAACAGAAACAAGGAACAGCAGGTAAACGTAACCTTTTTTTTTACATAAACCTGATACGTACGTACATGGTTAACTTGTGATATTGCATGGATTCCTATAATGCTGACAAATAGTTTCTTATATGAACCTGTTTTTTTTTTTTTTTTTTTTTTTTTTTTTTTTTTTTTTTTTTTTTTTTTTTTTATACCGGGTTACCACAACAGCCTACTAGGCCTAGTCGCGGGGGCCACCCACTCACCACCTATGTGTGGGGGTGTATTGCCACACCCATCTCTAAACCTTTTTCCTCGCCTCCTACCTGAATCCATGGGCACAGTGTGAGTATCTCCGGTGGAACACCTTGCCAGTTAAGCTGACACTCTCTGCACCGATGGTGCATCGGGTCCACTCATCACTGTGTAGCCTTTCCCCGGAGAAGACTCCATTATTCCAGGACGTCCACTCCTCGCCGGTTAAGCCGGCGCTCTCTGCCGAAGCATCGGATCCAGGCTAATTAGCATCCCCGGAGAAGCCCCGTTGTTTCAGGGGCCACTCCTCGCCGGTAAGGCCAGCGATCCCTGCCCGACGGCTGGCATCGGATCCGCTAATCCCTACCTATAGCCCTAACACTGTTTCGCATTTACCCAGGCCCGAAGACCTGTGGGGCAAGGAAAAAACCCTGGAATTACTCTGAAGGAAAATTCCACGGAAAAACCCGCCCCGAAACAGCCGGGGTTTCATAGGAACTTTTCCCCGAGGAAAACAGTTTTTGAAAAAAATCTGCATTCACCCGGAATCGAACCCACGACCCCTAGAACTGCGTTGTATCAGTAACAAGCACACTTACCACTGAGCCAACGTCGCTCCTTTATACGAACCTGTTGTGTATGTATCTTTTTTTTGAAAGGGCTTGTAACAAACAAAAAAAGAACCTTCAACTCAGAATTTTAATTTTTACTTATTTAAAGCATCAATCCGTTGTTTTTTTTCTTTTACTGTCTTGCGGAATTCAAATTCCTTTGATCCCTTGTAGTTGGTTACAGAACATGAGCGGGAAATGTTTTACGACTTATTATGTTCATAAATATGGCAGTAAAAAAAGATATGTGTTTGTTGCGTGTCTTAACAGATGGTGTAGAGATACAAACATAACACAGTGCAGATGATCAACACCATATTTATACATGTATACTTTTATGCATAAGCCGTTCTCACATCTCATTGGCTTGAGACTAAGTACCAGTTAACAGCAAGCCAAAGAAAGTTACCTTAAGAAGTTCACGCAGCTAAATTGGCTGGAAATCTGATAAGCTTTCTCTTTAGAAGTAAGTATCAATGGCATACCCACGAATAAGGTATTCTTACTTTCCAACCAACTATGAGTGGTTGGTTTGCCAGCACTGCACCTCCCTCCAGCACAGTTTCTATATGCTAAGACTTTGAGGGAAAGAGTCAAGCTACCTACAGCTGGCTCTTTTTTTTTCAGAATAATAATAGGCAAAGACTAAAAGAATAATCACTTACCCTTTTAAGGTCCTTATGAGTCCTTACGTTTCTTTGTAAAGCATTAATCTCATCGATTTTTTTAGTGCTATCCAATGTTAAACTACTGTGTCAAAAAATATATTTTTACAACTATAGTTGACAATGATTTCTATCTAAAATACATTTATTTTAAATATAAGTCCAGGCGTTATTAAATTAAGTCAGCCACTCACTAGCAGATGTTTCAAGCGTAATTATTCATCGCGAGCCTGAAAACCTCGAACACCAACTACCCTGCGTTGAACTCTTGACTTTACGGAATTGACTTGGATTCACTCATTTTCTGCGAAGTCTGAGCTAAGTGAACATAACAGTTATTTTATAAAGAAGAAAAAAAAATTAAGGTAAAAACTGTTTTGTCCGAGACGTCTTCGTAGATAAAGTCGTCTCGTACTTCTCTTTGTACTTATTTTTAATATATTTACAGTGAAATTTTATACTATCGTTATTTGTTAAGAAATATATCTTTAATACAACGAAGAACAAACACAACGAATACTAAGAAATTAGGTGAACAAAATAACTAGCTTTGATATAATCTGAGACAGAGGCCTTTTTAAAATTTTTTTAAGTAAATACAAACAACTATCAGCAATAAGTAATAGGTCATTGATAACCCTTTTTAAACGCGATGGTCTAATAGTACTTTGGACACCAATACCTCTGACGTTACAGCAGGAGATTTTGACGAAGAGCACTATAACTAGATCCAATGCTTTAGAGCATTATGGTTTCTCTTCCATTTAGTTTTGCACTACAACAGCAAGCTAGGAAATGCAACCCTGAGTTATTTAAGGAATAACGCTTACTAGAAACTGTAGTCAAAAAAGAGCTTAGATCAATAGTCCTTTGTAGGGCCACTGAACGTGAAACCATTTTATTAACAAATATATTCTCATTAACAACGTTGACGAAAAGAGACATTAGGGCTTACAAAAGTTTAAATAATGTGAATACTTGCGTGATAGAAAATTGAAATAAAAACTTTAAATGTTTAAGATCTCTACAACTTCAGGCATCAAGAAACTGATGTAAAACTTTTGTTGAAGTTGAAGCAACAGCGCCAAATTTGATGAATGAATAATAACTTCAATAAGGGATTATCATTTCATAATAACCTTGACATTGATTGCTTAAATTCTTGAGCTATTAAAGTAAATGAAATAATTTATATTTGTATAAACAGTAGCGAGAAATAAGGCTTCAAGATTTTGTTGCTCCGGCGGTAGAGTATTGTGACAAATTTTCCCTTTTCAAAAAGTTTCTTTAAGATATAAGAATAAGAAAAACATTCTTCCGGGGTACAGATCCAACGCACATTCTTCCATTTGTTAGACAGTTTCTTTACCACTTGAGCAACCAATGAGCCGTATTTTCACTCGCACCGTAGGTTGAGATAAGTTCTTAGTTTACATTTTACTGTTTTCACCTCAAGCTTAATTTTAAAAAAGCTATTATTTTGAAGTTTGCCTGAATTTTGGAAGATACTTTTTTCTTTTTTTATTATTTTAAAAAATTTTTTGAAACAAAAAATTTATGATTTTTGATTATAAATCTTAAGTATGCTTGTTATTAGAAAACGTCTCAAGAGTACTTTTATAAACGTGCCACTATCTACAAATGCGTCAATAAATACGATGCTCAATGTATCTATACTTTTTGTACACCTCTTGGAGTTTTATAAGATTTTCGACTTATTGTCAAGCATTTAAATCATTTTCTGATATATTTATTAAAAATGTGTAAACGCCGACCAAAATTCTCTGAACAATTTTCTAGAAGATGGCTTCCATCAGGATTTTACTGGCATAATTAGGCCATTAAGTTATAACGAAACTAGCTCGCGCATTGATGATGTTTTCATAAAACTGCTACTGAAAGAGAAATAAATTATAAATTTAAGACTTTAACATCAGATCTATTTATAGTTATTCGACAAAATAAACAAATCCCGAAGTAGTAAATCAGAAAATCAAACATTTTATTGTAATAACAATGTAGTTAACTAAACAACTGAAACTGTTTATTAGTTTATAGAATTATCAGTACATGAGCCAAATGCAGCAATTAATACTTTAATTAAATAAATGCAGTATTTCATGGATTATACAAAGTGTAAAACTAGCCTAGGTAAGAGAAAGCCCAGTATAGTACCAAAAAAAGTATAGATTACTTCAGCAATAAATACATGTTGGAAAAGGAGAAAAGTGTTGTAACATGGAATAAGAAAAAACGCAGATAATACACATTAAATGATTAAATACAATATTGATGTTTTATTCTTGCACTAAATGATAAAAGATATATTGCCTCTGTCCCTACGTCATAACAGAGACTTAGATTTAGACTATTTCTAAATAATAATATTTTTTTTTCAAACTCAATTATTGTATATCCCCCAATAGTTTTTTTCTTCGCATAAAACCCAATGTTGCGTGCCGCTTAATCTGGATATTAATGGCCAAGCAGGTGGTGGAAGAAAATTTTTTNGATATAAAAATAAATTATAAGAAAAATATTTGTTATAAAAGTTATAACAACGCAAGGCAAGTATAAGGACTTATTAATCTCAAAGTCAGTCAGCATACAACTACGTCACAAGAATGTTGTAAGTATTACTTAAAGCAAACCTACAGCATACGAACTGAAAATCAAAAATGGTGAAGTGGATGAAATAAATTCCAAGGTTCTCAAATAACTATAAAATAACATACATAAAGCCTTGGCTGACACATTTGATTTAGTTATTTTAAGTTCTTCTGGCCCTTATGCCTTAAAAAAACTTAAATAATACCCATTCAAGATTCTAAAAGCAGACAAAAAGTTATTAATAACAGACTAGTTTAACAAATGTTGCTTTGCAAAAATACTAGAACAAAAAGAAAGAAAACAATGACAAGTCACAAAAATTTTAATTGTATATGGATTGGTTATTATTTTTTCAAAAAGTTAGGACCATATTTTTTGTTATGATTACATAAAAAGTAGTAGCTTTAAGTTTAAGTGATCCATTAATACATGGAATAACTTTTCTTAGAAATATTTAAGAAGTTGCTATTAATGTAGGTTCAATAGAAAACAATTCTTAAATTATTCCTATTTTGAATGAAGGATATACTGTAATGAGACTATTTTGTTCACGAAAATTTTATGCGTCATTTCTTCTTTCAGAAAATATTCTAGGTAACGCAATTAAAAATTATCATCGATATCTTTCGTAGAATATTTTTTAAAAAGTGAATAAAAAAATCACTTGTTCCATTGAACAAGATTTTTGAATCGGAAAAGAAAACATTTTTAAGTTGTAAATCAACTATTACTGTGCATAATCGTAAGCAAACAAGAAACAGAACATAAAGAATTTAAATATTTAGTAAGTAATTTCTTGTAAAAGACAATAAACAAAAATAGGTTTTCAATTAAATATGTGACAATGAACAAAAATTATACTATTGATGGTCTAGGTAGTATAGGTAAGACATTTTTGCTCACAATTAAAGTTTATAATTTCTCTCTACCAAAAAAAAAGTTTCGTTTGTAGCATTTGGAGGTAGTGCCTTAATATTTCTTCTGAAGAAAATGACAAATCGAAAACTTCTGAATTGCTGTTAGAATTCAACAATGTTGAAAATGATAGCTTGAATCTGAGATCTAAAAAAAGCTGTTAGTCGATTGAATTATATGAGACTATTTATTCATCTTAACAAAAGCTTCAAAAACAGTATATCATACTTAACGAGATACTAACGAGTCAATCACCATGGTTGGCTACTTACGTAAGACACGCGTTTCAAATTTCGTAGTCCATGTGTATGAAGAATACACAGAAAGATGTACACGCATGTCCAATCATATGTTTACAAAATAAAACCTCACGGGGTGGTAAAAGTGTAGTGACTCTACTAGAAGATCACTTTTTTTATGTACCCGCAGGGCTCCCTGTGTTTTCCAACAACATAAACTGGATACTCTCAGATATGCTAGTCAACTTTCCTAAGGCAACGTACGTATTTCTACCAACAGCATCCCTTGTTATGCTTAAAAACTAATCTCAGGTACTCCTACATACGTCAATCAAGGTTCTTGAGGTAGTGTACACATATCTACACAAAACCCCCCCGGTAATGCTTAAGAACTTGACTCAAATACTCTTAGAAACGTCAGTCGATGTTCTTGAGGCAGTGTACGCTTATCTATCCACAGGGCTCCCTGCAATGCTCAGCACCTATACTCCAGCACTGACCACAATAATCAAAAGTGTAATGTCAAATGGAACCGTCAGGCAGTAAGTTACTATATGGAACTATATGGAATAACCGTCACAAACAACTTTATAATAGAAGAAGATACATAATTCTTGTAAATATTCATAACTAAAGGCCTTATTAGCTTTGTCCACTAAGTTCTCAGAGTATCAAAAAATGTATCTGTTAAGGTAGTAAAAGATTAAGATGAGATTACTTAAGTAGTGGCAGTTGAAGAGTGATCAGCGGTAGAGTAAGGGAGAGTAGGTGAAGCTTGCTGTAATATCATTGGCCCAAGGTAAATTTTAAACTATGCAACTAACTGAATAAATGAATAGGAAGATGAGGAAAAGCTTATAAAGCGTAAGGCAAGTCGGAAGGAGGGGGGAGTGGAAGTTGTGACTTAATTTCGTCGATACACCTGTAAAATATAAAAAGATACATATTTCTATATCATGTAGTTTAATGTTTCAGGCATTTTATATAACCACTTACGGTTCATGCAGTATGCTGCACATCTCGTACTACCCTCTAGACTGAACTTGCTACCAAACCCCTCTATCATAAAAAAATAATTATGTAATACGACTATTGCTCCAGTTTTCCTTAAGTAAAACATTTGTGTATATTAAAATAAAATCTTTTGCTTAAAAAAAAAACTTTTTCATCATATTTACAAAAATTGTAGCTAAAATCAAAGTTTTGTTTCTTTTTCTCGACTACTTCAAAGACAAACATATTGGCTTTACACATGTTGATATGTACAAATAATATAATTAATGTATTGCACGTCTCATGAAACATAACTCATCAAAGATTAATTAGGGTCCCTTCATTTATTGAATACACTTTTAAGTAGTCAAGCTATTTGTTACACAATGTCCCAACTCTCTACAAGTCATCAACATATTATAATGACAGTTCACGTCCTCAGGTCTATTTTTACCAAAAAATGCCACTCCTATGCCCCTCCTCAGACGTACCAAAATTTTTTTCTGTCTTCTTTATCCCTCTCCTTTAACCACCCTCACAACCATACGATTATGAGACAAGCATGTTCTTCTTGTACTGTTTCAGGCCCTTTACACCCTTCTCTAACATTCTTTGAGCCTTCCACCGTTTTCTTTTTTTTCTGTAGATCTAACGTTGCTCCTGTCAATTGTCCTTACGTAACCTCACGACCTTCACAGTTTAGTAATAAGTGTGCAGTACACAGAATTTATAACAAATTTATTTAACTGTTTTAGACGAACAATTCTTATACGGACGCACTACAAGATGTATTACTTTCACAGGTTTTCTAATTTTTAAAACCGCAATAACTTAAGTTTTAATGTATTATGTACATAATTTGTCATTTTTTTTATTAGGCCATAACATTATTATTCAGAATTACATAAATTTTGCTCTTTAATACAAAAATAGCATTAATATCTCAATTTTACTTGCTAGCTAAAACACCTTTTTAATGAAATTTAAAACAACATTTAAATAAGAAACTTATTGAGAAGTTCCCATAAGTTTCTTTAATTTCTTTTAAACTTGCATATTCTGAGTCATAATAAGTTGAACCTCATCAGGTTACGATTGTTTAAATTTTACAGTCAAAAAAATGCATTATCCAACTATGACATCTTAAAATTACATTCATAATTAGACCATTACTTCCTCTTTTAAAAATCTCTTAGTAAACATCGTTAAGTATACATTTTTCTTATTTTTTAGAAAGTTTTATTTCATCTTACCGAATTTTAACAGTGGTAAAAAATTTCTTGTTTAGTGATCGTATAAGGTAAAATACCCAATACTGGGACAGGCCAAAGAAATATATATCTTTTCTTTTATTGTCGAATTGCTTAGTTTAAAGACAATCAAAGTTTATATAGGAAAACAATTTATTTGCTGCAGAACCAAAAAAAAATTTTGTTATAAATGTTTTTATCAGTGAATGATTGTAATTTTTGTGTAAGTATTAATTGATCCAGAATTAGAAAAGACTTTTTTAGACCATTGGTGTTGGGATGTAATATGGGCCACTGAAGGGGAAGAGAAATTCAACATGGCGTGGAAGAGTCAACACAAATGCATGCGCAGCATAGGACTCGGAGGCAATTTTTCCTCCATGTTTAAATTTTCTATGATTATGAGGCCCATGCGTTTTTCTAAACTATATTTACATTAGGAAGCAGCTCCCAGTGCACTTTTTTATACTCTAGAGCTTTGCAACTCACGAAAATCCAAATTAAAATACGCAGCTGCTGATAGCTTTCCCGCGTTTACATATATTTACAGCAGTACTCGTACACATATAGGTACAGCACTCTATCAGCAGCTGCGTATTTTAATTTGGATTTTCGTAAGTTACATAGCTCTAGAGTATAAAAAAGTGCACCGAGAGCTTCCTAATGTAAATATAATTTAGAAAAACGCACGGGCCTCATTGCCATCAAAAATTTAAATACGGAGGAAAAATAGCCTCCGAGTCCTATGCTGCGCGTGTGTATGCGTTGACTCTTCCGCGCCATGTTGAATTTTTTATCCCCTCCAGCAGCCCATATGACATCCCAATACTGGGACAACTATATGACTAATATTGAAACAAACATTCTTCTTTCTTTAAACTTGTTTATTGCTGTGCTAATAAATAAAAAATAAAATCTTTGTAAATTACGAAAAGTATGTAATATTGCTTATGATGAAAAAGTAATGTTTTTCAGGCACATACAGTTTTTTTTTTATATCAAATTATTGTTAATTTTGCTCAAATAATAATAGTTTTTTTGCATAGTCCCTTATTGATCAATCTGTTTT
>NW_019384275.1:2392682-2416575 GCF_000648655.2 Copidosoma floridanum | reverse complement strand
ACCTGAGGACGTGAACTGTCATTATAATATGTTGATGACTTGTAGAGAGTTGGGACATTGTGTAACAAATAGCTTGACTACTTAAAAGTGTATTCAATAAATGAAGGGACCCTAATACAAAAATAATTGTTGACAAGCAACATGATAACATTTATACTAATTTCAAAGAAATATGATTAACAATATTTAAAAAGGCTTACTATCTCCTGAACTAAATTTAAAAATTGTAACTAAAGTAATGTAAACAAGAAAACAAGGCTTACTAGATGGTTAAAGTAACAGTGCACGGATGCAAGTGACTTAATTATGAAAGTACAATAAAAAATATGAAATAAAAGCTGAAAAAAAATTGTAAAAGGTTTTTTTTCAAAAATCACTTTGAATCCTATAAATACTTTTTTGCTGCCGTTAATTCTGCAAAGACCTTAATTATTTTGAGTTTTAACGTTTGTTACGACTATAAATAAATCATAAGGCTAAAATTCCTATGATGTAGTCCTACACTATATGATTCCTTCGTTGTTCTACGAATAACTTTATGTTGCACTCTAACAATGTAAAAATGAAATAATGATATTTATTTAAATTTAAAAAGAGAACAACTCCGATGTATTAAGTGCCCATGTTTTTTCTAGATTAAAAAAAATTAATAGATTGTAAAAAAAGCATAAAAAACTTTTTGATTACATTAAATGTAACACCACCATAAAATCGGAAAATCATTATTTACGTTATACACTGGAACATAAAAATAGTTAGGTATCGCTGTGTATCATTTGTGAAAAAAATTTAAGGATAAACATGCTTTTAACGTCTAAAAATGATTCATCATTCTAATAATTATGAAATTTGCTTAGAATGTAGAATAAAGTTTATATGAAAAGATTAAGAACTAAGGCATTGCATGAGTATTCACAAAACTGTAAGTAAAAAGATCTTGAATACAGTTGATCAACGTGATTAAAACAATATCAAATTTAAGTGAAAGGCTTACTTCTTTTACATCTTAGGAAATAGATTAAATGTATTAGGTAAATGTCATGTATTTCCAGTATATTTGCATACAGAAGCGATCAATTAAGGAAAAAAAAAATTTTATGAGATGTAATTTTTCAATTATTCAATTGTATTACTTAAAATGTCAGGCATATAAAAATAACCTTACGTTATAAACTTCATTTTTATAACATTACCAACAGTACGCTCACAGTCATTGTATTTTAGTACTAATTTTTACTTAATGAGGAGACCTAACATATATGTCAAGACTAAGACCAATGCGTTGCATATTAACTATACTACTACTTTAATCTTTGAATTCTAGAGGTAGAAGAAATGGAACTCATTCTTGACATTTTTAGTAATACAATTGAATAATTGGAAAATTACATCGCATGAAATTTTTTTTTTCTGTCTTACTTGATCGCTTCTGTATGCAAATATACTGAAAATACATGAACTTTACCTAATACATTTAATCTATTTCCGAAGATGTGAAAGAAGTAAGCCTTTTACTTAAATTTGATATTGTTTTAATCATGTTGATCAACTGTATTCAAGATCTTTAAAAAAATGTAAGCCTATCTTCTTCTTTAAAAAGAGATATTAATCATAATAGTAAGAAACTCATAATTAAAAATGTACACAAAATTTTTGCTATTTCTTTAATTGAAAAAGTACTTTCTATGAAAGATAGTTGTGTGTATTTTAAGAATGACTATTAGCAGTGTCGACGCCTTGTGATACTTACTATTTCTATATTCGTTACTCCAATAAGTTAACTTAATCTATTAAAAAATGGGTGATCCTAACCAAGTACGGGTGATTACATAAATGTGTACATCTTTAATATCATAAGACTCATATGAAAGTACGTTAAATACAATATTTATTGCTGATTTATCGACATGTTTAATAATGCACTTCTCATAATAGCATTTAAATAATTTTTCGTGGCTATTGTCCTACTATATTATTGTTAAATGTATTTTATACCATAAAATATACATAAAACAAAAGTCTGAGCATTTCTCGAATTATAAAATTATTCTATTGAAATGGTCATATAAAGGTATCTTTATTGTTTTTGCAGACAGTTACTTGCGCTTTAGTTTTTGCCTTTACTCTTTACACTTGGACTCTAAAGGAATTGTAATAGGATAGCTACATGTTATTTAACGTTGAATTATCCTTTTTTAACAATAAACTTTTGCAGTAGTTTGAGTTCATAAGATGATCATGATGTTAGATGATTTAAAAAATCATATTAAATAGGTCTTTGTTGCATTATGCTTGATGTTTTCATTATCACCAGTTACTTTNATTTGGTATATTAAACATTTTAATTTTGAAAAAAAATCAATCATGGTTATTAGAAAATTTGAAGAAATTGATAACCTTTTCAGAAAATTATAACACATCACGAAATAATTGTACAAGCAAAGAGCTGGAGCAAAAGAAATGTGTTTTTTCAAATAAATTTAGAATTTTACTTAAAACTTATAAATAAAGGAAGATATAAGTGGAAAAAAATAGTTGTAAAAGTAGATTTCAATGATATTCTAAAAAAAGAGGATATATCAGTAGGTTATACATTTATAAAGAAAAAATTAAATAAAAAAATAAATAAGAAACAGATGATTAAATAAAAAAAAAGAATTAAATAACGGAAATCTCAAGAAATGAATAAAATTGAAAGAAACAAACCAGGAGGGATAAATAGGTCATAAATCCCACGGTATAAACAAAGTTTTTCAATCATGTGATGAGTGCCAAAAAATAATTAAACATGATATGTGTGTTGAAGAACATTATAAATTAAAGAAATACAATTGCTTAGCTAACAAGGGGGTCACGAAGCCTATAGGAAGAACAAAGCTCTGTAAGGGTAAGTACTGCATTACTGCATGCATGTAGTTCAGTTAAACAAAAACTTAAAAAACGAATTAAAAAAAAATTAGTTCAGTACTCTCTATGATCGAACTTCGTAAGTACTGTATTTATGCACGACATTATTATAAAATGTAACCATCGTGAGTACTGAACTAATTTCTTTTTTTTTTTATTTCGTTTTTCAAGTTTCTGTTTCACTGAACTACATGTATGCATTACTTTTACTTACAAAGTATTGTTCCTTCTATGGGTCTTCCGACCCCCCTGTTACTTCAGAGATCGTGTTTCTTCTCTTTATGATGTCTTTCGACACATATCTCATGTTCAATTTTTTTCGGCACTTATCTCATGTCTAGAGAACTTCGTTCTCACCGTGGGTTCCATGACCCATTCATATCTCGTGGTTTGTTTCTTTCAACTTTTTTTTGTTTTTGTAAAAACAAACTGTACGTACCGTATACTCTCTGTGCAGCATGCACGTACTCATTGCCAGCACAGCTTATAAATACCTATATATATACAGAGAGAGCGTACCTACGGATATATATGTATGTACGTATTTAGAAGCTGCGTCAATACCTATACATATATGAGTGTATGTGTGAGTGTGTGTTTACAAACTTGTGTACATATACACTGCAACTGATGAGCTGGTATGATAGTCTAAACACTCTTCATGCTTAATTCATAAAATTTTAGCTGTACTGTGCAGCTTTGCCATACTTGTCTCAAAATTGGATAAATACATAAATGGTGCTCACAATAAATATATTTCCAGTACATCACAAGACTGTTAGCTGCAGTGTATATATACACATACACATTTAAACATACATATACAGCACAATATGTAATGGTAGCCTTTCCCGAGAACAGGACGTAGAGCGATTTTTTCTGACGTGAACCCTGTTGAAATTAATTTTTTAGGGCTAATAGCTTTTAAATGTGAGCCGATTAAAAATACGTTCCAAACTACCCCTGAATAAACTCGCGACGTTGCCACATTATCATTGGAGCTCAGTCGGTAAGTGGTGAGAAATATATCCATGTGCGCACGCAAGAGCGTCAGCTAGTGCTGGCAACTTGAAGGTTAGATGTAAAAAGGTAAATATTGTCTGCTCCTTATGTTGTCAGATGTTTGTCTACGCGCTTACTGTCTTTCTCACTCTCATGTTGGACAAAAACATCTTAAAATTTTTATATTTACAGGTAATGTTACCTTAAATTAAAGTAAAAGACCATATCAGTAGGAATTTTTCCGCTCTACACGATAGTATATTTGCAAAAATAGTCGACCTCTTGGTCAAAAATATTGTTGTTAGGTATGTCTTCCTTGCGTTCCCAGGTATGCCGTCTGTACATGATTTAAAACAAGTCCTTTTATCAATTGCAATAATCAAAGTATATGACACTTAATATGGCTTATAAAAATTATTTATTTATTATCCAAATTTACATGTTTTAAAATAATACGTTCAAAAATGCTTTAAATACAATCTTATTATTTCATTAAAAATTATAAAACATCTATTTAAAAAAATCACAAACTTTGCGGTGTATTCAATAATAATTTAAAAATGAAACAAATTGTAAACTCAGAGTGATCTTATTTTAAGTTCACATATGTGCGTTTACAGTACCCTAAAAAAAATTTAATTTAGAGCCCATGCTGTATTCCGCAAATGCTGCCAGCAGTTAAGTGACGTAAGTCGTAGTACGCCGCATGATCGGGCAGCGCTAGTATCAACATATGTCAACTGTAACTGTTGGTTGGCTCAGCATGTAAACAAACTTTGAAATATTGATATAGCATTGGAGTATTAACATAAATCGAAGTTTGTTGACATGCGGAACACACCAACAGTTAGTGCACCTTCGCAGTACCACTGCCTGACGGCGTTAACACAAACTCCATAACTTAACTGCTGGCAGCAATTGCAAAAAAAAGCCCATGATACATGATGCCTTCGTGTTACACTTTCCACGCAACACTTAATAATAGCGCCACCAACTGGAAAACATTTTCATGCTTACTCAGTAAAGCACATACATTTAAGAAAGGACAACTTTAAAAAAAAAAAAAAAAGCAGCAAAAAAACTACTGCTCGCTCTAACCTTAATTACAAAACTAGAAAAAACTAACTTAGTTATAAGAGATCCGTCAATGCCGTAAAAGATGTATAATGCGTCATGGCCCGTAGGAGGCTATGTTATTCTTGTACGTAAGTTTTTACCCATATGGTTGGCGATAATTCAGAATAATCCACAGAGCTAAAGCACCACCACTTCTTTCAGTACAGATAGGGCACTTTGCGGGCACTTGGCGGGTACTTTCTGTGTACTTCCCAGGTACTTGGCGGGGACTTCCTGGGCACTTTGCGGGGATTTCCCAGGTACCTGGTGGGGACTTCTCGGGCACTTAGTGGGTACTTCCCGGGCACTTGGCGGGCACTTCCCGAGTACTTGGCGGGGACTTCCCAGGTTCTTGGTGGGGACGTCCCAAGCACTTGGTGGGTACTTCCCGGGCACTTGGCGAGCACTTCCCGGGCACTTCGCGGGTACTTCCCGGGCACTTGGCGGGCACTTCTGGGGTATTTGGTGGGTACTTCTCAGGCACTTGGTGGGCACTTCTAGGGTACTTGGTGGGTACTTTGTGGGTACTTCCCGGGTACTAGGCGTGTACTTGACGGGTACTTCTCGGACACTTGAGTTTTTTTTAAATTGGTTTTAATTGCTTTTTTATTTCAACAAAATTAATTTTCTGTAAGTTATAAACTGTTTTTTAATCTAACCGTGTCAGTTTATATTAATGCTTAAGTTTTAACTGAGTAAAGACGTACATAAACCAAACATTTTATTACCGTGACATTTTTAAATTATCATTTAATACACTGCAAAGTTTATGAATTTTTTGATTAAATGTTCTATAATTTTTAATGAAATAATTAGTACTTAGAGCATTCTTAAACGTGTTATTTTAAAGCACGTAAATTTGAATGATAAATAAATGATTCTTATGAGCCATGTCAACTGTAATATACTTTGATTATTTCAATTGATAAAAGGACTTGTTTTAAATCATATACAGACGACATACCTGGGAACGCAAGCAAGACATACCTAACAACAATATTTTTGACTGAGAGGTCGACTATTTTTGCAAAGATACTATCGTATAGAGCGGAAGAATCCCTACTAATATGGTATTTTACTTTAATTTGAGGTAATATTACTTATAAGTATAAAAATTTGAAGATGTTTTTGTCCAACATGAGAGTGAGAAAGACAGTTAGTGCGTAGACAAAAAACTGGCAACATACGGAGCAGACAGTATTTACCTTTTTACATCCAACCTTTAAGTTACCAGCAATAGCTGACGCTCTTGCATGTGCACATGGATATAGTTCTCACCGCTTACCGACTAAGCTCCAATGTCAATTTAGGGGTAGTTTGGAATGTGTTTTTTATCGGCTTCCATTTAAAAGCTATTCACCCTAAATAATGAATTGTAACGGGGTTCGTGTCACAAAAAATAGCTCTACACGTGGTTCTCGGGAAATGCCATCGTTACATATCATGCTGTATATGTGTATTTAAAGGTGTTTATAAGCTGTGCATGCAACGAGTGTGCACATGCTGCAGAGAGATCATATAGTGTAGAAATAAAAAGTGGTAGAAGCAAACGCAAGACAGCAATGGACGTAACTGCATCGCTGCTGAGCGTTTTGCCCATAGCTATTGTCAATGCGTTAAAGATGTTGATTCTCTGCTTTAAAACCATACGCTTCTGGCAATAGGCTCATATCTCATGATGACATTACGGCATAGACACTGATAACGCCACATCTACTTAGCAGCCTGAGTTAAGCTCGTAGCAGCTACAGTAAAAGCGCATGACGTGCTGCACTGGTTCATCGCATGTCAGAGCTCAACGTTGTCATGCGATAATGCTATTTTTTTTCTCTGCGTGTAGAAAACTTTTTTTTTATTATTTGCGTTAAGGCTACAGTGTGGCTGCTTGAACATTGTGACGTGGTAGCTAAGGATATCGCTTCACTATATACCTATATTTTTTAGCAAGTCATCGGCGGCTACCGAGTCTTGTAATAATGTATAAATTTTCTATGCATATATATTTTTGACACATCATTTAATGTGTGCTTTCGGTGCCGTGGACTACAAACAAATAGGATGGAGAAAGGCCGAAAGCAATGAGAGAAGTTGAATGTGTGTGAGGCATGGTTGAGTGACTGCATGTGTGTAAGATAGGAGTGAGGTTGATAAGCTTACGACCCATCGGAAATAAACTAAGGGCCAGTTTGTCACGTCCAGGACTTAGTTCTAGAAACCTTCAACGATTTACCGGTTTTTAGGAGCGTTGGAAGTTGTGAAATGCAAAGGGAGGGGCGTGTATAAATATAAACATTTTTACAAAAGATAGCAAGATTTTAACAAATTAAGTATGTGGCACTTGATATTCGTCCAAGTTCATAATGTGATTGCTTTTATGATTATTGAAGATCAACATATCAGTAAAGCAAATGTATAATACATTGTCAAATATTTAAATTAGGCTACACAGGCTTCGTTATATCACAAAACTACCCCTGAACTGACGAGTATTCGTAATGCTTTAAACAAAACAATAGTATTGCTTAAGGTTAGTCCATAATTATTTATAGTTTAGTTTATGACAAATTGATCAATAATTTTGTGACGAAGTACTGCAGAGAAGTCATATTATGCCTAATGGGGGTTGGAGTATACTAAAATTGTCCCTAACATTGAAATTTTAGAGATGATTTAAAATAAGTTTGAAATTTATCTTTAAGTTGCTTTATACATATTCATTAAATCACTGAAGACAAATTAACTAGTAATTTCTCGGTGACATACTAAAAGAAAAGTAGTACTGAGCTACAAAGAAGTTAAAGTATAACAAAATTTCATCTGTAATTAATATTTTTGTGACATTCTTATTGGAAGATCAATATTCCCTAAGATTGCATCATGTTGTTTTTAAGAACAGATTAATAAGTGTCTTTTTGAGGAGCAGGTCACTTAAATCATTAGTAAGTGCTACAAGGGACAAAAAATACTGAACAAAAATCAGCATTCATATTTTTTTTGCAAAATTCTTGTTGCATTGATTATATTTTTTCAAGTATGTCTATAACTATTTTCAACGTAAATGAAGACGATCAAATTAGTGATTTTGTGACGAAAAGAATAAAAAGGTGGAGCCTAGGACAATAAGCCGAATCGGACGATGAGCCGAATCGGACGTTCAGCCGAAAACTCGGACATTGAGCCGAACAAACAAAAGCATACGCAATGCAGCCAACTGAAGCGGGCCAAACTCAAATCGTATTAAAAATAGGTAATGTCAGCCTGTGAGCCTGCGCGCACAAACTGCAGATGGCGCGGCTGCATCTAAAAAACTTGCCCTACAAAGTTAGCGTTTTTTTTACATCGGGGCTATCGAGTGCGACGTCTAGGTATGTGGACTCGCCGCAGACGGTGTCTAGGCAGTGCTTCCCAGGAAGTGAAGTTTATTTCACATCCGAGCTATCGAGTGCGATGTCTAGGTACATTTACCGACCGAAGGTGACATCTGGGGGTGCTCCCCAGGAAGTGAAGCTTTTTTCACGTCTGGGCTATCGAGTGGGACGTCTATGTATGTGGACCTGCCGCTGACAGTGTCTAGGAGGTACTCCTCAGGAAGTGAAGCTTATTTCAAGCCCTCCCTTCACTTCCTGGGGAGCAACCCCAGGTATCATCTCCGGTCGGTAAATGTACCTAGACATTGCACTTGATATCTTGGGTATGAAATAAGCTTCACTTCCTGGAAAGCACCGCCTAGACACCGTCTGCGGCGAGTCCACATATCTAGACGTCCCACTCGATAGCCCAGACGTGAAAAAAGCTTCACTTCCTGGGGAGCACCGCCTAGACACTGTCTGCGGTGAGTCCACATACCTAGACGTCGCACTCGATAGCCCAGACGTGAAAAAAGCTTCACTTCCTGGGGAGCACCGCCTAGACACTGTCTGCGGAGAGTCCACATAACTAGACGTGGCACTCGATAGCCCAGACGTGAAAAAAGCTTTACTTCCTGGGGAGCACCGCCTAGACACCGTCAGCGGAGAGTCCACATACCTAGACGTCGCACTCGATAGCCCAGACGTGAAAAAAGCTTCACTTCCTGGGAAGCACCCCCGAATGTCACCTTCTGTCGGTAAATGTACCTAGACATAGCACTCGATAGCTCGGGTGTGAAATAAACTTTACTTCCTGCGGAGCACCACCTAGACACCGTCTACGGCGAGTCCACATACCTAGACGTCGCACTCGATAGCCCTGATGTAAAAAAAATGCTAACTTTGTAGGGCAAGCTTTTTAGATGCAGCCACGCCATCTGCAGTTTGTGCGCGCAGGTTCACAGGCTGACATTACCTATTTTTAATACGATTTGAGTTTGGCCCGCTTCAGTTGGCTGCATTGCGTTTGTTTTTGTTTGTTCGGCTCAATGTCCGAGTTTTCGGCTGAACGTCCGATTCGGCTCATCGTCCGATTCGGCTCATTGTCCTAGGCTTAGAAGGTGTATCAGTATGCTGTAAAGAGGTTAAATTAACACTAATACAATTGAATTAAACTCTTTTCATATTATGAATGTCAAATTATTATGATTCCTCGAAGTTTGTTTACAACAATTTTAATGTCCCTATTAACAATATCACAAGCATTTCAAGTAGCTGACTGTAAATTGAGTTTAGTTTACGTAGAAAAATTTAAAAAATATTTGTTATGTATATTCAACTGACTATCACGATAATCTTGTTTGAGCAAGGTAAAAAAATTTTTAATTTGTACTATTCGCGAAACTTCTATGTTTTAATGTTATATGTTTGTTTAAAAAACAAAAATCATTTCTATGTAAGGGTTAAGTATAGCTGACTTTACCAACGTACTGAGCTTAATGATACTTTTCTGCAGTATTTTGTCATAAAATCATTGACTAATTTGTCCCAAGCGTAATTAAAAATGTTTTTAGATAAACTGATGAAAACGTAATTCTTTTGTTTCAAATGATACCGAAATATTTTCATGTAGGGGGGGTTTTATAATATGAAAAAGCCTGTAGAGCTTAATATAAACATTTGACAATGAATTATATATTTGCATTGATTATGAATTGATTTTTAGTAAGCATCAAAGCAAGTAGATACAAACTTGAAGGTATATAAGGTGCAACATACATTATAAGAAAACATTAATTGTAGGGGTAGCTGTTTACCATGTATAGCTTTATAGGAATTTTCTTAAAATTTATGTTATAAACTGCACGTCAAACCGTTTTAAATAGTGATGTAATGAAAGCTTAGAGGAGCATTATTTATTTCATCTCTGTAGTACGTTTACTAGCCATTTATAGGTTGTTTTGTTAAATGTCAACCCTCTGCACCATAATATTATCCGATCTTTTTTTTTTATATTAAATTTGTAGTTTATTTCTTCTTAGAAAAATATATAATGATTGTATACAAAGTTGAGAAAATATCGTTTAATTGATAAAAAAAAATACTAAAAATTGCAAGTTCAGGGTAAGTTTTAAAATTTTTCAACTCTTGTAATGCTGAGCGGAACTTTTTCCAGCACTTGCTTACAACATAACTGGTGAATTCATAAAATATAAAATGAATTTTAGATCAAATTACAGAATTATTATTTATTTATTTTTGACAGTACGAAAATTAAAATTTTGGGGATAGTTTTGTACTATTTTAACTCTCATGTTTTGTTTTATTTTAACCTAAAATAACCTATTTCAATGTGATTTGTTAAGATCTTGCTATCTCACGTAAAAATATCTTTATTTAATTATTTTAACATCTCAATTAAATAAGTTAGACAAAACAATGTGACATTTCTATCTTTTTTTTAATCGTTAAGGATGGTTTTAACCCCATCCACACCTTTTTTTTGGGTCGGGACCATTTTTCTGGTATTCTTTATGCATTGACCTACAATTTAAAAAAAATCATGTCAATCGGTCCACAGCAGCCAGCGCTATTTTATTCATGTACAAAAAAGCCCGTTTTGCCGCACTGTGCGGCGTACAAGACCCCAGATGCACAGCTCAAGACAAAGGGAATCTCATCAATAAATATTAAAAAAAGTAGTGGCCCAGTAGATGAGCCCTGTGGAACACCTGAGGTCACAGGAAGAAAAGCAGACCGTGTATTTTTCGATCTACTCACAGCCTGAAAACGACCCGTGAGATAACTGTGGAATCATTGCGAAGTCCTCCCGGCAAAGCCCAAGTGGCTAATCTTTTGCTAGAGCACTATGTGATTGATAGAATCGAATTCCCTGCGGAAGTCAAATAGAACAAGCATGGTCACCCTTCCTGCCTCCATCCCCATACAGATATTATGCGTTAGCTTAAGCAGCGTCAACTGCGTCCCTCTATGCCTTCTAAATCCAGAGTGCAAAGGTGAGAGCAAACGGTTCGTTTCCAAAAAATCAGCAATTCTTTTTGCTATCACTTTATTGAATACCTTTGCAAAGTGAACAATGTTAGCGATTAGCCAAAAGTCTCCTGGTACCCGAAAGTTTGTCACCTTGGGCAAAGGAATAATTATTAAATGCTTCCACTCGGTCAGATGGATACCACTCGCGAGGGACAAATTAAGAATCTCAGTTAAACACGGCACAATAATATTAGGCATGGATTTAAAGTAAAAAAGTGCAAGCCCATCTAGACTGCAGCCTTGCGAGCTCTCTAGACAAGCAACAAAAGCCTCTCTTACTTTATTTTTGGTACACGGGTTCAGGGTGAAGCGTTGGGCACAGGCAGGTGACTCCACGATTATGCTTTCCAGATCTGAGAAATCAAGAGAGAGAGAGAGAGAGACAGAGAGAGAGAGAGAGAGAGAGAGAGAGAGAGAGAGAGAAGAGACTAGAACCAAAAGATCGGACTTTGAAGGAAGAGGCGTGGGATATACGAGAGGAGAGCAGCCACTGAGCGAACTGTTGAAAGTCGACCATGCACACTGAAAGAAGTGCACAGCTCATAGCAGCATCTATCTTAAGGTGATATCACGTCACAACCGCGCAAACTGCTTAGCAGACTCTAGGAGTATGACATGCACTCTTACAGCTGATGGAAAAAAAGCAGGTTTGCGAAGAGTGACGATCATTGCTATTATCCATTCTACATGATATAGTCGTGTTCCCACGCTTGCTAATCGTATTATTGTATCTGTGGTAAGGTTTTATTGTATCGTGCCTCTACTTCTTTTTTCTCATACTAATTAATTGAAAGTATTGACTCAGTATTAAATAACTTTAAACTTATTATCCAAAGTTGATCAAATTAAATTTTTTCTTTTTATTATTATTTTTTTTTCTGAGGTAAGGCATACGTTTATAGTTCATATAAGTAACCATACAATATAAGTGTAGACTTAATATTAAAAAAATGCTAATTTTTTAAATTTGTTGTTTGGAGTAAAAATGGAAGAAAGCTTCACTTCCTGGAAAGCACCGCCTAGACACCGTCNGCTCGTGTTTGTAATATTATTTATAAATTTAAATAAAACATAAATAAAAAAAAATAAACTACAATGATTAATTACATCGAAAAAAAATGTGCATATAGTTGAAATCGATTCTTAGATAGCAAAACTAACCAAGCAGCGATAAAAGCCTTAACCATCTTAGCTATCGGAACTTCGGGTGGGATGGATCTTGAAGTTGCATATGTTCATTGACAAGCTCGGGAGCTTCTCCTACAGTTCATAACAATTATGATGAGAAAAAATAATAAATAAGTGGTTATAGCTGAACTGCCATCCTTAAAAAATAGCTGAATATTTTTTCAAAATAATACTGGATTTTGAAATAAGTATTAACGTATGGAAAAAATAAAATAGAAATGTTTTTAAATCAAATTCTGTGCATATCGTTGTGATCATTCAGGTCTGTGATTGAATTGAATATGATTGATAGATAACATTGAAGCAAAAGCGAGAGCAAGAGTCAATTATATATAATATATAGAACATATACTAGGTTGCAGTCAAAAGAGAAAAACTCGTATTGTCGCTTGCTTGGGCTGTGCGATCAGCTATGTAGCTGTAGTCGACATTTCCGCTCATCTCCTCGTACACTGAAAGAAGTGCACAGCTCATAGCAGCATGCTACGCCATCCATCTTAAGGTGATATCACGTTACAGCCACGCAAACTGCGTAGCAGACTCTAGGAGTATGACATGCACTCTTACAGCTAATGGGAAAAAAGCAGCTTTGCAAAGAGTGACGATCTATGCTACTGTCCATTCTATATGATATAGTCGTGCTTCCGCGCTTGCTGATCGTATTATTGTATCTGAGTTAAAGTTTTATTGTAACGTTCTTCTACTTTCTTTTTCTTAAATTACTTAATTGAAAGTATTGACTAAGTATTAAATTACATTAAAATTACTATCCAGAGTTAATCAAATCAAATTTTTTTGTTTCTTTATTTTTTTCATTTTACTGAGGTAAGGTATTCGTTTATGGTTAATATAAGTAACCGTAAGTTAAAAGTTAATATAAGTGTATAGTAAACATTAAAAAATTCTAATTTTGTAAATTTGTTGTTTAGAGTTAAAATGGAAGAAAATATGAATCAACGCATCTTAAAACTAAAGTGCGAATTGTATCACAATTTGAGATACTGAAGAAGTGACATTTAGCAGATAATTACTGTATTTAGTAATCTTATAAAAGATATTTACAATCCTCACATGTTAAAGAAATATATCACCATAAACATATTCCTCACCTTCGTAAAATAATCCGAGATATCAAATACACTTTCGAAATGTAGTGATCCATTTACGCAGTTTCAAAGTGATGATATTCGTTTAGAATTGTATGAAAATTGTGGACTGTATATTAAACTGGAAAAACTAGTGATCAAGACTACTTAAAAAAATAAAAGTTCTGCAAGGCAACAAGTTAATTAATAAAACTGTGAAATCCTCAATAGTACATTTACCGATGAAAAATTCATTAAGAACCCTATTGGAAACCAAAGGACCTTTTAATGCTTTGCTATCACACATGAATCTTTTATACAATAGAAAAAACGTCGCATCGAACTATATACAGCTCACTTTATAAAACGTTGCTGAAAACTTGTTTTTAGGTTATCTTTCGATTTTTTTTTAAATGTAATAATTGTAAATATCTTTTATAAAATAACTAAATACATTAATTATCTGCTCAATGTCACTTCTTTAGTATTTCAAATTGTAGTACGATTCGCACCTCAGTTTCAAGATCTGTAAATTCATACTTTTTTCCATTTTAACTCTAAACAATATATTCACAAAATAAGTATTTACTTGTGCTTACTCTAAACTTATATTAGCCATAAACATATTCCTCACCTTCGTAAAATTAAAAAAAAAAAAACCAATATGAAACAGACTTTGGATAGTAAGTTTGAAGTAATTTAATACTTAGTTAATACTTTCAATCAAATAATATAAGAAAAAGAAAGTAGAAGCGTTTTACGAAGCAACCTTAACTCAGGTACAATAATACGATCATCAAGCGCGAAAGCACGACTATATCATATAGAATGGACAATAGCAATGATCGTCACTCTTCGCAAAGCTGCTTTTTTCCCATTAGCTGAAAAAGTGCATGTCACACTCCTAGAGTCTTCTAAGCAGTTTGCGTAGCTGTGACGTGGTATCACCTTAAGATAGATGGCATGGCATGCTGCTATGAGCTGTGCACTTCTTTCAGTTCAGCCGAATTACCGCGACGATCAAGACAAGCTCCAGGTAGCACCAGGTGGCTGTGAGGATAGTGAGAGAGTAGGTGTACTGTACGCTAGGTGGTACACCGACACAGAGCGTTGGGGATGATCCAAACGTATGGGAGTGAATGTGTGTGGGGTTATTGAGAGATAGTGTAATTAAATCGAGAACTAGGTGTGGTTAAGGATGCGTGTGTAAGTGTGCAAATGACTTAGGTACCGGCCGCCGACCGCCAAGCAAAAGAGGAGTTCAACGGAGAGGACAACCAGAAGGTGTTTGTACGAAGACGTTGACCCCGATATCATTGTGCCAATATATATAAAAGAAGTGTAGAATATAAGTGTGTAAAGGCAAATAAACAGCCCTGTAAAGATTATAAATGTAATAGTCTTTATTTATAGTTAGTGCCCCCTCTTGCTTTTTTTAATTTTCTTTTAGGAAAGTTCGGCTATTCCAAGCCGGACACCTGTGACAGACCTCTCCGAGGAGAGGTATCGAGTGGGTAGGGTAAGCAAAGTAAGAGAAGAGATTTTGTGAGAGGATATGGGACGGCTGTTTATCAGCTAGAAAATCCTCGTCACATCATCTAGGTTTTATAGTCAGACAAGTTTGTTAAGGGAAATCTTTCGTAGGCGATGGCCATATCTTTCCATATCTTTGGCAATGTTTAAACAAAACAAGAATTATTTATTTTAAATCTAGCAGTTTAGTGTTTTGTGCAAAGTTTATAAGAATATGAATACATTTTTTCAGTATTTGTAAGGTTATGGTATGCTGCTCTACTGCTGTAGCCGTAAGAGTAGGTAACTTAAAAATTTTGCTAAGAATATAAATCAATATTAAGTGGTGTTGGTCTTACAAATGGAAATTGCATACTACGATAAAGTTTGTTATCAGAAATAAATAAGTATACGTGCTCGAAATGTTTTGTGAAAATTGATGAAATGTTTAAGAAAAAAATAACTATTTGTATCTATGTTAATGCTTAAGAATNTCAATATTAAGTGGTGTTGGTCTTACAAATGGAAATTGCATACTACGATAAAGTTTGTTATCAGAAATAAATAAGTATACGTGCTCGAAATGTTTTGTGAAAATTGATGAAATGTTTAAGAAAAAAATAACTATTTGTATCTATGTTAATGCTTAAGAATACTATTACTTAACCTCAAAATTCTCTGAAAAATCTTAAATTTTGTCATTTAAAAATTAACTATATTATTTTTTACTGTCCAAATATCACTATTTATTACATGAATCATGAAATAATAACAGTACTTTATTTACTTTTTTTAATATAAGTTAACATTGTACTTGTGGTTGACAGTAAAAAAATAAACTTTTACCCTAATTTTCTTACCCCAATGTAAATAACTCTTAATAATGGTGTTTTGTATTTTATAATAAGAAATGCCGTATTTAATTTAATGAACTTTAGAGATCAAATAGTAACCGTGACTTTAATTTCTTCAAAATAATTGTTTATTTAAAAATGGACAAACAAATAGAAGGTGAAAATAAAAATTTCATCTTATCATTTGATAAATTAAGACCAATATTAAATTAATAAAAAACTGTTTTAATAAAGTAATAGATTATTTACAGGATAAAGAAAAATACTTGAACTATTTAATTAGTCTTGGAGTGACAGACACAGTTAATAACATAATAAGAAAATCACGTAAGTTCAACTTAATTGTAAGTAATCTAATAATTGTAATAAAAACAGAAATTAATATTTAGCAGTGTTTGTCTTACGAACAGAAATTTCATGCTACGATAAAATTGATTACCAGAAACTTTATTTGTACTCTATAAATATTGTTTTTATTTTCATAATTTATAAAGTAATCTTAACCACAGTAGTCAGTGTTACCAACTACTTTTAATTAATCATTGTGATTGACTGAGAGGTAAACTTTAACATTACGTTTTGAATGTACGTAATTCACACATATATATACGTACAATGATGATTAAAACTTTTCAACGTATATAAATCAATAACCTCATTTATCATCTATTATGTAAGCGAATGTTAAATTAACATACCTAAAAATACTTTTACGATATATAAACATTAACACAGAACATACACTTTTTGTCTCTCAACATATATCCACGGCACACAGCAACAAATGATAATTAGTGTGACTAGCTACCTCTAACACTTACTCAGCTTCTGGTCTAAAAAGGCCAGATGATGTTTTCTTAAGGAAAAAATCTCACGCTCCTATATCTTAGTAGTCTTATGAAGCATGTTATTCAATTGCACTTTGATAACAATCAATTCTAATAAAACAACTTACATCTAGTGTATTAATTTCTTTAAGTTACAGTAAACTGATTAAAAAAATTTTTTTTATTGAAACAACGAACCATACGTTGATAATCAAACGTGCCCTCCAAGATTTGAAGCAATGAATATAGGATGAATTTTATACCCTATAAGCACGTTTTAACATTGACTTAATAATTGTAGAAGAAATTTTGTCTTCTTATAAACTAAGCAGAACACATTATCTATCACTTATTGTAAGTGTTAACAGTATGATCGCCTGTATAATAAGAGCGAGGGATAAGGACACAACGTAAATAAGAGGAATAGCATTCGGAATCAGTGAAATTAAAAAATAACGTTATAAAATTTATTTATCTTTTTTTTTTTTGAAATTATTATATTTTGGCTGTAGAATTAAGTCATATTGAACTAGATGTCACGCATGCTTATTTATTTTTTGTTCGCATGAAGATCAGTAGCATTCTAGCGGCAGCAACTATAATACGGCGCCACTATTTTTGTAAGAGTAGTAGTCTAGTAATTCTCAGGCATACATAAAATAAGGTCAGACCACTTGAACGTATGGCTTCATCATGGCTTTCCGATATATTGCTAAATTGCAAAGGAAAAGTTGAGGAAAGAGACCGTAAGTCAGTAATATCAAGATATAACAAAATTTTAAAAATGCAACAAAAAAATATAGTTGGCACGGATTTCACAGAACGTACGATTTCAGAATTCATGAAAGTAGGGAGTCTATAATAATGAGTATGAGAAAAAGTTGAAAATGATGCAAGAAGAAAATTTTTTTTATTAACGTCTAACTACTACAATTAATTAGTAAAACAAAAATTGATTTTTCTTAAATCATAAAAACATCTTATTAGTTATGAAGAAGCAAAGATCTTATAAATCAGTAAAAATGAACTTTTATTTGTTACTGTACATCTACAATACAAAGCAACAAAATAGTTTTTACTCATCACTATCTATTATGCAAGCTGGAACTAAAGAAAAAACATTACATAAAATAAGGGATACTATAGGTTATGATCCTAAAAAGCCAGTGATTTGATGATAAAACGACGGGTTGAGAATAATGTGACGAGAGAACTTACGGCCATTCCTAAGAGTGGGTTCTGAGACTGTTTCAAGAAATAGAACCATCGCCGGAACAGTGTTGTTCAACCAAATAGAGATTATTTTGAAGGATGCCATGCACCGTATGATAAAGAAGAACGCCAGCTTGGAGTTATAGAGGTAGGCCTGATACTTTCTCGACAGAGTGCCTTCTTGTACACCTGCCTGAGTATGACAATTATCATACAAAAATTCAGCTTCATCATTGTTGTCATGAGTATGTGCAAGTGGGTGAAATTTGATTTTGTGTGCAATACGTAGAGTGAAAAGTATTTCTCCGTATGAATATTCAAATACTATTAATAAACATTTAATATAAAAAGAGTCAGACTTACTAAAAATTATAACCTGCATTGCCATCCTCATGTGATACCATCTATTGTTTGATATTTCTATACGTAACACAGCTAGAGGTGATCTGAGAAGATGTCAGATGTCACACTGTCCAAAGACAGAAAGTTTGTAATCTTTGTTGAGACAGTCTGTGCTGGGAAGATAAAAAGCTAATAGTCAACCAAATCCTGAACAAGATTCTCAATGATTGTGCTGCTGGTTGAAGCCACATACGCTATTCTGTCTTAAAGTTTCTTTGTACGAGTATCAGTCGAAGCTACAAATACCGTATGTATAAGTTTTACGATTGCGTTAAGGTGTGTACATAACAGTAAGAATGCTAACCTGCTGCCAAAGTTTACCTTTGATTCTGATTCAACTGACTTCCCCTTCTACAAGAAATTTTAGTCAACTACAACAGCGGATTATATGTGAATATTAAAGCATACCCTGTACAGATATAAACGATTTATTTAAAATGATATGGTAAGGAGAGATTATGCAGACAGGAAGCAATTTTGGAGCTGACAATTAACTAATCTATTAATCAACCAACCGACGGGCTCTCTGATTTTTAATACATCTATAAATATTCATTAGGCAGTGGTTACGTGAGGTGGAAAGAGCCAGCAGAACCCGCATGGCACTCGTTTGATTCCACGAGAGTGAGTGAGAGAAACGTGGCAATTAGACAGCATGGAGCTCTCACTTGCTCTTGAGGGTTCAAACGAGTGCCATTCGAGTGCAGCTGTCTGTTTCTGCTGCATGTAACATAACTTTCTTCACCCCCATTTGACTTACATTAACACACTGCGAAACATTTTTAATGGACTGCATTTATTGAGACTCTCTGCCACTTTGCTCTACGCTTGTGCATGAAGCTAAATTTTATTTGCATTATGCGATTTGTTGGCTGCTAAGTAGTTGTTCTCGGATAAATAGTTAACCAATGAATGTTCTTACTCCGTGTCTCATTATTTATGTGTTGTTGTCAATTCCTTGCCTGCAAGTGCTGAAAAAAAAGCACAGCTTTAAAAAAAAAAATGTACCTTGGGCCATTTTGTTTTTTCGTATGTCACACGAAAAGCTGCGTGAATAGTTGTATTTATACATGGGAAGAATCACATCAACTGCCCCAGCATTGTTGCGCATGGCTTGCGCGAGCATAAAAAATGACGTTTTCAACTCATCGTTTCAGTCTCAAAACGTTTAAAAAAAAAATTATTAAAATACATACTCTTACGTATTTTTTTCTTAGCTTTCTAGTAAAGGCATTTGTTTTTTAAAATTCTGCCTCCATAACCTCGAAAAATGCAAAAGTTTAAAAAACACATTGTATTTTCATAATCTTTAACTTTGGCATTTTTTGGACTATCTACGTTGAAAGATAAGACTTTCTTACCTAGGTATTGACAATGAAAAAAGGGGTTTTTTTATGTTTACGTAGTATTGAAATGACGACTAAAATGACGCGAGCCACTGCGGTCGCACTGACAGCGGGTCCGCCGCGTGCCGTCTGCTACCATCTTTCTGGCTGGATGTAAGCAAAAATACTTATCTGTGATAGTTTGCACATTGCAAGAGACTTTTAGATTTTGCTTTATATGACAATGCTTATTATGCTTATAACAGAAGATTATGCTATCGTCAGTTTAAAATTTTTATAGGTTTTGGTACTATTTTAAATTCTCAATATAATTTTGTTTAAAAATTTTTTTACGTAGATTATGTGATTGTTACGGAGAATCGAAGTAAGTTTTATACTAACGCATCCATTGATAGTTTATTTTAGCAGTTATTTGGTTTTTTATAACTTGTTTTTAGTAATAAGTACCAAAAATGATGAAATGTTGTAATCCATTAAATATAGATAATCACAAAGTCAAGAAGTACCTGATTAAATTTCTGCAATTTTTGGCAAAAACATTTCCTTTTATTCGATATGATGCTTTGACGTGTGTAAAGTACAGGGTTAAGGCTTGTAAGTATACATACATAGCTAAAAAGACAAATCTCATCGTAGCAGATAGCAAGCGGCCGAGTCGCTTTCAGCGCGGCCGCAGTGGCTCGCACCGTCTGGTTTGTCGGTTCAATACCACATAAAAACAAGGAACCCCTTTTTTTATTGTCCATATCTACGTAAAAAAGTCTAATCTTTGGATGTAGATAGACCAAAAAATGCCAAAAGTTGAAGATCATGAGAATGTAACGTGTTTTTGGAACTTTTGCATTTTTTGAGGTTATGGAGGTAGAATTTTCAAAAACGGATGCGACCATTAGAAAGCTAAGGAAAAAATACGTTATAATGTTGGTTTAACAAATCTTTCATTAACGTTTTGAGACCGAAGCGATGAGTTGAAAATGTCGTGTTTTACGCTCACGCAGGCCGTGCGCAGCAGCGCTAGGGCAGTTGACGTAATTCTCCCCATGTATAGTTGTACAGACTCATAGGAAGTCAGTACATTATAATATAAGAAAATTTTTATATGAATCGTTTATATAGTTGTCCTTTTACTAGTTAGCTTATAGCAGTTAAGTAGGTATGTTTGGCTACGTACTGTAGTATGTACATCCAAGAGTGAGAGTTTCTGTCCCAGTGTGATACTACATTCAAAGTCAATGAAGGACAGAATCACTAATTCTTGGGTGTACACTTGCCGTATCTTAACTTATAAAGCATGAAATGTGAATTATCTAATTATTTTATAACAAAAAATAATCTGAACAACAAAATAAATTAATACATCTATGTTTAGTTGTCATCTATACCACAACTGCTATCAGAGAATAGTTACTTTATAATTATAATTATTACTTTATATTTCAATACCATAAATACTGCAAAGAAACTTTTATTTTTGGGTGCATGAACTAACTATTGTATTACGCAGAAAAGCACGTGGCCGCCGGTGACATTATATATTAGTATAGCGTATGTGGCATGTTTAATGATCATCGCTCGTTTGTAGTATTCGTCCAGTTCGGTCATTTGATAATTTTTTCGTATTCTTTAATTAAACTACACGTCTTATAATCTTTTCGAAGAATTTTTACAACTGTTTGTAATTAATTATAATAATCGGATGGAAAAATAAGACATATATTGAATGTCTATGTTTAATTATTTGTTTAAATCGTAAAACGCAGATGAATACATGCTAAAAAATTGAATATTTTAAAACATACAGTACTCAACAAATGTAATAAACTTATGTAACGATCTTAACGAATAGAACGAATAAAGTCTGATAATCAAGCGTATCCATTTCGTTGTAAAGGGTGCGATTTTTTTGTGATCGTTCGGTCTGTTTAGTTTCTCAAGTATATATATCCATACATACTTTATACATAGATAGAAAACTGGAGCAACTAACAGACCGATCACAAAAAAAACGTACCCATAGAGATTCCTTAGAAAATTAGGAAGAACTAAAGCCATTAGATCTTCCAACACGTAAATACATATTTATTTACAGGAGAAAGAAAATCTGGGAATACATCGGATGGCACATACTAAAAAAATCTTTTTTGTTTGGCAAGGGTGACTCTTAGCCGATGTATAACAGCTTATTTCTTTTGATTTCCATTTTAGTTAGGAGAAGAATTTTCCTTGTAAATGGTACGTACTCACTACAGTATTTGAACAACAACAATTTTTGTTGTTTAACTCGTGCACCTAGGTACATTTGCACCTCGTGTACCTATGGCAGTTGATGAGCCTTTTTATTGCACAGGCTTCAGGTATACGCACCTATGAACTGTCTATACGGTACACGGTACACTATCCAAGGTGCACAGCTTCGATATAACGCTAGGTTTGTGCACTTGGCCATTGCCCGCATACATAGGTGAAATTTGTTAGGCAGAAATATTATCATGATAAAACGATTGGTTAGGTTATGGCCTTAGTTTTTTTAAGAAGTTGGAGTAAGTTTTTGGGAGCCATTACTGAAGTAGAAAAGTTCTAACCCTGTAGCAAATGGAACTTCTCGGTAACTATTTTCTATTTTCTATGCCATAGATTAATGTTATGGCATCAATGTAATCAAGACCCTACAGCACTATTTGTTTTACTATACAGTTTAAGTTAGTAGCAGAGATTGCTATAACTATGCGTATTTTCACAAATTGTTTCTTAACTTTTTTGACTATTGTAGCAGTAATTTTTTTCATTCATCTTAAGTTCAGTCTATTACTTCGTGAGACATTTTAATTCATGATCTAACTCCTGCAACTCGTAGTTGCAAAATGTAAAATGCAAAAAAATTTTCTTGTATCAATATTACTATCATAACCATCAATATCTAAACCTTTATGTATCGGAACGTCCAGTACGAAAGTGTATGATGTCATGTAACAGTAGTTTTCTAAATATCGCACCCTCTTACTACAGTTCATACTGTTGCGTTACTAAATATGAATGAGTAGAGTTAGTGATAAGACAAATCATAGAAATTGATATAAAAGGTAGGTTTGTGTTTGTCGTAGTAAGTTCCAAAAATGGCGGAGCCAATCAGAGACTCTTAGACTTCTAAGCTATTATCTCCTGGACTAAAAAAGTCATAATCTTGATCTAACATTTTCCATATTTAAATTTCCAGCAACTTTGCCACATACATTTGAGTCTTAGGACTTAAATATAACTACACATTTAGTGGAATTTTAATCTATTTCTCCGTATTTGCATCATAAAGAACAGTTTTAAGACAAAAATTTGGAAAATATAAATTTTAATTGTTATATTGCCTAAGAGAATAGAGGTTCAACGATTTTCAATTGTAAAATTTATAAAAACCATACTAAACAAAGTTATATTGTACATCTGTGGATTACGTGTATTTTATAACTTTGAAAATATTTAAATAACCTTTTTATTTCAAAATGGCAAGAGAATAGAAAAAAAGAATATGTAACGTACATTATTAAAATTTTTTTTATATTAGACAATTTCTAATAAGAAAACCTGAAATATAAGGACACTCTAAGTTTCAAAATAAATGATGTTACAGTAAAAGTAGAAAGTGACAGAAGTTAGTTATTTAGAACTTTTTGTTTCTATTCTATACGGTGATGAAAATTGCTTATAAGATAGCTTGTTCTATAATAACTGAACAAGTAACAAATAAATAAGAATTTTACTGTAAAAAATAATTATTATAAGAATGTAATAAATCAGAGTGATTATTTTCATTTGATGCCTAAAGTTTGTACATACAAAACAAGTACAGAAATCAAAAGTTTTAACTGACCATTTTACGTATATATGAGAGTTTTTCTTATAACTAACAATATTCATGAAGGTGAAAATCCAGATAATTTAATATAACAGATATTTTAATTAAGTATTCACAGGACAATAAATCTTAATTTGATAAAAAAATATACAAAAATTTTGAATAACTTCTGAAATTAATATAATAAATATAGT
>NW_019384275.1:2370464-2392580 GCF_000648655.2 Copidosoma floridanum | reverse complement strand
ACTTATTAAATACAAAAAAGTTCATAAAAGAATAATTAACTAGAATGTTAAATGATAATTAATATTACTTAATTTTGTCTCCGGTTTAAAACCGAAGATTGTGAATAACAGTCTCACGCTCCTTCACAGGCTGCGGGACAGTAGATAGTCCAACTATTTGTTTGTTTCAAAAAAGATAAAAGGGAGAAAGTTGTATAAAATATCCGTTTTTATTTGCCTTTCTTTCTGATAAGAACTCAAACACTGGCCTTGAATACTGGCATGCTCTAATTTAATTAATAATTCAAATGATATAAACTTCTTCTTTCTTTTGGGTTTAAACTGATTTATTGATAATAACTATAGTTTTTTTTAATAGCTTTTATATCGATTTATTTGTATATTGGTTGCATTCAAAGAAAACAAAGAAAAGACTGAATGTCTGGTCGCTCTTTCAATTTTATTTATTAATGCCTGCACTCAATGACCGGCAGCGTGCTACTAACTTAAATGCTGCTCAAAGAAATACACCTTGCACGAAGTTTTAGTTAAACTTCTTTGTCTTATTTGCTATAGGGCCGGTACTTGCTGACTTCATGTATTTAGGCTTAATGGCTCGCTTTGGTTGTCATTTGACACTTCCAAGAGCCACGTAGTACACAGTCAGCTTTGTTAGGTGATGACTTTCGTTAAGTAATGACTCTTTCAAGAGTCTTAAAATTCTATCATGGAACGAATAAATATAATTTAAAATGGGATGAAAATAGAAAATTTATTTATTAACGTAAGTCGTCTCTTAACAGCCTCCCCTTCTTGAAACCATCACCGTCCTCGATAAATATGTGTATATTAAAATAATCTGATTTAAGGTTAGAAGTGGACCATGGTAATCTGAATACCTGAATGAAAGGAAAAAAAAAATTTCCCACTTATTACCCTTTTTTTTTAATTATTGGAAATATGATTCACATTAGGTAAACGGTTTGGACATTGGATAGTAAGATGAAAGAAACAATTTTGATGATGGTTATGTTAGTAAATAGTTCAAGTACAATTTTACTTTTGTACAAAAGAAGGTTTTTTTTTTTATTTTCCACCTTTATTGACTGTCTTCTTTTTTTTTCGATGTGCTCTTAATTGAGTTACCTTTCGTTGGTTTGCGTAAAAGTTTAAGGTTGGTGTCACGCCCTGTCCTGCAACACAGATCGTGTTGCCAGTCATATTTGACGAGGCTAACATTTTCAGTCCAAATATTACGTATGATCTCCATTTCAATTTGGATGTTGCACAATACAATATGCAAGTGTATATCGCATTTGTATATAAGATTTCCGCATATTGTATACATTGTTGTACCTTGTTCTTGGTTGCAGGTCCTATCATTGTTGGCATACTGAGCTCTATGATTTTAAAATTTGGAGCAAGATGTCATGTTTGCTTTTTCGGTGCAATACGTAGCAAATGCCATGTATAAATGTAAATGTCTACAACTAGCGGAGTATTCAGTGAAGTTATGTTTGTTGTTGTATTTTCCATGGCATAAGGCCTCTTTTGTTGGATTGTGATGCAATGTACAACTATCTTTCGAATTTTTTCAGCGTCATCTCCGGTATCATATTTGATATGGAAAGATACTATGTTTTTTCTGTCTTGAGATTTGTTTGAAAAATGAATATCTTGTATACCGTACGGATACTTAAAAAACTTTGTCAGGTATTAAGTATCATAAGTTTTCTTTACAAGAATATGAATTTACCTTTTTGTACATTTCACTCGTACAAAGTAAAAAATAGGTTCTTCTTGATCTTCATTTCATGCCTTGATCGCCGTATTTCTATCTAATCTAGATTGGAATGGTCTATATACAGATGGCTGTTGCTTAATGAATGTTTTGTCTTTTTGTACTGATAGTTACTTTTTTTGCTTTCTCAAATTGTCCAACATATGTGACAATAAGTCACGTAGCTCCTGCAGTGTCGAGACTGCCTTTAAAATATTTGCCAAGGTGTCTGCCTCTGGTAATGAACGTAACATTACCTCATAATGTGAGAAGCTAATAGCACAGGGTTCGTGTTCTATGGACTGCTCTATCCAAAGTTTATCAGAATCTTTTTAAGGTTAATCTGGCTATAATCCCCCTGCAGCAGTATACTAAGTAAGGTTTCATCGGCCATTGCTTTTACGATTTTAGAGTTTTGTCTGTCCATTGTGTATGTAATTTTGTAAGCGAAAAAAGATGCGTGTTATGAGGGTTATCGATCGATACTGTACATGTATGTGTGTTGTAGTTGTGTGCTGTAATCATATTTTGAATGTTAATATGAAAATGAGATTAGGTTTATGAAATTATTGGATGATGGTTAGGAAATACATGGATGCATACAATTATTACTTATCATGCTGTGCCGAAGTACTGGCGGATTTACAATACAATAGAACAAGTAATTTTAATGCATGCTAAAGAGTAATGTTACAAGAAAGAAAATTTTACAATAGAGTAACATGCAACTGTGATAAGAGACAACATGCGTTTTAGTCACAAAGCCTTGAAGTTTTTTTTTTTTTTTTTTTTTTTTTTTTTTTTTTTTTATTAAAATTTTTTCCTGATGTCTGTGTCTACTAATGTTATTTTAATACGTGACGGTTACAATTATCTAAACGTAATAATGCTTATATGTTTTATAAAGCTTAAAATTAAGATCTCAGAACTAGTGATGTATTTCTCGACGTATAAAGTATACAGTTAAATTGTGGGGCTTAGTCATTGGGTTCATTGTCTGATACTCTTGATTTTTTCTCGTAAATCAATAATTTTTTTAAAGCTTGACTTTTCTTCTGAAGCTTGTGTACATTGTTGTATTTTGCATGTAATGACATGTCCTTGACATGTCATTAACTCAACTTATTGTTGACATAAAGAGTGAGTCGACTTCTTGTTTAATTTGTCTTTTGTACTCCTTTTAACTGACGCAGCGTATTACGTGTAGTACTTCAGTTTATCATTCTGCAACGCCAAGATAACGCTTTCAGGATCCATGTATTTTACGTATTCTTAAGATAATCTTTGTCGCCGATCATGAACGACATAACAATATTCTAGGATACCAAATCGAGAAAAATGGTTGAAGAAATCTCTATCTCTTTTCATTTTTTCTATATCCCACGGCAGAAGACACAAAAGTCTTTTTGGAGCAATGTTTAAAATATTATTACCACTTTTTGACGGTCTGGGTAGAGAAATCTTTTCTGCTTGACAAATAGTTTATCTTATCTTAAAAGGAGACAGTATCTGAATTTTTTCTTCGATATTTAGTGTTTTGCCAGTTCTTTTCGCAAATAAATCTCTCTTGTATTTGGTGATTATAGTTTGGTGTGTATAAATATGTAAATCCAGAAGTATGTGCATTTTCTTGATGTTTTCTTCATTTTCTGAGTGTTTAATAACTTCATATTAAGGTTAGTTTACGTTGACTCTAGTCTTTATCGTTATTTTAGAGTCAAAGTTCATAGTGCAGCCTGGAAAGAAAAGAGTAATAAATTACTATTAATTTATGAGTCTATTTCTAACTTTTAGGACGTATGGCTTGGGAGTATTAAACTCCGCGTTTGCATGACAGGTCTAGTTTAAGATGGCTTAGGTATTTTTTGTTTCTCTCCCATTTCGACACAAAGTTCACTTGGTTTGTGTTCTTTTGGATGTTGTTTTATAGTTACTCGAGGTTCTTTATTCAAAGGATTAATGGTGCGTTTTATAAACTTTTCCGAGACTCTACGTTTCATAGTCTTCCTAAAATAGCTTCTTGCTTTACTGATAAATATTGCTATTATAATTATAATACTAATAACTTCAATGACATTACGTATTAGAATAAAAAAAGAAGTTTGTTCTTTTACCAAATTTTGATGAAAGAAAATTAGAAAACTGTGGTAAATATTAAAAATACGGAATTAAATTGTGCTCGTAAAAAGAAATTGGACAAAGTTTAAAAGAGCCACTTTTGTAGAAAATAATCAAGTCAGAATTGATGTTGATTGGGTCATGCGAGTAAATTTACACAGTGACTATACAATGATTCACTGGACGAACAATCAGTGTGGACTAACTAATTGCTCACAGACAAGCAGTCGTGAGCAGCCAAAGGAATACATACAACGTGGAGCGCTATGATTAGTGGTCACGCAGGAATATATGAATTCTATAAGTTAATGTCTATAATATAAATTTGAAGTTTAACAGTATTACTTAAAACTTTATCAAAAGCTTTCATAGGTGTATCCTTAAGTACCAAAGGTTCTCTTGTTTTTATTCGTTCAATTCTTTTCTCTTGACATTTGCTGCGTTGACGAAAATAATAAGGTTTATTTTCTCTTATTTCAGGCCAAAACAAGTGTTCTCTTGTTTCCCAAAAAATTTGGTTCATTCTCTTATGTCCTTTAACAGGGCTGTCATGTAGTGTTGATATTATTTTATTTTTTTGGAAAATCAACGTTACCGTAACAGACAGTAATTTGGATAAGTGTTTTATCAAAAGTTGGTAATAACACTCCTGTTATCAATTCAGGTTCTTATTTGTCTGTAATATCTCTCCTTTCTAAAATTCAGAAAGTTTTAAGATTTTGTCTCAACAATATTTTTTTAAATTATTTAAAAGCTGTCGTAAGACTTTCTGAACTTACAAAATCGGTAGATGTTTCATCAATAACGATTAACAGTATATTATGTTCTCCATAACGTGTCAATAATATTTTGCCAACTTCTGATTTCTTTGACTTCAAATAACTAAGTCCGGTGCACCTATCAATCTCAACTGTCTTAAAACAAATGTAACTGGTTGACAATCTTTGCTAATAAAATGAACTGTATTGTCTCTTTTATCTGACAATATGTGGTAGTAGTATTACTGTTTATTAGCTACGCTCTATTTACGTTCTTATTATCGTCAGTACTTCTGCTACTATCCCCAAGACTTGCATACACCTTTCTGTACTATTCTTAGTATTGATTGATCAGTAAGAAAAGTTATGAGTCTGGCAGTAGCATGAAAGCAGGTGCAATACTTTAATTTATTGATTTGTTTACATTGCATTCTGCTTGTTTGTTGTTTTAATTCAAGTTATCAGGAGTTCCTTCTGTTATTTGTTTCAAGTCCGGAGCTTTAGACCGTATTTTTTTCGTAATAATAGAAGTACTTGTGTGCGTTGGTGTACTAGAACTTCAGGGTGTATTTTTTTAAATACGAGGATTAATTGAGAATTTTCCACTCATCATTTATTTTCTTAAAGTTTAGTCTTCGTAACATAGGGGTTCAAAGTCTGTTGTACATTTCGATAAATCTGTTATTTTTTCATCTACTGCAAAATCATTGAAATTATTAAGATCATAGGTGTCCATTTTGATTAATATGTTCTAAACTTTAGGATCTGGCTTACCTCCATCAGAAAATCTAGTTACTGATAAAAAATCCGTCTCAAATTGCTCGGGTTCACTATCGTCATTAGACTTGTCTTAATATTCTTGAAGACTTTAATTGGACCTTTTTGTTTAGTTCTATATTTCTTGATAAGTAATCTTATCAATATTACTTGTCGTAGTCTTAGGTTGGTCTTCAAAAATGTCGTCATTTGAACCTTCACTAAGTGAAATGGATGTAACGGAGATTTCAGTACTTGCGTCTGAGTTTGAGTCAGTATCTGTATTTGAGTCTACTTTCATTTCAGTCAATTCTTGTCGTAATCCACTTTGTCTAGGGTCATATACTTGTAGCTGTGTATCTTTTTCTGACGATTCTTCAGCATCCCTTGGGTCATTTTTGGAGAACATACTTGTAATTCACGATGCACCAAAGTTATTTAGATCTCTAACTGGTAATTGTGGCATTTCCTCATTTGTGGAACTACTAGATTTTATTTTTGTGGTTTGTAGATTCGTATCGCTAGTGTGTGATGTTAAGACTACTGATTTAAAAAATTCACTTTTAACGAGCTACAATCGTTTGATGTATTTTAAATTACATTTCGTTATATATTCGGTCAAGATAAAGACGATGTCTGTGGTTGTGGAAATGTTCTTATTCGAGTCCTTCGAGAAATCACACTATGATCTCACTTTGGTCGTTCCTTGTATATTTTTTAACCAAGAGGTCATCCAGGGGCCCTATCCAAATTAGGTACTTTTGTTTCTGATGTGGTCATGCTTCGAGGTTTGATCGTCATTAAATGCGATGTTCTTACTATTCCTTTTCTTTGATTTTGTAGTTATGTTTCCTTCTTTTCCTTTTTTTTCTTTCGACCCATCATCATAACTCTCAGTTATGGTGATTAATTGTTAGTATTGTTTTCCGCATGAAGAAACGGTTCTACTAGGTTACTAGGTAGTGTATGATTGGCATTAAATTTTTCCAGCTTGTATTTAAAAGTCTATTTATAATCGTTGGTTTTAAACACTCAGCGCATAAAACGCTGATCCAGATTATTTCTTGTATGCATTTTATTCAATTGCTCATGACTGGCTACGAGAACTGATTTCTTTCCTAATAAACACGAACGAAAATGATGCATTGCATAAAATGAAGCTAAGCATTTCTTTTCAATCGTATAATAATTTATTCCAGTTTCATTTAGAGTTCTTAAAAAATAGGCGACAACATGATCAAACCCATCTTTTTCTTAACTTAATACTGCTCCAATATCGTAGTCAGATGCATCAGTTTTTAATTAAAATGATTTACTAGAGTCGGAAAATTGTAAAATAGGCTCTTGATATATATGGTTTTTTAGTATTTCATAACTCTATTCTTGCACTCTACTTAATTCAATTTTTTTCCCTTTCTGAATAAATTTGACAATGGCTTAGCTATTTATGAAAAATCCTTAACTCTAATATCCTTCCAGTCCTAAAAATTGTCTAATATTTTCATAGTTTTTGCTTAGGGAACTTCTCTAATGGCCTGTATTTTTTTTAGGGTCTGGCTTAACTCCTCGCTGACTTACTATGTGCCCAAGCATTGTCACTTCTTTCCGCAAAAATTCAACTTTATCTGGCTGGAGTAAGATATTCGATGATCTTAGGTGGTTGAAATACAACCTAACTATACGACCAAAATTTACTAGATCTTTTGCGTTAATGATAATATCGTCCTCATACACTAACACTTAATCATTTAATAAACATCTTAATATGAGATCCATTAGTCGTTGGAACGTGGCAGGTGTATTTTTCAAATCTTTGAGCCTCCACCTGCATTGGTAATGTCCATGGAGTGTCGTAAATGCTGTTTTATACTAATCATGTTCAGCCATAGGAATTTGTTGAAGTTCACTTGCTTAATTAAAAACTAAAAAATGTACAGATCCTCCCAACTGATCAGTAATATTTGTCAGTAATGGTCAGACGTTGGGCAATGCATATACATTACCAATGGTCTTTTTATTTAGTTCTCCAAAATCAATCACTATTTTTTATCTTGGGTTTCCATGGCTATAAGGTTTTTTAGGAATGATTCACAGAGATAAATTATTCAGTGATAACGAGGGCTCAATATTTCCATCGTTAAGTTTTTTTGCAACTTGTTCTTCTAAGACTTTTCTATGTACCGGTGGATGGCGATATAGTTTAGTGTTAATAGAGATGTTATTTTCCGTCGGGATTTTATGAATAACAAAATAAGTACAGGATAAAGGATCTTCTGGCAACAAAAAGATTTCTGGAAATTCGGAAATCAATCAATAAATTCAGTCTCGTTCTTCCAGGTTTAAATGACAGATACTTACAAGTCCTTTAAGGTCTCTTATTCTTTTTTGTGTATTTTTGATAACAGGTCTCGTATATTTGCTACTAGTATCTAGGTGAAATTCAGGGACAACGTATTCTAGGGGTAAAAATTCTCTTGCATCTGTTTCAATCGTAATATCATTTTCATTAGTGTTTATCGCCGTAATATCACATTGACCGTTTTCCTTTTTTACTATTTCTTCGCCTAAATTTACGTCATCGCGTCCTACGTTGACTTGTGATAAGTATCGCGTACTTAACTTAGTATTAAATAAATAAATTGTCACTTTTTCACGGGTTTAAGCCTTGATAATATATTTAGTTGGTTTATTGATATATTTTTGTTCCTCATAAGGGCAATGCTGTTCTACATTAGGAGTATTTTCCTGTGGTCAATAGCATGGGGTTAAAGTATATCTTGGTTGTTAGAGTTATGATTTTCACTTTACATTTTACTTTTATCAGTTTTGTTGTTAGTGGGCTTTATTTAATTGTCACTCCTTTCTTATAAAATCAATTTGTCAAATCCATCTCGAAAATAGAGATTAGCTTTTATGTCTCCAAATTTTTCGTATTAAGGTATATTCGACCTTTTGAGCGGGCCTACAAATGTATCCATTACAAACTTTTTGTTGGTCAATTTCATCCCTAAAGCGCTATGTCTCTTTGTTAGTATTAGGAATGGTAGCGGAAATCTGACTTTCCTGTGCTAGTTTTTCAAGTTTTACTGCTTTGTGTTCTTTTTCATTCTTTTCCAATCGCTCTTTTTCTTCAAGAGTTTTTAAAAATGAAATTAGGGTTACGACGTTATCACTTAATACTATAGCATTATAACAATACGATAGTGTGGCTCGTCGTTCTTTACAAAAGTTTGTACCCAATAAACCACTATCTTTGATCGGAAAATTGTTAGGGATCACATGAAAAATTGTAGGCTTTCCTTGTATAGTCATATACGTTGATTCTTCAGTTAAGACTGGGTGAGGTGTGAGTCCGGTAAGATTAATAATTTTACTAGTCCCCCCACATAAATATATGTGCAACTGATCTCATGTAATCAGGTGTACGGTTGCGATATTATCGAGAATGAGTGTAATAAAGCGACGTTTACTTTCTGAGATTGACAACCTTATGCTTGTAGGCTCGTCATCTACACCAAGTCTCTGGCACGTACCAATGTAGACTATTTTGATTCTGTTGCTATGTTTATTACTTTGTGCTAAAACATTCGGTGTAAGGGTTGAATTCTGTCTTTAGGGCTCACCTCCGAACGACGATTGGGGTGAGCCGCCTGAGAGTATAAATGACGCGGAAAACAGTCATCTCCTGATTTTTACTAATTTTGAAAATTCTAATTCTGATAATGAAGATTTAAACTTTGTTGGTTATAATTATTATAATTATTTTTTTGGGAATATTTATTATAATTATGACCTCTGCCTCGATATTCTTGATTGTTCCTAGGGGTTAAATGATCATTTCTTTCAGTGTAATAATCGTTAAGATTTTCGTTACAATATCGTCTAAAAATGTTCTGATTATAACTAGAGTTTTTTGACTGATTTTCAAAATTCTAAACTAACTCTATTTCAGTGCAAGCCAAGATTCGAGCTTCGCCCAGGTGCGTAAGTGCTCCATCTTCTCATCTCTTCGAGAGCGAGTCGGCCACCGAAATTCTTCGTTATTTTCCTTCTTCCTTCTTCTCCTATGCCCTTTTGTCTTCTAGGGGAGTGGTCCTTACGGATCTGTCCCATGCGGGGAGGTTAGTTTTTAGTCAGTAGACACACTGGGTGAATCTGACACTACCACCGGATTAGCTGGGGTGTCTGTGAAGATTTTTCCCTCCTCGCTTTATCAAATAAAAAAAAAAAAAAAATTCTGAACTCTTTCTCGATTCAAATTTTTTCCACGGCAACTTTGTCCATTAATATATTATTAATATTGTTTATTATTATTTTAATGTTTATTACACTACCTAGTAGCGTGATAACTATAATTGTTGATCTGTTGTCCATTAACTTATGCTATTTGACGAGATGAGAATAGCTGATCAGGATATCTACTCTGCTGTTGATATGGGTTATTTGAATTATTTTTAAAATCACTACGAAGTAGTCCTTGGTATTACGTATTCAGAATCTTACCCGCTCTTATTCGGCTCTCCAATCTTAATGCATACTCGAAGGCATCGACTAGAGAAATAGGTTCTTTTGTATCTACTTGCTGGTTTATCACAGGTGCTAGTCCTTTTATGCACATATCTGATACTATTTTTTTTGTAGGGGTCATTATATGGTCGTTTTATGTATTGACTTTATTTTTTATCAAGGCTTCTTCATCACTGCTCAGCAACAGGTTTACATAATCATAATATTCACCAACCGATTGACCTTGTCACTGGTGCACTTTCTGTTGCTGAGTTTAATAATAAGCAACGGTTTTTGCTGTCGCATATGTTTTTTTTTAATTGGGTTATAAATGCCTCGGGGTTTTCGAAATCTTGGCCACTTACGCTTATGCGTACAGCAACTCGTAGATTCAGTAATACTGCTATTTTATATAAATCTTTTTGATCATCTCTGACCCAGCTTTCTGCGATTCAATCATCTTGTATATGATCCTTAAGTGAAATATTTTTTTCATCGAATATAGGGATAAATTTAGTCACATGCTGAAATGAGAAGTGGCATTGAGGGACATTATCAGGGCTTCAGCTACTGTCATATCGGCATTATCGTTTTCTTTTTCAATTTTTTTAGTTGTATAATTTGCTTTACATGAGTTTTCTCTTTTCTTATTCATTTATTTTTATCTTACATTTTTTAAGTGCTTGTAATAAACAAAGTTCTGCTATTATTTTGTTTTGTATATTTGTTTGCAAAAAATATTCTATAAAATCCTTGAGATTCATTGCAGAAGACATAAGTAGTAAAATATTAATTAAACATATAAGTGTGTAGGTGTAAGTGTATGTATATGTCTCTAATATGAGCGTTTGTTTGACGCATACATGTATAAGGAGTTTGCTTTAATTTTAAGAGGTATACGTGTGCTGACGGAACGATAAGTATACTATGAGTATGCCGAAAAACTAAAGAGAGAGTGTGTAACCAAGCGCGCTTGACGATATCATCTACTTCAAGGAAAGAAGTATATGGCGAAGGAATTTCTTAGATGGCCTATACAGCTATATATTGTAGTTGCTACGCAACCGTAATGTAGGGCGTGATTTAAAACTGTCTCTTTCTCTCTCTCTTTCTCTCTCTCTCTCTCTCTCTCTCTCTCTCTCTCTGCCTTGAAGAAAAGTATTCACCTTCTAGTGCACTTAAATATGCTATCACTATTCCTACTCTCGGCGACTGACTAGCATACATATTATTAACAGGGTATGGATCTGTGTTAGTATTTCTACGCATTTATGCAAGTATGTGACAACGCAGGCGCTGATGCCTCAATACAAATTATTTTGTATGTATTAATACAGTACTCATATGCATGCTCATATAAGGTACTTGGTCCTGTTTTTTATTTATTTACTATGATATACATTACTAAAAATATATGCACTGCGACAGATTACGGGATAATATTGATACGACCATATGAGTGTTCTGTATGTGCAACGCGCAATTTATGTGCCTATGAATCATGAGTAAGGCAAGGGAAAATTTTAATAAGTTTTGGATTATTAGGAAATTTCCAGACTTTTTATTATTTTTTTTCTTTTAATTTTAAAAGCTCTTTTTCCGTGAAAATGATCGGATTGTCGCATTGTTTGTTGATTTTTGCTGCAAAAATACCGATTTTACTTTACGATAATTCAGAATTGAATTCGTGTAAATTAATTATGGTACTTTTGTATTTATTCATTAATTATTTTTTATTTTTCTTCGAGATCATTTTTTCTTTCATAAGCTCCTGCACAAACAATTTCTTACTACTTCTCTCACCTTTCATATTACTCGCAAAATTATGTATCGGGGGCTTCATTAACTGTCATTTTATGAACACTTGCGTGTATGTAAGTAAAATTCTTAGCTAATATTTAATCCTTACTTCATTTTTGAGAATTTTTCTTCTACAGCTAACAATATTTAGTGATAATATGTTGGTGTATTTGTATTTGTTATTTGGATAGATCGCTTTAAGTAGCAGATCTAGGGTAATGAGTATCCCCTATTTTAGCAGAACTGATCGAGATGAACCACTCTGATCAGCAGTTTTAAGATAGGAATAAAAAGACCACTCTGGTTAGCAGATCTTGGGTAAAGAATGTCCGCTACTCAAGCAGGACTAAAAGGATAAATCGCTCAGATTAGCAGGTTCAGAATAGAAATATTGTATTTGTTTTGTCTCGTCAGTGTGTAGTAAAAGAGATTACCTGTTTCTTACTCCTCTATTATTATTTAAAATAAAAAATTATTTTATTTTTCACTTCACTTTTTAAATTTTATTTTATGTCAGTAACCTCTTTTTGTTTATTTTACCGTTAATTTGTTAATGTATTATTATTTATTGTTTTTTATTTACTACTGTTTTTTGAATTATAATGAGGTATTGCATATACAGAGCTCTCAGCACAGCCACAGCACATACGCGTCCACGCATACTGAGCTATATGGTGGGTTACGCACCATTTATAAACGTGCTTTTTTGAATGGTGTTTATTGTTTCTTTACAAATATCACTAAGAGAACATGTTGCAATAAAACAAATAGCTTATGATCATAAACCACGCTCTGGTACCAATTTTTGTTAAATGATAATTATTGTCATTCTATTTTGCCTTTGGTTAAAGACCAACGATTGTGGACTACAGTCTGACGCTTCTTTACAGGCTGTGAGACAGTAGTTAGTCCAACTATTTGTTTGTTTAAGAGAGAGAAGATAAAGAAGGTTGTATAAAATATCCGTATTAACTTACCTTTCTTTCTGCTAAGAACTTGAATACTGGCCTCAAATACTCACAACTCTACTTTGATTATTAATTAAGATGAGTGACACTTATTCTTTCCGTTCGATTATTATTTATTTTTTTGATAATAACTAAAATTTCTTTTAAAATATTTCATATTAATTTATTTTATATTGGTTTTATACAAAATAACACAGAAAAGACTGAACGTCTGGTCGCTCTTTTAATTTTATTTATTAATGCCTGCACTTGATAAGGGGCAGCGGGCTAGTAACTTCAACGCCGCTCAAAGAAATGCACCTTACAAGAAGTTTTAGTTAAACTTCTTTGTCTTATTTGCCATGGAGCTGGTACTTGCTAATATCATGTGTAAATGTGTCGTGGCTTGCCCCATTCGTCACTTGACACTTCCGAGAGCCATGCCGTACACAGTCAGCTCTGTTGAGTGACGACTTTCGTTAAGTACAACTCTTTTAAGAGTCTTAAGATTTTATCATGGAGGAAATAAGTATAATAGAAAATGGGATGGAAATAGAAAATTTATTTATTTACGTTTGTCTTTACTTAACCGAAGAATGTAACATCTGTTATGAAGAAAGTTTAGTCTCAAAATAAGAAAGTGAATTTATACAGTAAAAAAAAATAATAATAAATAAATAAGATCTCTTCAGACAAAAAAATAATGAGAAAACAATGATTAAATAAAAGAAGTTAACCAAATTTATTGTGAATAGAAACAATAGTTATCAAAATATACAAGAAAATATTGTTTCATGTATAATTTTAAAAAATTTGTGCGATGACATAAATATTTTAGGACAAGTCATGAAAGGTAATAATTGTCCATTTAAATATTCACACATGCATTTAAAAACAACAAAAATTGTTTATTCATTGATAAAAATGGTTGAACTAAAATTACTTTAATATTCTTATACAATAATAATAATCATTCTAAAACAAGACTCATAGTGATTAAAAATATATTGTTAAAATGGTATTATTATAAGTCACTTATCATCAGAAATAATTGTTTGGAAAATATTTAAGATTCTAAAGAGTATTATCTCGTTATGTCTAAAATTAAAACTTATAGAGCTACTTTTAAAGTACAAGGTTGTTTTGATATACTAAATTTAAACATAAAAATTTAATTTACTAATTCTAGCGCTTTGTTTTGTTTTGGTTACGATTTTAGTAACTTAAAACTAAACGAGACATTTTTAAGAACCTTTGATTTAGGTAAGAACATTTTATTAAATTTTTAAAATGCAAGTATCAAGAAAATTGTAAAAAATTTGTCTTTCAATTAATCCAAAAAGAATGGAAACGTTAAAACAAAAAGAAAGTAGTATATTGATAAAAGTCAACAGAAAACTTTGATAAGAGTTTTATGAAAGTTAAAAGTGTTTTAATAAATGCTATTGTTACGTAAGATAGCATATAGCTATGCGTGCGTGCGCCTCTGCTGGCTTGGGCATGAAAGGTAGGGGAATTGAGAAGAGAGGTGATAGGAAAGATAGAGAGAAGTGACAGGGAGATCAGCTAGAGACGCGAGAGGGTAAGGACGAAATCCGCGAAACGATAATACATGCACAACTTCCCTCAATGATAAGTAATTCTAATAAAGCATAAGTAACAACAAGTCACGCTTCTATTTATTCCCGCACTGAGAATCCCACGTAACAGCTGGTGTCAGAAGTGGGATACAGATAAAATTTTTTACGGTCTGTCGCGTGTGCGGAAATCACTTAGTCTCGCGGAACAAAAAAAAATTTTTTTTTTAATTTATTTTTTCTTGTCTTCATTAACGTAATAAATAAAAGAAAAAAAAATAATATATCTCTCGTCGCAAAGAAAAAAGTGTCAAAAGTGCCAGACGCCAAATTCAGTGTGTCAAGTCCCACAATATGAGGAAAGTGGAAAAGTAAAGGAGAACAGGAAGATATAATCGTAAAAATCTTCGATACTGCAAGGATACCAGACAAGAAAAAACTGCAAATCCAGCCAGTGGACCAACATACCAGTACACTAGAGGCAGCTACCATTCACTTAACCCGGAAAAATACAGACAAAGAGAAGAAAGCACGGTACACCAAGCCCGGACTACAGCTACAGAACACAGGATACACGGCACAGGAGAAGGGAACAACGAGCGAAGGCAGATGCTGAGAAACTCCAGGAAGGATCAAAGGCCCATAAGTATGCACGGGATCATCGTCATGCTGACCATCGTTACGGCGATCTGGTAAGTGAATTTTCATTACTCGTATATACTATTCTCATAACCCCCGAGGGAAATACGCACCTAAAAGAAAAAACTTAAATATCGATATTATTTCTAAATCGCAATATCCTCAGACCTTAGCGGCAACCCATAATTGCATGCACAAGCATATAACCGATACAAACGACAAACACCCCATACATAATTTTTTAAATTAGTTAATAAAAACAAGGAGCCAATCGAAAACAAAAACGAAAAAAAAAGACTATCGACTATGATTCGATAGAGCGCGCGCATCTATCAGGTTAACACAAAGTACGCAGAAACGACGGCGTTTTACGATTAGAAAAATATAAATACGAACTAGAAAAGCACAAGACAAACTACAGAAAAAAAAAAGACTCAAGAGCAACAATATGAGTGACGTAGAAACAAATAATACACTGGGAAGGGGAGTACCAGAAGCCATGAGGTGCACAGATATACACGAAACAGGACCAATTGACACAGATGACGAAGTAATACAAATTAATCTAGAAGATGATCTGGAAATATGGACAGAGTGGCAGAAGGCCAGCAAAAAACAGAAGCTTTTTATGATGAAAATGTTAAGAAAATTAACGCCAAGTATAAAACGCGGACGCTTATCTCGTAGACAAGACATAAGCGATAACGAAACTGATGCGCCATCCTACACAGAAACACATAGACCCCCCGTATTTGAAAAATTAACTTCATTTATCGAACGTGAAAACGCAACAACTGACATGAATCGACGAGTCACTAAGCCACATTGCTATAAAACACAAGCCAAACACGACACTAATTTACACGATATAATAAGAGAAGCAGCGGCACAAGCGGTGCAACAATATACAAATCGAATACCTACACCTACACAACCAAAACATCAATCATAACAACAGACGTACGGAGAAGTTACACGGCGTCAAACACAAATACGAACCCCAGTAGCTCAAGGCGAGCGAGAAATCGGGAAGTACGGCATCAACCAAAATACAAACCACGACAATAATTATTATAGACAGAACACAGCGGCACCACTTTATCCTGCAGGAGAGGACGAGTTAGGTTGGGCAAATAGAAATTACTTAAACGCCCAAGACCGATTTACAGTACCCCCACATTACACAGGAAATCCTAATTACGAACGCAAAATTCAGAATACACTGTCGTCACTAAGTCACCTAGCAGCAAACATACCGATATTTGACGGCGATTCCGTTAAACTACCCCTTTTCGAACAAATGGTAAGAGTGGTATGGTGGACGGTAAGCCCCGTATATGAAAGATTTATTATAGGCTCACTAGCGAATAAGCTAAAAGAAGCAGCCGCCGAATTTATACCGCACCTGGCACAGTTCTCATCTGTAGATGAATTCTTGGTAGAATTGAAAAATAGGTACTGCAGTATCGGAAGCGTTGACACGTTATTAGCAAAATTAAAAGTAGTGAAACAATACAGAGGGAAATTAGTAGAGGAATACAGCAGGCGCGTTCAAAAATTATACGATATAATAATAATCCTATACGATTCGGACACGACACTATCACCCGGGCAGCGACACGCATTAAAGAAGAGCGCTGAAAAAAAAGCTATACAGCAATATACACACGGGATACAATCACCTTACAACTACAGGGTAACATGCCTTAACCAGAAAACGTTAGGCGAAGCTATAGTAGCCGCGCTGGAAATGGAAAGCGACTTAAGCCTACGAGAAATAATGCCGGCACGAATCGAGGCCCAAATATACCAAGCGAGAGCAGAAACAAGAGATACGGACGATCGTGCAAGCAGCCACGAACAGGCAGAAATACGCGACACAACAGATAAAAATAAAATAACAGGGGACTATCAATATTGCTCATATTGCAATGAATACAGGGAGCATGCTACAAAAGTATGTATGAAATTAGTAACAGAGGCAGTGAATAAAAGAATTCAAAACCCAGACATAAAAACAAATAATCCACCAGTGCAGGTTTAACAAGATAAACAAAACGTAAGGGATAAAAATTGCGCTTACTGCAAACGCAGGGGGCACTATACAAGCGAATGCCGCACACTAGTAAGAGACGCAGAGAATGGGAGAATAAGTTGGAGCGACGGACGCGAACAATTTAACAATAATAACAGGGGAAATACGGAAGGAAATTTTAACTACCGGAATAATTATAATTACCCCCCTAATACGTATAGCCAAAACTATAATAACGATTATAGAAGAAACCCCTATACGAATACAGGCTACAACAGATGTAATAACTACAACAGAAACGCTGATTACTCAAGAAATAATAATAACAATTACAACAACCAGTACGGTAACAACAATAATTATAGAGGAATTCATAATTATATCAGAAATTAAAATAGGGATGAAAATTATAACGACAGAGGACCTCCGAATGGAACAAATGATGCACCTAATAAAAAATATCCACTCGTAGCACGGAACATTTAAACTCGCAGGACGCTCGTCGTGCTTCTCAAGTGCCAAGCAGGACCCGAGAATAGAGAAGAAGATAGAGCATGAAAACGAAACAGAGTCAGCTGAAGGAGAGGAGCAAGCAGAGTCGAAAAAAATATACATCAGAGGTAAAGATAGCGAGATATCACGCAAAGAAAAGTATATGACAAATGAAACAATTTAAGTATCGTTAGAAACAGACTCCGAACAGGCTCCTCAAACGGCTGAGAATTCTCTTAAAAAAAAAAGAATTAAAACAGAATTTATAACTAGTAGCCGTTTAGCTGGTAAAGAAAAAACCCATGAAAACTTGAACCTACCTCTCCGCAGGGTTAATTTATCGAGTACTGAAAGCACACTACCATCAGTCATATTAAACAGCAATCAGCTGCAATCTTATAGCGCAAAATTTTACGCGGATACTGGTGCCAAAGTATCAATTATAAAAAAACGCTGTCTCACTACAGACACGCATATAGAGTGCAGAGAAAAACTCATAATAACTGGCGTCACACACGAAGCACGCTGCACGTTAGGGACGACTAAAATACCTCTTAACGGTATAATAATGAATCTGCACGTAGTCCCCGATATCTTTCCGATAGAAATGGTAGGCATTATTGGCTGGGACGCTTTTAAGTTGTATAATGGCCTCATAAGCGCCAAAGAAAATTCTTTAGAATTAAAAGGCAGTCAGAATCCTATTACTAAAACCAGAATATTTTAAAATCCCCGCAAAATCGAGGAAAATAATATTTGCGCGTATAAAAAATGAGAGCAGCCACGTACAAGTCGGCTGGGTCCCTCTACAAAATATAAAGGAGGGAATCTTATTTGGAAGTTTTATAGGAGAAAATAAAAACTTAAACATATATGCGGAAATTATAAACATATCAGACGAACAAATTGACGTGCCAGTACCAGAAGTAAATTTTTTCGAATGTGAAACCAGACAAGAGGCGGAACCATTCAGCATCGCTGGGGACGACGCTGAAGGGTTAAACGAAGCCATGATTGGGCTTTTTAACACTAAAAATTTAGATGGACAGGTGAAAAATAATAAAATTATAAAAGAAAGAAATGCCGTAAGCGGAAAAAATAATGAGGATATAAAAAACAACAGCAAAAATTTCAAAGATATTAAGAAATCGGATATAGCGGCTCGAGTAAGCAAAATAATGAAAATGGTCGATACATCTGGCTGCAACATGGAAGAATCAAACCACATCTGGAGCCTCGTAGAGTACAATCCATTCGTATTTGGCCTCGACGGTGAGCCACTAAAAGCTACAAACTTACTTAAGCATCGAATAACAACGGCAACAGAGAAGCCAATAGTCGCCAAAAGCGTACACTATCTAATAAAACTAAAAGAACAGATGCAAGTAGAAATAGATAAACTACTGCAGCAACAAATAATTGAGCCATCGACATCCCCATATAACTCAAATATGTGGATTGTCTCGAAAAACGTGGGACCAAACGAAGAAAAACGCTGGAGGATCGTAACAGATTTCCGGCTATTGAACGAGATAACAGTCGGTACGTGCTATCCACTGCCATTCCAGAATGAAATTTTGGAAAATTTAGCGGCTGCAAAATATATAACCGTGGTAGATCTGAAGAGCGGGTTTTTCCAAGTAGAGATTCACGAGGAGGACGCTCATAAAACTGCATTCTCAGGACCAAACGGATATTACCAATATAAACGAATGCCGATGGGATGCATAGACTCGCCAAGTACATTCATACGAGTGATAACACTGGCACTAGCAGGCTTACAAGGACGGGAGATAGAGGTATATATGGATGACATCATGGTATTCGCAGAAAACTTGGAATAACACGAGATAAGATTTAAAAGGCTCTCAAAACGGCTAGCCGATGCAAACCTCACAATAGAGCCAAGAAAATGCCAATTCTTCAGAAAAGAAGCGAAAGTGCTCGGTCATATTGTAGGCAACGGCCAGATCAAAACAAATCCGGAAAAAATTGAAGCAGTAAAAAGTTTTCCTAAACCAACAAATGCGAGGAAAATGAAACAATTTCTCTGGTTGGCGGGGTACTATCGACGCTTCATCAAGGATTACGCAAAAAAAGCCCAACCTCTCTCAAAGCTTACAAGGAAAACAGCCGAATTTAAATGGGAAGAGGAACAAGAACATGCATTTACAAAACTTAAAAACGCTCTGTGCAGTGAGCCAGTGCTGAGAGCTCCAGACATAAACAAACCCTTTATCGTAACTACCGACGCATCTGACTACGCTATCGGAGCAATTTTAAGCCAGGGAGAGATAGGCAAAGATCACCCTTGCGAATATGCATCCAGATGCTTGAAGGGCAGTGAATTACGATATCTGACATACGACAAGGAATTATTGGCGATAGTGTACGCCAAGGAGCGATTCAGGCCATATTTGTTCGGTCGTAAATTTACAGTCATAACTGACCATGAACCACTCAAACATTTCCACACATCAAAGAAACCGGACTTAAGATTCACAAGATTGAAGGCAGAACTCCGTGGATATGAGTTCGATGTTGTTTATAGGCCGGGGCAGAAAAATAAAGCACCGGATGCTCTTTCTCGCAATCCAGTACTCAAAGAAGGGGAAAAAAACTTAGAACTACCACGCCGGGAGCTGTATGAGCTTACGGAAAAACAGAAAAGGGACAATTATGAAGACATAAATGCACCACCAGCACGAATATACAAAATGCGTACAAAGAGACAGAGGAATCTAATACGAAAGAACAGGAAAGTAAAAATCGAAACGACTCACTCAGACGAGTCAGACGAGAAGGCAATTAAAAAGAAGCCCAAAAAACTTAGAGAAAGTGAACAGGTTTCAAGTACCCACAACTACAGTAGTACAGACACAGGATTAGAATGGGAAAGGACGGAAAAACTAAAAGATGAGGCAGATAAAAACACCCTTACTGCGGTAAACGATAAATAAAAAATTCTGTCGCAAGGACCAGCGGACGATAAACTGGCGTACATGTGCAAAGAAAAAAATATGGAAAAAGGGGTAAAAACAACGAGCACACCATTTATTAACAAGGGTGTAACAGAGAAAACACAACACAGAACCCGTAAACGACAGTTAGATACTCTACATAGGAAAATCACAGATTTTTCGATCACCACCGAGCAACCGCACAACTCAAAGAAAATTATTATCGCGCATTGTGATACACCGGCAATAATGCAGAGAGATACCGAGCAGGAAAAACATTGGGGTTACCAACTAGCGCGGAATAGCGAGGCAGCAGAAAGAGCGGAAAAAGAGAGAGAGCGGAAAGCTAAGAAAGCGATAGGGGAAACAGCAGCAACAAAAACACCTGACAGAGACAAAGAAAGTGAAGGGAAATCGGAAAAGAAAGGAGGGGTACATGACCAGAGAGAGAGTAGAGACAAAATAAGGCAGCAAGTAGATGAGCGGGAGACGGAAATGACTGAACAAAGCCGAACGGCACCGAACGAACACGAGAGCCAACAACCGCCAGATACACAGGTACCCAACGGCGGAAACGATAAGTATAATAATAACAAAGGTCAAATTACCAATTTAAGGTCAATATTTAATGAATCAACCAATTGATTCCGAGCAAAGGTCTCAATCGACGTTGAGAAGAAGGACATCAAAGGAAAAGAGGGCATAAGAATCGATGTATGGGAAAGCGATAGCACACCAACCGCAATGAACGAAGAAGAGGATGCAAAGATTCGAGCATCGGAGACCCAGTGCGCAGAATCTTACAGACAGCTAATAATGATCGATGTCCCTAGAGACCGAAGTTGTCTGTTCCATTGCCTAAAACTTCTATACGGATTGACAGAATCAACAGACGAGCTCAGAAAAATTCTACGCGGGTCAGAATGGATAAATAAATGTAAGGACCCAAAAGGAACCAAACAAATATTAAATAACAGCCATAAATTCGGCGACAGAGAATGTGCTTTTATATTTTCACAAGAATATGAAGTAAACATATGTATACACCTACAAGTATCACCCGATAAGATAGTATACCAACAATTTATGGGGGGGAAAGACGGAGAATTTAATTACATGCATTTCAGAAGCCAACACTATCAAGCCCTCGTAGAAGGAACTAGCGGCGATCACTTACCCAAATATAATGATGAGAATCAAAACGACGATTCCCATACTCAGGAACCTCGAGATAACATAGAGGGAAATTTTAAAGGAGAAAGCAACGACCACGCCGTAAACGAACAAGACGAAGAGAACGATGAAGAGGATGCATGGGATACAGAGAGCGAGGAGAAGAGTGAGAGGGAGCAAGAAGGAGTGTGGGAGCCCAACGAAAAGCGCACAAGGCCCCCACCTAAACCACCACCCCCACCAGACCTTGAAGTGACTGTGAGCCGTTAACTAAAGAGAATACAACGACGATAGTTATAACAATATCAATAATTTTAATAATAATAACTATAGTAATGTAATAATTATAGTAATGTCAGAAGCAATACTGAGTATAAGAGTAATAAAGATAGTATACCGATATAGTATATTGTATAGGAAGACAGGATACACAGAAACGTACATGTATAAATATATATAGGGAAAAGCGTTGCTTTTCATTAATTCGCGGCCCTCGGACGAGCCGCGAGAGAAAGCAACAAATTATACGGAAAGAAAGTACAAAATAACTAATAACTACGTAACCAACAGACATACAGACAATTAACACCCCCCTT